>OZ024729.1:11545650-11978136 GCA_964016875.1 Fallopia convolvulus | reverse complement strand
ACTGATATTGCTTGGAAGTCAATGAATACATACCCATAGTTCCTGAGGCATCACTTCCGCCATAGAAGGTGGCATGAGCCTTGCTCCAGCCAGAAGCAGTATACCCATTTACACTTATTAGACACAGGCAGCTTAATGCGAGAGCCATTCCGAATGCAATAGTTGAATTCGCCATTGATTTCTTGTGTTTGCTGAGTTCAAATCTGGAGCAGATCGAAGAGGAAGAATACAGTAGAGATCGAGAATGATATTTGGTTGTGTTACTTGTGATTGGAAGTGTGAAATGATGTGCACAATTTATAGAGTTGTACGGGAAGGAAGAGTGATCACATGGACAGCTAGCGGAGCATAAGATCAAAATTAAAAGCTAAAATTGTATGGGGGGAGCTAATTAATTAATTAAAGTATATATTTATTTAATTGGGGATTGACCTTGCACAAATTTGAAAAGGATAATGGCCTTATTAATTAAGTTAATTAATTCCAATCATTGCCACGTTGGATTCAAAATAGCTTAATTTTCTTCTAGCTAACGCACCGCACATGCATCGATCGAACTCCTCAGCAGAAAAGCCGTGAATAAAATCGATCTCAACTCACAAATTGCTGCTTATTTTTTGGATTTTCAATTAATTGCACCATGCCATATTTAATTGATTTTATAAATTATTTAAATTTTTTATAGGGTTATTGTTTTAATTTTTAAGATTTTTAGTTTCTTAAATTATTATGTGCACCTCATTACACATTATAGAAAAATTGTTTAACGATTTTAATCTAATTTTAAATGCATAGGATTAATCGCCTTCAATCTCGAGTGGCATATCCCATATCCAGATTGAGTGGATATGCCACGTCTTGCAGCTGGTCAATATCGTTCTTGGTGACTGGCGGTGTCTGTGGGAGATCGAGATGTTGCGGGCGGATATTCATTGCTTGTTTGCCCGGTTCCGATATTGGAGTATTTTCCGTCCTCCGGGAGTGCAATTCGGTGGCGGACTACATTGCCGGTTCCTTTCGTCGTGTCTCGTATGTTCCTCTCATTGTTGTTCCGGCTCTTCGGAACCTCATCCATTAGAATCGGATGTTCTATGAAGATCGCTAACCTGTTACTCTGTTAGCGGTCCTTCCTAACTACTTTCCTTATAAAAAAAATAATAGGATTAATCGATTTCCAAGAATGTATTTTAATTATTATGGGTGGAAATAAACACAGAAGCACATGGTAATGCCGTATTGGATTGAACTTATTGGTAAATTATTAATCTCTGATCATCTCATGTGTTGTGCACATGTCAACGCGCGTATACATAATTGCATCAATTAAGCTTGATTTGTGATAAGCTATTTCTTACATCCTGGGTTATCAGCGATGATATAATATTGATCGATATGATGGGTGCTTTCTGAATATATTCCATTTCTTATAACTTATATGGTACGTGTTCTTGTTTATAATGTCCTCCGTCATTTAATTAAGACGTACAAAAAAATCAAGCTTAATTATATTACTTCTTGCTAGTTGCTACGTACCATTGGTACGTATAATATGTACGTATACTAGTGGAAATGTTGGAGATCAGACTTTTTATGCATGTAACATGGCAACTTGCTAAGGCTACCTAATACGTGCATATATGTAGATATTGGCGGAAAGACTAGCAACAAAACTTAATTATATATGTGGATATGGAGAATTATGTTACGACTTCAAATTATTATGGCTAAAATTGAGATTGTGATTTGTTAATAAGATGATAATAATATTGATATGAATAACCTAACATGTTTTATGATACATATATTTTGAGAAAGAACGTACGTGCTAACTATATAGTAGATAGATAGGTGCTAAAAAAAAGTAACTAAACTTAATTATTTTAAATGAACGCAATTATTAGATGTAAGCGATAATGCTAATCTGTTTTAACGAGATTGTAAATTTGTAATATCCAAGCATGGTTGGTATGAAAGCTTAATTGACAGGTTCTTTTGCAATCATTGGGGACGATATAGCTAGAAGCCGAGCCTCAGATTTTTTAACTCTTTCCTTGCGATAAGCAAGTGGAAAAATTTATCAAAAACGAGTTATCAGCAATAAAAGAACAGCAACTTGATGTATATACAAGGAATGTTATAAAGTATGGTATCCTTAGCAAGTTGCTATGTTACAAGACTAAGTGATTATATTGATAATGTATTATATTAAAATGCTAGTACGTAAAGAATAGCATATGCCGTTAATGGATAGTTGAAAGATGGAGGGGTTTAGAACTTTAGATCGAGAGGAGAAACGTTGACCAGGACGTGCTACGGAAGGCGAATGATTTTTGCGGGCAATCGTGCGTATTTCATGGGTCAATTTGTGGTTATACAGGAAATTAATTAAGATAGATTAAATTATGTATGGTATGAAGTACGGTCGTTAAGCAATTATGGGCGAAAATTGTTGAAATCTGTCGCATTACAATATTAAAACTCAAGTACCTTATTTGTCCTTTGATTTCAGCAGAACTTGTTTCAGAAGCAAAGGCTAAAGAAAGTTGGCCGGAGTTAGCAATTTGGCCATGTTGTAGCTTTTGACTTTTATAACGCCAAAGCCAACTCTCTCATTCGGATTTACTTTTCTAATGATTAATAGATTAATCATTAATTACCTAAGTCACTTTGGCTTCTTACTTGATTGATATTACAAACTAGTACCAATAGTACGCAATTTAAATGTCAGTCTACAATGTACTTTTATTTGATGTTGTAACTTTCCATTTAACTTGTTGATTACTATGAATGTGTAGTAGCAAGTGAATAGTGATGAACCATGTATATTCTCCAAGTCTTGGAATCCCCTATGCATACTCTAAACGGTTGGCTTTGCCCTCATTCTATTCAGTCACGAATCTCTATTAAATTTCTAGCTACCACATCCGTAAGAGGTGGCAAAACCATGCACTTGAGCTCGTTGGTCCCTTCATCTTCTATATATATATTGAATTTTTATAGGCTTATGAACTGGGGCTGCTTATATGTAAGTCAGTACATAAGTCTAATGATGTTTTATCTTAAAATCAATTAACAATAGGGAAAGTAGTCTACCAACTTATATGCTGGTCTTTTTAGTCTCAAACTTTAGATATGAAAATCATATATTCTCAACACGCCTTTGCAAGTGCACTTGACCTGACCCTATTGACACTTGCACAATACAATGGGTGGTGGACATTTCAATCTCTTTTATAGTCGAAACCAACACTGGGTAGGTTTATCTCCACCTTTTGGGACAATTCACCATTGGCGACAATTGCTCTGGTGCACCCAGCCTAGAATTTGATTGAGAAGCACCCATTCCTGCTTCCATTAAAAACCAAACACCAAATTCAAAGCCAAAACCACGAAAAAATAAATCAAAGCATTGATAATCAAAGTTTTCTCCTTTGCAATTAGAATATCACATTAGAGCTCTCTCTCTGTCTTTCCATAATCTTTCGTCTTTGGCATCCCCAGTGCTTCCCCCAATGTGGACGTTCTGCGTGGGAGTGATGGATACCTCAGGACAGTGGCTGGTGGAGTAACGAACTCCGTTCCAATGGTGCGTTCACCTTGCCTAGTCGAGTTTCGGGATGTGCCTTCGCCTCCATTGGCTCGTGCTTGGTCCGTTGTTCTGGCGCAGGGGTCAACGGACGAGACAGACCGCAACTGGGAGCGTAACCCTTCATTATTGGTGGTTAGTTGCTCGATAATGGTTTTATGCCTCTCATTACAAGCGGGTTGATCTGTCGGTTCTTTCTCAAGGGCTTGGAGTCTTTGAGCGAATTCCGATAATTCAACACGAAGCGTTGCCGATGCGTCCTAGCGTGCTATCTCTTCGACCCCCGCATCTTGTTCTTGGTTTCTATCACCAGAGTTGTTCATAGTAACCGTAAGTTTTTCCCAGATCTGGTGCAAAGAATCCTTTTTTGATTGTAGGGTCACACGGTGGGCGCCAAACTGTTTTGGACGAAAAATAGATAACTATCTCTACGTTCTAGACCGGGGCTACAATCAAGTGATCAAGGAAGAAAATTAACATTTGATTGAATTGTGAAAACATATGAGTTGAGTCTATCGACTTTTTGATGTTCGAGAGCTCTCTCTTTTTTTATGCATACCACGAATGAATTACAAAAATGGCCTTTCCCCTCTTAACTCCTCTAAGTTAGCCGTTATCCACGTCTTCTCCCATGTTCCCACTTTCATCGGAGTGTATCGGTATTGTTCGCCACTTCCCACGTTCGTCGGAGAAGGGACCCTACCGTATGCAACTATCTTTCTGGGCGCGCAACCTCTTCTCATGACCACAACCTTCTTTCTTCATTCTGATGATTTTTAACTTCTCCCTGTCTCTGTGACATCTCTAGTCGTCGTCTTAAAGCAACCAAAGCTCCATCTTCTTCTTGGGCTAATCTACTAAATGGGCTTATGATTTTTAGGCCAACAGCTCTATGTGTATGACACAAATAAAATCCTAGTATAATTGTATAGCTTAAACGAAAACCATTCCCCCTTGAAACCAAATATAGGCCCTCACTCTTTATTTTGTCCCCCTTGGCCCCTTGTCAAAACATATATAGAAAATATTTTTTTAATTTAAAACAAAATACAAAATAATAAAGAATATTTGAACAAAAACTTAAGAATTATATGATTATGCTAATAAATTTAGTGTGTGATTCAAGACATTCCAACCATAACTAATTTTTTCAACTCTCTTGAGTTCAATTACATTATGAAACTATGCAATCTAGCAAATGATAAAAATATTTTAATTGAGTAAATAACTTGTAAAGAATGTGTTTTTGATCCTCGAGGACAATGATCGTTTCAACAAGGGAGATCTATAACAAGGTTTTATGTGTTCCCGGTTTAGATAAATAATTTTGTAAACGCAGGTTGGTCTTTTATCATCGGTTTAGTTATTTCTACAACTCAACTACCCTATATGTAATCAGTTGAGCCTTCTGGCAAATCAATCAAAATACAAAATCAAATTCCCAATCTCAAATCTCTCTCAATTACCTCTTCCATGTCACCAACTCCCTTCGAATCAATCTGTAAGAATATGGGTAAATCCCCCTTAGGGTTCTCCTTCTCATTAACATAACATATATACAAGAGTGTGCCTTGTGGTACAAGTAGGGTAATATAATACAATATAAATATGTGCTAATACTCCCCCGTAGTCGAAATTGGGGGTACCCTAACTATGAGACTGTCTCTAAAATCTAGAAAAATTGTCTAGGCAACCCTTTAGTAAAAATATCTGCATATTGATAACAAGAAGGTACATGAAGAACCCGAATATGACCCAAAGCAACCTGATCCTGGACAAAATGTATGTCAAGCTCAATATGCTTGGTACGCTAATGCTGAACCGGATTTGATGCAAGATACGTGGCCGATACATTATCAGTATACACAATGGAAGCACGAGCGAGCGGAATATGGAGCTCAAGCAGGAGATTACACAGCCAAGTGCACTCTGCGACAACATTGGCGAACCCACGATATTCAACCTTAGCACTTGATCGAGAAATGACTGATTGTCGCTTGGTTGACCAGGAAACAAGTATGTCATTGAGAAAAACATAGTAACCTAAAGTAGACCGCCGAGTTGTAGGACAGCCAGCCCAATCAGCATCTGTATAAGCAACCAAAGCCGGTGTAGGAGACGCAGAAATGGTCGTACCAAGAGAGGGAGTGCCATGAATATATCTGATGATGCGCTTAAGTGCTGACAAGTGACTCTCCCGGGGGTCATGCATAAATAAACACACATGTTGAACTGCATAGGATATGTCCAGTCTAGTAAAGGTAAGATACTGTAACACACCAGCAAGATTGTAGTATAGTGTAGGATCAACGACAGGGGGGCTGGCATCTGCAGTCCGTTTAGTGCCCGTGTCAACAGGAGTCATAGCTGGATTACATGATGACATGCGAGCACGATCAACAATTTCTCTAGCATATTTCTCTTGAAATAGGAAAAGACCAATCGTAGTGCGTTTTGCAAAAACACCAAGAAAATATGATAAAGGGCCCAAAACGAGACATAGCAAATTCCTTTCCAAGCAGAGAAATGATGTGTGACCGTAGTAAATCAGAGGAAGCAGTGGGAATAATGTCATCAACATATAATAGAAGATAACCCGCAACATCTCCTTTGCGAAATATAAATAGTGATGAATCAGAGCGACTACTGACAAACCCAATGCCATACAAAAACGTAGCAAAATGCTGGTACCAAGCTCGTGGGGCCTGCTTAAGGCCATAAAGAGACTTCTTCAGAAGACAGACATGTCCAAGATTTCTAGAATCAACAAAGCCAGGAGGCTGAAACATGTACACAGTTTCCTGTAAAGTCCCATGTAAAACGACATTTTTAACATCAAGTTGAAGGATGGCCCAAGAGCGCGAAACAGCAAGATGCAAAACTGTCCGAATAATAGCCGGTTTTACAACCGGACTGAAAGTTTCATCATAGTCAATCCCAACCTTCTAAGACCGGCCATTAGCAACCAATCGGGCTTTATACCGTTCCAAAGAGCCATCAGAACGAAACTTATGCCGGAATAACCACATACAACAGACCACATTAGCCTTATCAGGTCGAGGCACTAACACCAAGGTTCCATTACTAATAAGAGCTCGATATTCATCGTGCATGCACTGTTCTAAAAAACGGCCTGGGCGGCCACCTAGGCGCTGGTCGGTGGTCCACTGATGTGACCCCCGTCATGGATGCTAGCCAGGAGGCCGACTCATTCACACTTCGCTCAGATGGCCCCGTCATCCGTGCCAGGACTCGTGCAATCCAGACCGCGACGCAGTCCCTCGTGTCGCGCCTTACCGCAGGCCACGACGCGCCCCTCTCCGCGCCAACGCACACTGCCTTGTGCGTCCTCGACGTCGAGGAAACTCAGGTTGATCCCACGGTGCCAACCTTCACCACCTTGGCACCATCGGACTCAACCCTTGCACCAGAACCAGGATCGCGTCTTGAGGTTCAAGTGCCGCGCGCCCCACCTGGCGCGTCAGCATCCTCGCCAGCGCCCTAGAGCCTCGCCAGCGCCGTGTCATGCCTCGCCAGCGCCGCGCCAGCCCAACGATGGCCTTGTCGCGACACTTCGAACATGGTCACGGATGACCTATCCTATTTCTAGTATTTTTTGCATGATTTCTATTTCCAAACCTTACTATTGTTGGTTTTATTGATATAGGAAGTATTTAATGGGCCTTGCGTCGATAGTTGTTGGACTCGCGCCGCTGGGCCTAGTCTGCGCACTAGCCCTAGGCGCGCCTCTCTAGTTTTTAGGGTTTTCATTCTTTTCTTTGTGCCGCTCCTATATAAGGAGCTATGTTTGTCATTTATTATACAACGCACACTTAGGGATTAATAGAGTCGAGGGTTTTCTCCTTATTTCTTCCTAGTGCCATTGCGCCGCCACTATTATCATCAACATTCTCGTGTTCCTTGCAATTGTTCTCGTGTTTTCAACAAGACTCGATCATTCCAACGGTGATCCGAGTCTTCACAAGTCTTCCGTCGCGTACTTCGAGACCCACTACTCAAACAACGCATCGATCCGTCGCATCCCGTAACGAGGGATGCATCAACTGGTATCAGACCAAGGTTTGAGTAAGTCTCGTTTCACCCTTTTTCGTTCATTCACACACGATCCATTCCGTTGCATTAACCCTAGATTCCATCCTCCACTTCGTTAATCTCCATCTAGGTCCCGAATTGTTTTTCTTGCATTCGTTAATTGATAAAAAAAACACATCAATTGTGACCCTTATTCGATTGATCTATTGATTTTGGTGAAGATTTCACTTTGTCTTGCTAGTTGCATGAACATAGGATTTGTTTTGCCAATTTCTCTCGTGCTTCTTTCGAGTATCATTGCGTGTTGAATTGCTTCGTGTCTTGTCTAACGATTCTAGAAGAGAAATCCTAGAGTTCGTTGTTGCCTTGCATATAAAAAAAGTGCTTCGACTATCACAACAAAAATAAGGTAAGGTAGTCGATTGTGTTATAAAAAAACAAAAAAAAATCCTTTGGAGATCACAAGCCAAAATAAGGCAAGATCTTCCAAAACACATCTTTTATTTTCGGCAACCCTAATTGACCGCATACTCTTTGCTTGTTTGATTTTGGTTGCATCATCTTCTTGTCTTGCTTTGCTTGCATTGTGATTATCGTAGCCATATTGGTATATCGAGTTGAGTGACCTTAGCCTTGTCAATCCTTGTTCGTGTGGTTTGAACATCAAGGGTCGACTTGACTTAAGCGAACCGTAAACTCGTTGTCTTTTGCTTGTGAACTTCTTACTACGATGACTGGTGTTATTATAGCTACCGTCTCGGAGTCAGGCAATGATGACAACAACAACAATCCAGCGTCGCAGAATGCCAATCAAAACTTTCCTCCCGAAGCCTTGGCGCGCATACAAGAGCTCGAAAAACAATTAGCCGAGAGCCAAGCCAAATCGAAGCACACAGTGCCCGCAGCTCAAGTGCTTGCTTCCGAGATCCATGCCAATCCGGGAGTCACCGCGGACGACGTTGCATCATCCATCGTCCCGATTTTGCCCTGGGCGGTGGGCTGGGCGGCTAGGCGGGTGCCTAGGCGGGTTGGGTGGTCGCCTAGGCGGGCTAGGCAAGTTGTGCGAGCTAGGCGGGTTGGGCGGGCTGGGCGGCCTTCTAGACGGACTAGGCAACCTTCTTGGTAGCTTGGGTGGACTCTAAGAAGCCTCTAAGCTTGAATTTATACATAGACATTATAATAGGATTATTATTTATTTATATGTTTTTACCAAGCACAAATAATAATTTTATATAAAAAAATCATACCAATCCGCCCAGATTCCGCCTCGGCCCCGGCCTAGCCGTCTAGGTGCTAGGCCCCAACCCAACGCCTAGCCCCCGCCTAGCGTTTTTTAGAACACTGCGTGCATGGAAGCGATCCAATTCGGGTCTAAGAGGACTGTTTTGTGGGAGGTGGGAATAGGTGATATATTAGTGGAAGGTTTGATTTCGACATGAAGGTTAAACAAGCGGCGAGGCTTATGAAAACTGGCCCGTGTTCGAGTGGTCATCGGATGGACGACCGGGGCTGGGGGAGATCGAACCGACGAGGCAATAGGGGGTGAATTAGCAGGCGCAGGTGGAAAAACCGCGCATGCGGGGGGGAGGTCGCGCCCGTTGGAGACGTGACCGCACATGCGGGGTGGGAGGCCGCGCCCGCTGGAGACGTGACCGCACCCGTGGGGTGGGAGGTCGTGCCCGCGGTTTGTTGGGCAGAGGCGGGGAAATTAAAAGCTGGGGGAGAGGGCACCAAATTGGAGCGAGGCGCATTAGTGACAGGCGAACTCGGGGCATGGTGAAAATAAAATGGGTGAGTGGGGTTGTCGGTTTGTAAGAAATCAAATCCGACGGACGAGGGTGGTTTGAATTTGAAGAATGGGAAGTCATCTTCATTAAAGGTGACATGACGAGACAAAATGATTTTGTGTGACTGAAGATAAAGGCATGTCTAGCCTCTATGATAGGAAGGGTATCCTAAAGAAACACATGGGGTAGATCGAGGTTGAAGTTTGTGAGTTGTGACAGACGAAAGATTAGGAAAACAAAGACACCCAAAAACTTGAAGGTGATTATATGTGGGATTGACATTATTGAGGACTTGTGTTGGACATTTATTTTTGAGTATGGAGGTGGGTAGAATGTTGAGAAGATAGGCAGCCACATTAATGGCGTAATGCCAAAAACAAGGTGGGATAGATGCATGAATGAGCATAGTCCGAGCCATATTGTTAATGGTTCGAATAATGCATTCTGCTTTGTCATTTTGTGATGATGTGTGTGGGCAAGAAAATCTAAAATTTATGCCATGGGTTTGAAAAAATGAATGGAATTGGTTATTGTCGAATTCCTTTCCCATGTCACATTGGAATGATTTAATTTGAGTGTGAAATTGGGTTTTGACAAAATTGTGAAAGCGCACAAAATACTAGTAATAGGAGACGTCCATAAGTCACTGTGAATAATATCAAAAGGCGACATAGTAATCGTAACAGATTGATGAAAAGGTAATTTAACATGTTTTCCTAATAGACATGACTGACAAAAAAACTGAGGCATTTTGCCATTATTGACTCGAGGAAGAGAAGATTGTTGAAGATGATAAAAAACAGGAGATTCGGGGTGACCGACACGAGCATGCCATATCGGCCAGGACACGGCAGACAGAGACATTGAAGACGACTTGGATGGTTGACTCGAAAAAGGATAGAGTTCGCCTGAACTATTACATCTCATTCGATTGGTGCCCGTTTGAAGAACCTTCACAAAAAAGCCAAGAGGGTCAAATTCAACTGAAACATTATTGTCAGTGGTAAACTTTCGAACAGAAACAAGGTTTTTGATAATTTGAGGTGCAACAAGAACATTACGTAGATGTACGTAAGGGTGATGGGTGGGCTGGGATTGAGGCATTTCCTAAACCCGAAGTTGGAATCCAATGACCATTTTCGACTATTATCGAATGTAAAGGACTCTTAGAAGTAATAGAGGAGAGTTTACCTGGATGGTTGGCCATGTGTGAGGAGGCTCCTGTGTCCATGTACCATGCATTGTCCGGCGGGTATAGAGTCATAGTACTGTAAGCCTGTACCATGCATTGTCCGGCGGGTATAGAGTCATAGTACTGTAAGCCTGAGCGAGATCATTCTGATTCGAGTACCCGAACCCCGGTGTCATAAACATGGTGTTAGCTTACGATTGTTGCGGAGGTGGTGCGGGGCCAAGAACAATCGGGATTAGGTTTTTGATGTTTGACACCGCAAGGGCCGAGTGAAATGGTGACTTAGATGAATCGGAGCCGGAATTAGATCCCGAAGCAAGAACCGTAGCATCCTTGAGCGAGAGATCCTTGGGATCGGTATCCTTTGGATCGTTGCTTTTGGGATCGTTGTCTTTGGGATCAGCCATTGAGACGGAGGGAAATCTAAGAGAGGGTCAATTGATGCCAGGGGTGGAGGAAGGTGGGCAGCGGCGATTGCGGGGATCGTCCGGTGGGACAAAGGAGGCGCGACAGTGGCGTAGGGAGGAGGCCGGCGCGAGGGAGGGGGCTAGGGTTAGGGTTAGGTTACGTTTCTCGTGATACAATGTAAGAATATGGGTAAAAAAAAATTATATGCTACAAAATTACACACAGACCCTCACAAGTCACAAGACTCGCGACTATAAAACTTAACAAGTAGCCAGCCTGTAGTTTAGCTGTACATTCGCAACTAAATATAGTCTAATAATAATTCCTATATTTGTGCGACTTAAATGATAACCATTCCCCTTGAAAAACAAATATACGCCCTCGCTCTTTATTTCGCCTCCCTTGGCCCCTTTATCAAAACAGATACAGAAAGACCCTTTCCGTTTTCCCGCCAGCCAAACGCTCCTTTTCATTCCTTCACTCTTCACGCACTCTCCATTTCCCCAGAAACCCTACCTTTTTCGGCTGCGATAGGGTTAGGGTGTACGCTACGCTTCTCCCCAATTGCCTCTCACCCCTCTTCCAACCTCCATAAACCCCCTCTCCACGGAAGGGATCGAAACTCGATCTTTTCATGGAATTAGGGATTTGAATCCGAAATTCATCCTGATTAGGTCACCATCGATTGATCTATTTCATTCGATTGATCGACAAGGGAGGGAGAAAGAATCATAATGCTGTTCTCGATATTCATGGCGTTGTTCCTTCCGTGCGCGGGGATGACGGCGGTGTTCGTCGTCTACTTGTGCCTGTTGTGGTTCACGTCCGGAGGCGGCGGAGATAGATACGTAGGCGGCGCTGCGGGGGTGATTTCGCCTGTGAAGGCGGCGGCCAGGAAGGGACTGTCGGCGGAGGATCTGGAGAAGATGCCGAAGGTGAGGGGGAAAGAGCTTGTGATGGGGAACGAGTGCGCGGTGTGTTTGGATGAGATCGAGAGCGATCAAACGGCGCGGATGGTTCCTGGATGCAACCATGGCTTCCACTTGCAATGCGCCGACACGTGGCTGTCTAGGAACTCGGTTTGCCCTGTTTGTAGGGCCACGTTTGAGCCTGAGTTCTTCCTTTCTTCTCAAAACCCTTGTTGAACTGTGTTGTTCTATAAGTCTCTCCTCGATCCCAAATTATCCATCTCTCTGCTCCTTTTTTGTTATGTTCTATCTGATGTGACTTGAAAATTTAATTGGGATTCATTATGTAAACTTGATTTTGATCTGTTTCTTATGGTAGTACATTTCTGGATGGTTGTTTATATTTTCAGTAGGTTTTTGGTTTAGAAATTTGGAATTTTTGTTGTTGTTTTCTGGCAATTCTGAAAACTAAGATTCCCAAGAAATAAAAAAACATAAATGCTAAACGTCACCTAATTTTAACTATCCCGTCTCCATTGTACCTGATCTGACGTAATTGTCCCTCTATAAATAAATAACACTGAATTTAAAAAAGAAAAAAAAGTATAACTCTAATTTTAACTATCACGTCTCCAATTTCTTTGGAGTTCCCTCACCTCTCCAATTCTGATCTCTATTCTCCAGCATCTATACTCTGCAATTTGATCTCTATCCTCCAGCATCTATACACTTCAATTTGACTTCAGCCTTCTATTGTTATTTAATCTGTAAATCAAGTATAATTGTCCAAATTTCCAGCCTCCAATTTATTCCTTGATAGGGTATCTCAATAAGAACTTCAATTGAAAGGATAGCAACAAGTCCGACTATGGATTCGGTGGATTGCCTCGGTCGGTCAAACGACTCTCCGGGCTCAACATAAAGGCAAAGCCTTTCGGGCAAGGAATTTCATCGTCAATGATGTCGGCGTTGAGCGTGTATTAGCAATGGCTTGAGTCGAATGCCCGATACCCCGTCCAAGAATTTCCATCATTGGCACGCACTTACTTACTCTACCGGATTAAGTGTTCTTCTGCTATGTCACAATTTTATATAGGCGACCCCGTCTTCTGCTACACGCCCGTAGTCGAGGAAAGAGGTTAGGGTCTTCTGCTGCTAGTTTTGTAATTGTATTATACTAATGGGGGTATAAATGGAAAATGCAAATGGTGATGATATTTTGCGGTAATGTTTAGCATGCCCCGATGGAGCGGTGATCACATTCTTCGGTGTTGGCGGTGAGCGATGTCTAATTTGAAAGCTAGAAAGAAGTAGTTTAAGCAGATTCTTCGTGACTCTATGCAATTTTGTTTTTTGTGCGTCTGTTTACTTTCCCATTTCAAGAAGATACCCCTCCAAAAGTGTAGTATATACATTTAGAAAACGACAATTTTAATAGAACAATAAGATACTCTATGCAATTTTATTTCCCATTTCAAGAAGATACCCCTCGCAGCTTAAAGGGTGCATTTGGTACCAAGGTAGTTGACTCAAGTCGTAAGCGGCATCTTCATATTCATGAGGTGTCGAGGTGAGTTCAATTCTAGTGAATGTAAAAAATAACTTTTGGGAGATTCACAGGACTGAACTCAAACCTTCTCATTATATGAGCCAAATATTTTTTAATATAAGTAACATTTTTTCAATTTTAAAAAATACAAAATACTCTAGAATATTTGAACAAAACCTCAAGAATTATATGCTAATAAATTTAGAATATGTTTGTTAAGTCACCAAAAAATTAATTAGTGTTGCAAAACTAGTTGTAGTTGTAAAACTAACTGTAAAAGTAGTTGAAGTTTCAAAAAATATATAAACAGTGTTTGGTAATGTTTAACTAGTTTATTGTAGTAATTAATAATTTTGAATTCCATTTTATTGTAGGGTTATTCTTATTTAGGAAATAATTATTTTGTATTTCGAAAAACTATTAAAAACTAGTGCAAAAGTTTCAAAACTAGCTTTTTCGAAAAACTATTAAAAACTAGTGCAAAAGTTTCAAAAACTAGCTTTTTCAAAAAATTAGTTTTAGTTTTAGCGACTCCGAGGCGACTACTCACCGCTACTCGTGTTCTACACGATTGAGGGTGGTTTTCTCCGGCGAAGCTTCTCCTGATGGCTGGCAAAGGAATGATGGCTCGTGGTAAAGGCAAACTAGTGCAATCAAAAGGGGAATCGGTTCTCTCGTTGAGGAAAGAGATTGCGGAAGGGAAGAAAGTGTTGGAGCAGGATCAAATCGTGAAAAATTCGAATCAAATCGTGATTGTTGAATCGAAGGAGAATTCTTCACAAAAGAAAAATCTGGAAAGTCCAAAAGAGCTTAATCGGGTTATTCAATCTAATCCTACTTATTTGCATCCTGATAAAATAGATAGTGCTATTGTTAATTTGAAATCTGCTGCAGGTGATATGAGATCTGCTGGTGTATGATCATATGTTGATGTTCTGGTCACTGCTGGAAAAGGCGTCTGTAGCCAGAAAATATTTAGCCACGAATTTTGGCGAGGGTAATTTGGGTGGCAACGGCCATAAGTTTAACCACGAATATTTCAGTTTGCGGTAATATGGCCATGAAATATAGAGTTGTGGCTAATTTTGGGGCCGAATAGCCCCAAAAAGTGAGCGCGGCTAGATTTGGTTGTAGATTTTTGGCCATATTGTCATGAAAACAAGCTCGTGGCTAACGTTAAGGCCCAATGGACGCGAATTTCTTGCGCAACTAGATTCATTTCTAGAGTAGTAGCTAATTAGCCACGAAAAAAGATTCGTGTGTATATTCAGGACAAAGTCTGGAGCTAAGTACCCACATACTAGTCGTGGCTAGGTTTGTGGATATTTGTGTGGGTAATTTGAATCATTGACTCATAAATTTTCCTTCATTTCGTTAGAATTTTTAGAAATAACCACAAAACTAGCCACGAGTTCTTATTTTCGTGTCTAACATAGTTTGTTTGGAAACATCTGCGCTAATAGTCATGAGATTAGCCACGAGTTCTTTATTTCGTGAGAAATCTGCAGAAATAACCACGAGACTAGTCACGAGTTCTTCGTTTTGTGTCTAACTTTGTTTGTTTGGAAAAATTTGCAGAAACAGTTACGAGATTAGCCACGAGTTCTTCATTTCGTGAGAAATCTGCAGAAATAACCACGAGATTAATCACGAGTTCTTCATTTCGTGTCTAACTTTGTTTGTTTGGAAAAATTTGCAGAAACAGTCACCAGATTAGCCACAAGTTCTTCATTTCGTGGTAAATCTTCAGAAATAACCACAAGATTTCAACGAAGGAAGAGGAGAAGATTACGTTTGGATTGGGCTGCTCCTCCATATGGGCCGAGTACGGTGATCCAAAAACGGGCCCATTTCTTTTGACTCCCAAGCCCATCAGATTTTCAATTACCTCACAAGTCCATTCCTAATTAATCTTTATTATTTGTAAAATTATTTCCACTATAAATAACAATTATTTTAAAATTTTAATAAATATTATCTATAGGCCTTTATAAAAAAATATTTATTAAAATAAAATATCAATCATGCTCACATAGGAAATTAATACTTTTTAATAAATTATAAATGACTTCCTAGGAGATTAATAATTTTTAATAATTTTAAATTCTTATGAGAAATCGTTATATTCATTTAGAATCGTTCATTCTTATGAGAAATCGTTGTATTCATTTAGAATCGTTCATTTATTGAGAAATCGTTATGTTCATTTAGAATCGTTCATTCTTATGAGAAATCATTATATTCATTTAGAATCCTTCATTCTTATAAGATATTGTTATATTCCTTTAGAATCGTTTATTCTTATTACAAATCATTATATTCATTTAAAACTGTTCATTCTTGTAAAAAATCATTATAGTCCTTTAGAGTCGTTCATTCTTATAAGAAATTGTTATATTCCTTTAGAATCATTCATTCTTATAAGAAAATGTTATATTTCTTTAGAATCGATCATTCTTATAAGAAAACGTTACTTTCATTTAGAATCGATCATTCTTATAAGAAAACATAATATTCACTTAGGGTTTAGGGTTTAGGGTTTAGGGTTTAGGGTTTAGGGTTAGGGTTTAGGGTTTAGGGTTTAGGGTTAGGGTTTAGGGTTTAGGTTTAGGGTTTAGGGTCGATCATTCTTATAATAAATCATTATATTCCTTTATAATCATTCATTCTTATAAGAAATCGTTATATTTCTTTAGAATCGTTCATTCTTATAAGAAAACATAATATTCACTTAGAATCGTTCATTCTTATAAGAAATCATTATATTCCTTTATAATCATTCATTCTTATAAGAAATCGTTATATTTCTTTAGAATCGTTCATTCTTGTAAGAAAACATAATATTCACTTAGAATCGTTCATTCTTATAAGAAAACGTTATATTCACTTAGAATCGTTCATTCTTATAAGAAATCATTATATTCCTTTATAATCATTCATTCTTATAAGGAATCGTTATATTTCTTTAGAATCGTTCATTCTCATAAGAAAACATAATATTCACTTAGAACCATTCATTGTTATAAAAATTGTTATATTCATTTAGAATCGTTCATTTTTATAAGAAAACATTATATTCATTTAGAATCGTTCATTCTTATTAGATTCGTTCATTCTTATAAGAAAACGTAGAAAATGTTATATTCACTTAGAATCGTTCATTCTTATAAGAAAACATTATATTCACTTAGAATAGTTTATTCTTATAAGAAATCGTTATATTCCTTTAGAACAGTTCATTCTTATAAGAAATCGTTATATTCCTTTAGAATCGTTCATTCTTATTAGAAAACGTTATAGTCCCTTAGAATCGTTCATTCTTATAAGAAATCGTTATATTCATTTAGAATCGTTCATTCTAATAAGAAATCGTTATATTCCTTTATAGTCGTTCATTCTTATAAGAAAACATTATATTTCTTTAGAGACGTTCATTCTTATAGGAAAACTTTATATTTATTTAGAGTCGTTCATTCTTATAAGAAACCATTATATTCCTTTAGAGTCGTTCATTCTAATAAAAGTCGTTTCTTTCTTTAGAACTGTTCATTCTTATAAGAAACCTAATTAGTTCACATGTTATGGTTAAAGTTTAAGATTAACAATATCATAGTCTTTATATGCTTGATGTTAACAAGTACACGCCAAGGGTTCGGGGGCGGAGCCCCCGACAACACCAGGGGTCCTAGGGGGCGAAGCCCCCTAGTAGGGGGTTCGGGGGGCAACGCCCCTCGACGGTGGTCTCGCTGGCGGGGTCCAGGGGCAACGCGCCCTGGCGGGGTTGGGGGCAGCGCCCCCCAAAAAAAGGTATACAATATTTTTTATTTTTGGGTTTATTATAATCCATTTGGAACTATAACCTAAACTTTTGAAAAATAAATATTTTAAGTTCTATATATATATTTTTTAAAATTACTTGTTAATTTATCATCTTGAATATTTGGTTTAGGAGGAAAAAAGGTGGGAATATTTAGTTGAAAAAAATTGGGCGGGCTGAGTTAAAAAGTGGAATTTAATTTTTAAGAGGAAAAAGGTAATTATTTGACAACTTAGGAGGGAAATGAAATTTTGTTTTCCCGCTCTAAGTCTTTTAACACTTCCATGTTCAAGGCCCATATTCAATTTCTCTTGTCTAAAAGGAGGCCCGTATTCTAAAACCCTAAGAAAATACATACAAGCCCGCCGCTCCACCTTCATTCTCTCATCCGCCGCTCCAATCTCCAATCTTCCAGCTCCAATCCGCCTTTTGAATTTTTCGTCTCCAATTTTCATTTTCTGGATTACACATTGAGCATGTTCCGTCTCAAATCCGCCGCTCCACCTTCATTCTCTCAGTTTCCGGTGATGTTGCTACTCCAACTACCGCCAGGTCCGCCACCACACCGTTGGCATATCTTCCCCGCCTCGTCAAAGTCTACAAATTCGTCTCCAAACTGCGGGAAGGAACCCGAGAGAGAACTATGATGGAACGACGGACTCGGGGAGAAAGAGATCCGATTTTTCACAAATTCTTCTCCAAACAGTTGTTGGTAAGTTAATTTCACAATTGGAAAAGATCCAATTTTTCACTTGTTTTGTGAATGTGGCGCGTGGCTGAGAACTCCACTGCGAATTTGTTTGGATATTGAACTTTGCAGATTTGGTTTTTGTTTGTTTGCAATCATAGGAAGAGATGGTTTCTTTAGGTGCTTCTGGGGATTTGTCAGTAGAGGTGTATTTCGAAGCCTGCAGATGCCTCTTTCACCTTCAATACTTTGAACGCTTTCTAAAAGACTCTATAAGGCCTGATGCCAAACAACTTCGACCGGCCAGAGACACCAGTTTGGCCTATGGTTAGTTCATAAAGCTTTATGTGGTGTAAATAAATTCTTAGTTGTATCCCATGTTCTTTGAATTATGCTTCAATTTTTGACTTGTAGGGGTTGTTGGTTCAGCACTTGCAAAGATTGGTTCCACTGTAAGTGATGATGATACCCAAAATGCAATTTCCCCCCTTTCTTTATTGGCATAGTTCTGAACTCAAATATGCTTATTTATTCAATTCTCTGTTGCTTATCTCTGTTATTTTTATGTTTTGTTCTTAATTCATACAATGTTAGCTGCCATTAAAATGGAAATCAGGATGACCCCTTCAATAGAGTTGCCAGATGAAGGCAACATAGGTCTCTTATTCTGCTGTATTTTTAAAACTATCCTTGTTAATTTTTCATTATGAGAGTAGATTTTGACAGCTATTGAGTTCCATATGCCACCAATCTTCAGAAATGTGTTTTTTTTATTTCCATGTTTTTTGATGTTAACTACACACCTCAATCTGATATATGAAAAATCTGATGAGTTGTTTAATCTTTACACCTCATTGTTATCTTTGTGCATCTCAAATAAAAGAGAGAAACTTTGTTCTCTTGGTTGTTTCTATACAGCTTATATCCTTGCAATCCTATATTTCCAGCTCCTATTGCTTTATGCAAAATTCCTCACAACTGATTTTGTTATCTGTATGTAGGTTTTCAATTATGGGATTGGTCACTAACTACTTCAAGCCTACACCGTCCAAGCAAAGCTGATTTTTTGGGTTGCTTGAAGCTGTGATGTTAAAATAATATGTTTATGTTGAACTTCCATAGCAATTTCTCCCAGTCAAAGGTGGCCCAATCATTCTACCATAGGTCTGTTGTATTTAATATTTCATTTAAGTTGAATTGAGTTTATTCTTTCTACAAGATTGGCATTCAAACAATTGAATCATGTGACTGATTTTGTTTTGTAGATCGAAAACGAATATGGGAAGCATAGCAAGATGCTTGGACAAGAAGGTTATAACTACAAGAAGGTAGTTCTTTCTTGCTGTCTCCTCCTAATTATTTATTTAACTATTTTTGTAGCAAACTTTGATTCTATTTCTTTTTTAAAGTGTTCGATCTTTTAAGACTGAGAAATCTACTCCTATGTAGGTGGAGAAACTTGGAAGGGAGATTAGGGAAGCAAAGTTTGCAGATTTGATGAATAAACACTTTGCTTCAAGTTCATGTCCTAGGGATACATTTCATTGTTGAACCATCTATGCATCTATCTTCTAGGATTTTTTTGGTTTGTTTTGGGTTTTGATTAGCATGTGGATAGAATATGTTTTGTTGTTGGATGTTTCAACAAGTATTATAAAGTATGTAATTGCATTACTATGATTATGCAAATATGCAATATTATGTTATTTTTTTTAAATGCTTTTATGCAAATATGCAATATTATGGTATAATAATTTTTTGATTTTTTTTAAATGGGTAATTATTTAACCACAAAATTTGAAACAAAATAGATTCATGACAATTTTCAAGGCTAATGGCCACGAAATAGGTGCGATTATGCGTTCAAATTCGACTCGAACTTAGATACAAAATATATTTGTGGCTAACATTTGATGGTGATGCACTCAAAACCAACCACGAAATTCAATTCTGGCTAATATGGTTGAACGTGACTTTCGTGGCTAATAGCCACACATTTAGCAATGAACTAATTCGCGGCTATTATTTGTAGCTAAATAGCCACAAAACTAGAATTCTGTGGTTCTTTTCCAGAGTGATATTTAGCCTCGCGCGTTTTAGCCCCAGGGCACCTTTCGTAGGGCAATCCGTTGGGGATGTCGTGGCTAACGTGATTTCGTGGTTATTTTTGTGGTGGAAGTCGTGTCTATTTTCCTGGCTACAGACGCGTTTTCCAGCAGTGGGTGGGGAAAAATACAATTACTAGTTTCAACCGATTAGATTTTCTCCCAGACATAGATAAGAATGTTTATAAGTTTGATGAATCAGATATTGCTAAGGAGTTTGATGATTGGAAAGCGGTTTTAATAGGGGGAATTATTGGGAAGAATGTCTTAATTGCTAATATGAGAAGGTTTTTCAAGGAGAATTGGAAGATTGTTGAACCGGAAATATTTGTGAAGGGTAATGGAATTTAGATATGGAAATTTCAGACAACTGTGGATAGGGATTGGGTGATAGATAATGGACCATGGTTTTTTGATGGTTTCAAGCCAATTGTTATGAAGGTTTGGATAACAGGGATGAAAATCTGCTAGTCAGTGTTATTCCTGCTTGGGTTATCTTGCCAGATATCGATCCTATTTTGCTTTCTCCAAGAATGTTGAGTGTAATTGGAAGCATGATTGGCTCACCAATTTGTATGGACAATTTTACATCAACAAAGAAAAGAGTATCATATGCTAGGATTTTAGTTTCTGTTTCAGCAAAAGAAACAGAAAGAAAAGAGGTTGTGCTTGAAGGGCCAGGAGGAAGAAGATATGTGCAGAAAGTTGTTTTTGAATGGCTTCCTTGGGTTTCTCATGGCTGTAAAAAGTTTGGGCATGAGGGGAATTGGTGTAGGATAAATACTCAGCAAAATAGAGAAATAGGTCAAAGGAATAATGTTAGTAAGATTTGGGTCAGGAAGGATCTGTCACTGCTTGGACCAATGCCGATTACGAGTACACATGTTGAGAAAATGGCTGGGGTTTCTGAATTTGGACAGGGAATTCTGGATAAGAATAAGCATGTGAATGATGATGTAACTAAGGGAGATAAAGCTGAAAATTGCCATGATAAGGAAGCTTTGAATGGAACTTCTCAGTCTAGTGATGTGGGATTGGTTAAGGAAGTAAATGGTGGTCAAGAGAAAAATATAGAGGAGTTTGATGTGTTTCAAGAAGCTAGAGTTGTTGCATCAGGGAGGAAAAATAGGTCAGTATCACCTCCTCATTATGGCCTAAGGCAGAGAACTTATAAGGAAGCTGGTGTTCCTTCCGTGAAAGCTCTAGTGCTAGATAAGAAAACAAAAGGTTGTAGTAGCCTTGGGAAGAAGCCAAATGACTGAAATAAAAATAGGAGTCTGGAATATTAGAGGGTGTAATACACCCTCTAAAATAAACTTAGTGAATTATTTTACCAGGAGGCATAATATTTTAGTAATGGGTATAGTAGAAACTAAAATAGCTCTACAAAAAGAGGGAGATACTGCTCTGAGACTACTCAGGGGTTGGAAATATTCTACTAATAGCCTAGTTGATAGGAAAGGCAGCATTTGGGTTGCTTGGCAGGAGAATCTCGTTGATGTGAAGATAATTGATTGCTCTCCTCAGCTTATACACTGCAAGATTACTGGTAAAGCAGGTCAGGGGACATTCTTTGCTTCGTTCATATATGCTTTTAATAGTCCTATTGATAGGTTGGAGGGCTGGAGGAATCTTTCATATTTGAAAAGTCAGTTTTGTGGACCTTGGGTTTTATTGGGAGATTTTAATTGTATGATGGACTCTATTGAGAAACTGACCTTTAAAAGAAGTGAAGATAATTTTACAGATGAGCTATTACAGGTTAACAATGACTTGAAAATTCAGGATATTCCGTATTCAGGTGTAAAATACACTTGGAGTAATCAACAAAAGGGAGTGGATCGAGTAGTTTGTAAATTAGACAGGATTATGAGCAACGATGAATGGTTGTTGCTTCTCTGATCCAGAGTTGTCTAACCATTCTCCTGGTATACTAAATATAAACCCCTCAACACTCATTAAAAAGATTCCATTCAGGTTTAGGAATGATTGGATTCTTGAGCCAGGATATGATGCAGTGGTTAGAGATAATTGGAAATCCTATCTGGCAGGGTTTGCTCAGTTTACTATGATGCAAAAGCTGAAAAGTATTAAGTTTGCTCTGAAAGACTGGCAAAGGAACAAAGGACAGAATCTGGAATCTTTGGTTGATATGAGTCTACAGAAGCTTAAAGATTGTAATAATGACTTGCATAATGATTTTTCTTGTGTTGACAAGCAACAGGCAGTTAAAGAAGCTAAAGAAGAGTTGAGTTTAAGAATGGAGCAATTACATAGTTTTCTTGCTCAGAAAGCAAAGGTAGACTGGATTAAATTAGGAGAAGAAACCTCTCCTATTTTCTACAATGGGATTAAAGCTCGAAAGGCAAGAAACTCTATATTTGTTTTAAAGGATGCTAATGAGAATCTTTTAGAAGATTGTAATGATGTTGTTCAGGAGATCATTAATTTCTATATGGGATTGTTTGGCACAGATATACCTTTAGAGGATTTTGACTTCAGAAGTCTTCCTGGAGATCTGTTAGATGAGGAAGAACATGTCAATCTCTGTATGATGCCTTCTGAAGATAGTATAAGAGAGGTAGTTTTTGATATAGAGAATAATAAGTCCCCTGGCCCTGATGGTTTTGGTAGCTTGTTCTTTAAGCATAGTTGTGATTTGGTCAAGGCAGATATTAAGCATGCAGTGTTTGAGTTTTTCAGAAATGGTATGCTGCTAAAACAGTTTAATGCTACTTTTGTCAGTTTAACCCCTAAGGTGGATATGCCTCTTTGTGTTAAGGAATACAGACCTATTTCATGCTGCAATGTGTTTCTCAAGATCATATCAAAAATTCTGGTTCAACGAATTAGGCCTATCCTTGAATGTATTGTATCTGATAATCAAGGAGCTTTTGTGCCTAGTAGAAGTATTGCTCATAATGTTGTTGTTGCTCAGGATCTGGTTAAGGGGTATGACAGAAAGGGAATATCACCTAGGTGTCTTCTCCAAATTGACCTTCAGAAAGCCTATGATTGTGTAAGATGGGATTTCTTGGAAGAAGCCATGAATTACTTCAGGTTTCCTAAAAAGCTGACTCATTGGATTATGGAATGTGTTAGGAATCCTTGGTATTATATCATAATTAATGGAGAAGCTAAGGGTTTTTTCCCTAGGAAGAGGCGCCTAAGGCAAGGAGATCCACTATCTCCTTTCTTGTTTGTTCTTGTGATGGAAATTCTTTCTAGGAAGCTTTTTGAGGTTAGTAAGAAGAAGGGGTTTTGCTTCCATCCGAAATGTAAGCAATTAGAATTGGTGAATATTGCTTTTGCAGATGATTTAATGATTTTCTATAAATCAACCAAGGTTACCCTACAGATTCTAAAGACGGTTCTTGTGGACTTTGGGAATCAATTTGGTTTGATTGCAAATGCAACGAAGAGTAAATTTTTATATGGAGGGGTTTCAGTTGTAGAGAAAGAGGATTTTAGTAATTTTCTAGGGTTTGAGCAAGGTAGCTTTCCCATTAAATATCTAGGGACACCTTTGCATTCTAAAAAGCTGAAAATTGCTGATTATCAAGGCTTAATCAATAAGATTACTTCTGTTGTCTAGAGGAAAATGGCAAGGCACTTATCCTATGTTGGTAGATTACAAGTGATTAAGTCTACAATTGAAGGGATCTTGTCTTTCTGGATGCAAGTTTTGGTGATTCCCATGGGAGTGATTAAAAGAATTGAGAGACTTTGCAGGTCCTATCTTTGGGCTGGAATCAGTGATAGTAAGAAGAGCCTTGTGGCTTGGGCTAAAGTTTGTAGACCTTTAGAGGAAGGGGGATTGGGCATAAAGGAGGTACTAGGCTGGAACAAAACTTTGATCTTTAAGTTTGGTTTTGATATAGTCTTGAATAAAGATAATCTCTGGACTAGATGGGCAAAAAAGAATCTGATCAAGAATCAGAGTTTCTGGGATGTTGATGCTGCACAACATGACTTGTGGCTTTGGAGATCAATTTTAAGGCTTAAAAATTATGTCAAGTAGGTTCTCCTAGAACATAATTTGGATCTATATGACAGTGTTGCATCTTTAGCTAGTCCTAATGGTAAAATGGATTGCACTAAAGTCTATAACTACTTATGAAACCATGGAGAAAGCATGACTTGGTGCAATATTATTTGGAAAGGAATCCAACCTAAGAAGTGGAGTTTCCATTGTTGGCTATCAACATTAGAGAGACTGCCAACAACAAGCAAATTGCAAAAGATGGGGATAATTACAGGTAATTTGTGTGTGTAATGTGGAGATGAGGAGGAAAATGAGAGACACATCTGGTTTGGTTGTGAATTTGTTAAGAAAGTAACTGATGTTGTCTTTAATTGGGTTGATATTGATAGAAGATTTAGTAAAGTTGTTGAGATTTTGGACTGGTTTGCTGCTTGTACCAAGAGAAGAAATAATATCTATCAGGTGAAGCTACTGGCTTGTATGGCTATTGTATATCATTCTTGGCAGCAGAGGAATGAGGCTATCTTCAGAAATACTCATCCTAATCCTACTCAATGTGCTATGATGATTATAAAAGAATGTAAGTTTCGTTTGGTCATCAAGCTAAATTTAGAAGGAAGGAAGGGGCAAGCAATGAGAACCAGACTTAAACTGTGAGTTGTTTTTCTTTCTCATTCTGCTTTTCTCAGTTTGGTGGGTGGGTGGGTTTTAGGTTGGTTTTTTGGTTGTTTTGAGAGTTCTTCCCTTGTTTCTTATTTGCTAAGTGCTTGTTGTTGATGAATAATGAGCATGATGATGCATGGAAAACATGGCCTTCGTTTATGCATCGTGACCCCTGAGATCTTTCTATGTGTATTACATGAGGATGAGGGAACGAGGGGTCCTTGAAGGGCTTTGGAATGCTCTCTCTTTTCTTGTTCTTTGGGGGTTATGGCTAGTTTTTTGGGTAGCATTGGTGTTAAAGTTGTCCCGCATCACTTGGTTGTTGAGTAGTTCTTACTGATGTAAGGCTATGAGGAAAACATAAAAGGGTGTGACCCTTCTCATAGGCTTAGTGCTCATGTTAAGGGGCTAGTGTTTTACAATGGGATGTCCTTTGACATGAGCCTTGCCGGGGTTTTGGTTTGCTCAGGTGTGTGCTGTTTGTATTTTCTTCATATATCCTTTGTTTGATATATGACATTTGTACTCTCTTCTCCTTTTTCTAATACATATTTACCACTTGCAAAAAAAACTAGTTTTACAACTAGTTGCTAGTTTTTATGTGTCAAACAAATAACGTTTATACGAGCTTTCGCAACTAGTTGGAAAACTCCAACTAGTTTTTGGTACCCAACAAACACACTCTTAGTGTGTGATTCAAGACATTCCAACCATAACTAATTGTTTCAATGCTCTTGAGTTCAATTACATTATGAAACTATGCAATCTAGCAAATGATAAAAACATTTTAATTAAGTAAATAACCTGTAAAGAATATGTTTTTGATCCTTGAGGGCAAGGATCGTTTCAACAAGGGAGATCTATAACAAGGTTTTATGTGTTCCCGGTTTAGATAAGTAATTTTGTAAACCCGGGTTGTTCTTTTATCACCGGTTTAGTTATTTCTACAACTCAACTACCCTATCTGTAATCAGTTGAGCCTTTTGGAAAATCAATCAATATACAAAATCAAATTCCCAATCTCAATACTCTCTCAATTACGCCTTCCATGTCACCAACTCCATTCGAATCAATCCTTCTACCCTAGTGATTGATTTCTAGGTTTGGGAAACCGATCTTCGAGCACAATTTGAGCTTCTAGGTTGGATTTATCTTAGTTCGCAGTTTTCCTGCTCCATATATCTTTCAGCTCTTCTATTGCACTTGATTTCCCTGTTTCGCTATGTGCTTTTCACTTAGGGTTTCCACTTTTCTCCACCTTTCGATTGTCTCTAGAACGGTGTCGGTCTATCTTCGTTCTCCTCTTTCACGGCTTCATTAGCTCAAATTGGAGGTCCAATGGTGGAAGATTGGGTTTGAACAAGAGGAAGATTGAAAAACTAGAGGGCAATCTTTGTTCCTCACTTTCTTGGCTTCGTCCGCTAATATTTGCGCTTCAAAGATGACCAAGATAAGAGAGCGCATACCACTAGAATAGTAGCTAGGAAGATGGCCAATCGGTGAAAATTGAAGAATTTAAGGTTTGGCGGCGAAATATTGGCAACTTGGAGGTTCTCCGTTGGCTAGGGTATGAGAGGTGTATTATGTACGTGACTACATGTAGGAAATTAGAATAGATAAGTAGTGGTCAAGGACTCCACTAGTCAACTCTCAAGTGGGTTCTGTCAAGCAATATTAGAGAAGTAGCATTTTAAATTTTAATAGTTCTGTTAACAGAATCGAAACCAAAATTTTGAAAATTCCTTAACCGATAACCAAACCGAAAAACTTTGGTTTCAGTTTTGTTCGATCCAATTTTGGTTTTGACTGAATTAGGATCAACCATATTTTGTTATGTATTTGAATTTGTCTATTTTAAGGAACTAATTAATGAAATTTGGGTGTTTTAAGGTCAATTTTTTTTACTACATATATAATGTCTACTGCTTTACATGATTTTTTTTGGGTTCTTTATGGGTGTAGTTGCATACTTGCATGTAAATGTATCAAGTTTCAACTAGACGGGTTGATTTTGCTGGTCTTTGAATAGATGGTTTGATTTTTTTATTTTTTTTTGATTTGGTAAGATTTAGGGTAGCCCAAGTCAAGTACTACTTGGACTAGCCTAGAGCACCCGTAAACGGGTGAGAACTGGTTTACTAACCAATTCTAAGAAAGAAGGGCAAACCGCCGCCCTGAATGCTCGAACCTAAGACCTCTTGCACATTGGCAAGAGGCTCAATCGTTGAGCCATGAGCACTTTCTCGAATAGATGGGTTGATTTTGGCATCAATATACAAACAACTTTCAGTTAGTACGTGATTGAGTAAATTTCAACAAAGCATAAGGGTGAAATGGTCTTTATATTTAAATATCAATAGTAGTTAACAAAGATAGCATTTGGGTGGTTCATGGAAAGCTTTTTATGTTTATAGGTGGTTTTGTGAAATTTTTTTTCGAAAATTCTACGTGGGAATCTTAAGGTATGACTTTATTTATGAGGTGTACAAATATTTTATATAATGCATGTGGTAACCCTGAGATTAATATAAAATTTACAATATACCCAAAAAGTTAAAACTAACATTTCACCACCGTTAACTTGAGTTTTCTTATAAAGAAATTAAAATCTTAACAAATACTCCGTATCCATTAAGGCTTTTGGCTTTTCCCGTTGGAGTAAAAGCAAGAATGCAAGATACGTTCGACCAAAACAATAAAAACAAGACTTCACCAAAAAATTAAAAAATAAAAACAAGATACGTACAACTCCATTCTACCAAAAAAAGACACGTACAACTCTGATGGAATATGTGTATTAGTATAATATGTGAGTGTGTGTGCTGAGTGTGTAATACGTTTGGTTCATTGAATGTAACCTGGCTACTATAAGAGCCTCTATAAAAACTTTCACCAGAAACTGAATAACAGATTTCTCTCTCTTTTCATCTTTTGTTTTTCCTCTTCCTAAACTCTAACATGGTATCAGTCTAGGTTTTCTCTTCGATCTTCGCTTCCGCCATGGTGACTTTCACCAGAAACTGAATAACAGATTTCTCTCTCTTTTCATCTTTTGTTTTTCCTCTTCCTAAACTCTGACATGGTATCGGTCTAGGTTTTCTCTTAGATCTTTGCTTCCGCCACGGTGAATTCACCAAATTCTTCGTCTTTCTCCGTGATTCTCCTCTAATACCAAATCCTTCATCATCGATGGCTCACGATCCACAGAATCCCTGGAATAGGCCTCCAATTCATGATCCCCAAAACTCCATGAATGAGTTGTTTCTCCATCATAGCGATCATCCCAATTATGTTCTTTCCACCAATCTTCTCGACGATCGGAACTATCCTGCCTGGAGAAGGTCTGTTGAAGTGTCTCTCCTCGCCAAAAATAAGCTTGGCTTTGTCAATGGTGATTGTGTTCGACCGCCAAGCAATTCCGTTCATCGATTTCAGTGGGATCCCTGCAACAACATGGTTTTTTCATGGCTTCTTCATTCTGTCAGCAAAGATATTGCCGAGTCGATTTTGTACTGTCGATCGGCAAGACAAGCCTGGCTAGATCTTGAAACTCATTTCAGTAGAATTGATCGTACCAACTTGTACCAGATTCAACGCGATCTTGCTTCTCTTTCTCAAGGAACGCTCTTTGTCACTGCCTATTTTACTCGTTGCAAGAAGCTTTGGGATGAATACATTCAATATGTTGAGACAAAGCTTTGCGAATGTGGCTCCAATTCTGTTGCACGCTTAATTCTTGAAGATCAACAGGTCGTTCAATTTCTCATGGGCTTGGATGATTCTTATTCTGCCATTCGAGGGAATCTCTTGATGATTCTGCCTCCTCCTAATATTTTCTGTTGTTTATCATCTTGTTCTTCCAAAAGAAACTCAACGCTGCATTCGAAGTGCTATTTCTCCAATTGGTGTTGAATCCTCTGCTCTAGATGGTTCTCGATCTCATAGATCGAATGATTCTACTGATAATAGGAGTGGAAATCGTCCCTTTTGTGATCATTGTAAGGTTGTTGGTCATATTAAGGAGCGTTGCTGGAAGCTCCATGGCTATCCTCCCAATCATAATAAAGGAGGAAAGCCTTCAGCTAATACTTCTAGTTCCCCAGATTCTGTTGAAACTCCTTCAACAAATGCATCAATCACATAAGAACAATACCAACAGCTTCTTGCTCTCCTCAGCAAACAATCTGTTGATGGTTCTTCTTCATCTGATACTTGCGCATTCCTGGCAGGTAATGCTTCCTGTCTCTTGTCATCTATTACACGTTCTTCTTGGATACTTGATAGCGGCACTACTGATCATATGACACCACATCTTGATCTGTTATTTGAGCATAAGCCTGCCAATTCTGACGTAAAAATTTCTTTGCCAAATGGACAAAAATCTTCCATTGCAAATATTGGATCTGCTCATATCTTGGATGATATAAAAGTGCACAATGTGTTACATGTTCCAGATTTCTGTTTCAACCTGCTTTCTGTCAGTAAATTAAGCCAACAACTAAAGGCTAATGTGTTCTTTACTCCATCTTCTTGTTATCTTCAGGCCCATTGACTGGCTTAAAGTCGTCGTGCCAAATCAAAAATAAATCCCTAGTTACACAACTAGTATAGTTGGTAAGTCGGGGTCGTACCCAAGAGACACTTGTACTCTAAAGTAGTTATTATTATCAACTCAAAATAGTGACAAAGGGGGAATTTTGATTAATATTCTAAAACTAGGAATTGAAATAAACAAAATAAGTAATCAAACAAAGCAAAAGTTGGATTTTTATCAATGGAGGAAAGCAATTCTATTCAAATATCCACTTTCTTCATCAAGTTATTGATCATCGATTCAAACAAGTTATTTCTTTTGGTTATTCCTATCCTGATCAGATATAATAAACAAGCCAACGGGTCATGTAAATACTTAATATCAAAACAAACATGAAACGATCATGAATAATAATGATATTAGCAATGAGAACAAGGATAAACAGGATACATGCAAATTGAGTTCCAACGAGTCAAACAATAAACATGCATTCAAATCCCTTTCTTAATTGTTTTAGTCCAACGAGCCCTAAACCAATTGAGTTGCTACAAAGATTAGGCTTTGCTACGAGAAAACCTAGATCTAGCAATAGAGAGTATTAATTCCAACAGGGTGATCAATCAAGTAGAAATCAATAAAATCAATATAAATTAAGCACAAGAGAATTGAAATAACCTGTAGAAATAAACCTGAATTGTAGAATCTCACAATAAACTTGAATTTGAAAGCTTCAACTTGAATAGAATTAAAGAGTTTAGTTCTCCATAGTAGAGAGAATACAAACTAGAATAATGGAAACTAGGTCTAAGAGAGAATAATAAAACAAGGCTGAAAAACTAAGTTAAGTAGTCTCGAACTAAGCATACGAAAATAAATTAATTGGAAATAATTATAATAAAGATAGATAGATAGAGTAATCGCCGCCTCAGATTCATGCTGACGTGGACTTCCGCGGGCGCGGTGAACAACCTCCACGATCACGGAACTGTAGAAATCCAACCCGAGTCAACGTTGACCCGCAACCGCGGCCTTGAGCCACCGCGATCGCGGACCTGCTTCTTGGCTCCACCGCGGACTGCTCTAATCCGCGACCTTCTTCTTGGTCTTCAAACTTGGTCTTGAATTCTTCCAATTTCTTCACATTTGTCGTTACAAGCACTAAAAAGACCTAAATATATATATGTAAAATGTATTATCTAGCCCTAGTTATGCTATATGAAATACAGCATATCAAATTCCCCCATACTTAGACCTTGCTCGTCCTCGAGTAAGCTCAAAATAAAATTAAGAATAAAAATGCAACAAAGGTCTACAGGAAGTATTGGGAGAAAATAACCTAAAACTAAACAACACTCAGAAATTAAGCTCACAACCCGAACCCATGTAAAAGAATGAAAGTGCATACAATGAGAATCCTAGCACAATCTAACACTCAAAACATATCAAAATCAAAGCAAAAACCCATAAACAAGAATCCTCAAGCCCCAGCAGAAATGATCCTAAGCACTCTTTTTTTTTCACTCATTCTGATTAGGCGCCATTTCGGGTTTTCACCTAACCGCTCATTTCATTTTCTATAGATGTGCTCACCAACTCACTTTCACTCTTTTTAGCCTCTTATTACCCCAGCCTAATGCCGGTTCGGGCCCCTGATTTTTGCCTGAGCCGCCCTTTCGGGTTTTCAACTCAGCACATGATTTAATGTTTTTTTTAAAACTAAAATGCATCAAACTGAAAATGCAACTGTACATATATACAACAGCGAGTACTCCCTCCCCCATACTTAAATCTTTCGTTGCCCTCAATGAATAAAAAGACAAATCAGAAAAAGTCAAGGAAGGGAACAGAAGACTCACTACGGTGGACCTGACGGTGAAAAATACTGAGGGTACTGAGGCCAATAATGCTGATAAAACGCCTTCTGTCACTCCCTCATCTGATCCATGGTCACGGACATGTCCCTGACATTCCTCCCCACATCCTCTAAGGTACTCCTCATGGCTGCCTGCTGTCTGATAATGTAGCTCTGTTGGTCAGCCATAAAATCAACTCTCATACTCAGGTTCTCCATGGCAGAGTGCATCTCATCATACCAATTTGGAGCTCCTCCATCACCAGAAGGACTAGCTTCATGCTGCCCCTGAGGATGCTCATCGTGATGCTCAAACTCTGCCTCCTCTTCCTCCTCCTCATCCTCTACCACCATCACATCAGACTCTAGATAAAAATGCTGAGTTGTCTCCTCAGCTCCAAATTCTCTAGGCAGACGTAAATACGGATCATGCTGCCTACCATAGTGCCAGATCCAAACCCCATTCTGGGACTCAGATACAACTTGGACTTCTTTAGATGTGATAGATCAAAACAAATCCCACCACCTACTATTGCCCTGTAACGGCCCTGTATAGCATCTAAGCTCAAAAAACGTAGGGCAATCAAAGTAATCAAACCCTCAAAAGCAATCTTCCCGGGCAGAGATCGGGCCTTCCTCACAGCATGAATAAACAACTCTACCCAAATGCGGGACCACAGGTTGGTCCTGCATCAGACACCACATCATCGCTACATCTTTGGCCGCCATTTTGTTAACCTCTCCATTTCCCAAAAAGGTGTTAGAAATCACCTTCTGACATAATCTCAACCCCGAGTGAACAATACTGTAATTTTGTAACCCAGGCCCAAGGATATACTGAGTGTGAGTCACCTCAGTCCAAAAATGCATCACCCCCTGGTTATCATTAATATCCGCCCAACCAGTTGTAGGCTGACCCGTCACCCCAAAACACTCAGCTAACTGATTTCGAGTCAGTGAATAATCTCCCCCAAACAATCTAAAGCCAATCCTACCATCATCAAGCTCTCTGTAAGTAACCAGAAACTCCAATACTAGAGGCTTGTATGTATAAGCATGCAAGGGAATCAAACCTCCTAAACCACCCTGCTGTAATAACTGATGAACCGACTAATATAACCCCAAAGAATATAATGTCGGTGCATGGAAAAATTTAGTAGACAACATAATCTTCCTATCAACTTCATTCCATAATTCCTTCTCCGCCCTACTCAAACGAACTGGGTATGCCATAGTAATGAATAAACTGAAGAAAGGATGGAATCGGACTCACAAATTCAGAATTTCGGCTTCTGCTTCAGCTCCGCGGGCGCGGAGAGTATTCACCGCGATCGCGGTCAAACAGTAATCGCGGATCTGCCGAACTTTGCTCACGGTGTCTCGCGGCGTCTTCAATCACCGAATTCGAGAAGAACAAGTGGATTTGGAGGAGTTTTGAGACAGTTTTGGGAAGATTTTGTTTGGAGATTAGATTTAATTTTGTGGTCTTTTGGATGGGAATTTGGAGATTTGGATGATGGATTCGTGTTTAGAATGGCGAAAGGATGAGCAAAACGGGTTTGAATTTGAGTTTTGTGGAGTTAGAAAAATTGGATTTGAGAGGGTATGGAGGTTTTGAAGTTGTAACAATGGTGGAAGGGAGAAGGATGGAGGTAGAAGAAGAAGTAGAGGCAGAAAAGTAGGTAGGGTCGGCCGGTTAGTGAAGGCCAAATCCGTCAATTCCTTTTTTTTTATTTATATCTTGCAGTTGAACACTACCGCGATCGCGATGGGTAACCTCCGCGATCGCGGAGCTGCTTTCTGAGTACTGTTCGTCTTTTTCTATTTACTTCGAGAAATAAAATTTCCCAATTTTTTTGTTCTTTCGAACCTAGTACCTGCATGTTAGTCCGACAAGATTGAAAGAAAAACTAAAACTAAAGCTTAAAGTAAAGAAAAGAAAAAGATAAAGAAAACTTACCTCGGGTTGCCTCCCGAGCAACGCCTCTGTTTAATGTCGTTGACCCGACATTTTTGCCATTTTATTCAACATTGGGGTTTGGATCAGAAAGACCCACCTCTTATAATACTTCTTGGCTAACCCCCTCATGGTACTTCTTTAATCTTTGACCATTAACCTTGAATAACTTTTGGGTGTCCCCATCAAATAATTCTACAGCCCCATGTGGAAAAACTCGAGCAACAGCATAAGGTCCAGCCCATCTAGAATGGAGCTTCCCTGGGAAGAGTGTGAGACGAGACTGAAAAAGAAGGACCTTGTCTCCAACTTTGAATTTCTTCCTTAGGATGTTCTTGTCATGCCATGCTTTTGTTTTATTCTTGTAATTCACAACATTGTCATACGCGTCCAATCTCAACTCTTCAAACTCTTGCAATTGTAATTTTCTTAACTCTCCATTCTCTTTGATATTGAAGTTGCATTTTTGGACCGCCCAATAAGCTTTGTGCTCAAGTTCAACTGACAAGTGACAGCCTTTTCCATAAACCAATCTGAAGGGAGACATCACAATGGGGGTCTTATAAGCAGTACGGTAGGCCCATAAAGCATCATTGAGTCTCAAACTCCAATCTTTTCTGTTGGGTGCCACCTTGTTCTCCAAGATTGATTTTATCTCCCTGTTGGACACTTCAGCTTGTCCATTGGTCTGGGGGTGATAAGTTGTAGAGATCTTTTGAGTGACATGGTACTTCTTCAATAAAGCACTCACAGTTTTGTTACAAAAATGAGTACCCCTGTCACTTATCAACGCTTTTGGAATCCCGAACCTAGAGAAAATGTTGTCCTTAAGAAAACCTGCAACTTCTTTAGAATCATCAGTTCTGGTGGCCTTTGCTTCCACCCACTTGGAAACATAGTCCACCGCAAGTAAAACATACAGATTCCCATAAGAAGAGGGGAAGGGTCCCATGAAATCAATACCCCAAACATCAAAAATTTCACAGAATATCATACGTGATTGAGGCATCTCATGTGTTTTAGAAATATTACCCACCCTCTGACAACGATCACATATTTTACAGAAAGCATAAGCATCCCTAAAAATATGAGGCCAATAAAATCCAGCTTCTAAAATTTTCCTAGCAGTTTTGTTAGTCCCAAAATGACCCCCACATGCATAGGAATGACAAAAAGAAAGGATAGATTGTACCTCAGAATCCGGGACACAACGTCGGATTACCTGATCTGTGCAGTGCTTCCATAAATACGGATCATCCCAAACATAGAATCGGGATTCATGACGAACCTTGTCCTTCTAGGCCTTGGTAAAATTAGGTGGGAACTCCCCCGAGACGAGGTAGTTAACAATATTTGCATACCATGGCCGGAATGAATGGATCCCAAAACTAAATTCTTCAAATTGAGGATCGATATCACTATCGAAGTCAGATCCGCGGGCGCGGTCAGTTTCCCGCGATCGTGGAACATTCAAAGCAATTTCGCCCGTCTCAGAAGCAGTTCCGCGGGCGCGGACGTCCTTCACCACGATCGCGGACTCGAACTTTCGAACCTCGAACAATATATCGTCGGGAAAACGTCCTTGAATCTGATCTTGGCTTCCTGGCGTATTTTCTTCATGCACAAGCCTACTTAAATGATCAGCCACTAGATTCTTAGCTCCCTTTTTGTCTTTGATCTCTATATCAAACTCACTTAGCAGGAGAATCCATCTAATCAGTCTTGGCTTAGCCTCCTTTTTCGTCATTAAATAACGAAGTGCTGCATGGTCTGTATATACTATCACCTTTGTCCCCAACAGATACTGTTTGAACTTCTCCAAAGCAAACACTACAACAAGCATTTCCTTTTCAGTAGTGGAGTAGTTCCTTTGGGCATCATTTAAGGTCATGGAAGCATAATGTATAACATGAGATGCTCTAGCTTCTTTTTGACCTAAAACAGCCTCAACAGCGTAGTCACTTGCATCACACATGATCTCAAAAGGTTGAGACCAATCCGGGGCTTGAATTATAGGTGCACTTGTTAGGCGTGTTTTCAGCTCATCAAACGCCTTTTTGCATGCCTCATTGAACTCATAAGGCACATCTTTCTTCAGCAATTCACAAAATGGGGCTGAGATCTTGGAAAAGTCTTTAATAAACCTGCAATAGAAACCTGCATGGCCTAGAAAAGAACGCACTTCACGCACATTAGTAGGATAAGGCAAGGACTGAATGATATCAATCTTTGCCTTATCGACCTCAATACCCCTGGATGACACTATATGACCTAAAACAATGCCTTGCTCAACCATGAAGTGACACTTCTCAGAGTTTAGAACCAAATTGGTTTTTACACATCTTTGAAGGACTAAGGAGAGATGGTTTAAGTAGGCATCAAAGTCATCTCCATGTACTGTAAAGTCATCCATAAAAACCTCAATAAAATTTTCAATGTACTCAGAAAAGATGCTTACCATACACCGTTGGAACGTACCGGGTGCGTTATATAATCCAAATGGCATTCTGCAGTATGCAAAAGTGCCAAAAGGACATGTAAATGTCGTTTTCTCTTGGTCCTCTGGTGCAATAGAAATCTGAAAATACCCTGAATAGCCATCTAAAAAGCAGTAATAGGAACAACCGACAAGTCGCTCAAGCATTTGATCAATGAATGGCAAGGGAAAGTGATCTTTTCTGGTTACCGTGTTCAACTTCCGATAATCAATACAGACTCTCCAACCAGTCTGAACTCGTGTGGGGACTAATTCCCCATGCACATTCTCAACTACTGTAATGCCACCCTTCTTGGACACAACTTGGGTCGGACTAACCCACTGACTATCAGAGATGGGGTAGATCATACCTGCCTGTAGGAGCTTCAACACCTCCTTCTTGACTACCTCCATCATAGGTTGGTTGAGCCTTCTCTGTGGCTATCTGGATGGCTCGGCACCATCTTCTAGGAGGATCCTATGCATACATGTAGAGGGACTAATCCCTTTAATGTCAACAATGGTCCAGCCTAGTGTTGTCTTATGCTCCTTAAGTACCTGCACCAATCTATCTTCTTGTTCCTTGGAGAGTTTGTTAGAAATAATGACAGGTAAAGTTTCACCATCTCCAAGGAAGGCATATTTCAAATGTTCAGGGAGCTGTTTAAGCTCAACTTCAAGTGTCTGTACTACAGAAGGTAACAACTTCTCGCTAGGGAGAGTTAGTGGTATGGGCCCAATTGCCAAAGCATCAGCAGGAGATTCACAGCATGCATTTAAATCAGCAAGGATTTCATGATATCTTTCAGGCAACTCATAATCCAAGCATGCAAGATCTATGTTATTCTCTAGAACAGATTGTAACTCATCTACACAAGTAGTATCAAATACATCTTGTACAATAGGATCAATTACATCAATGGAGCATAAAGATTGATCATCTTGGGGGTATTTCATAACATTATCCATGCTATATTCAAATATTTCCCCATCAAATTCCATGGTTAGGACACCTTTACACATATCAATTTTTGTTCTAGCAGTTTTCATGAAAGGCCGACCTAACAGAATTGGAGCAGCATGCACATCATGATCCATATCAAGCACAAAGAAATCAGCAGGGAATATCAAATTATCCACCATAACAAGAACATCTTCAACAATCCCTTTCGGGTAGACTGTGGACCTATCAGCTAATTGAACAACAATACCAGTTTCATGCAAAGGTCCTAAGCCTAGTGAAGTGTAAATAGAATAAGGCATGACATTAATAGAAGCATCTAAATCAAGCATAGCTTTATCAATTTTAGTGTTTCCTATTATACAAGGAATGCTAAACATGCCTGGATCATTGCACTTCTTAGGCATACGCCTTTGAAATACAGCAGAGACATGTTCACTAACCTTAATTTTTTGTTTCCCTTTTAATTTTTGGTTCCTTTTGATAGTGCACAACTCTTTTAGAAATTTAGCAAATCTAGGAACACTTTTAATCAGATTAAGCAAAGGGATGTTTACCTCACACTTAGAGAACGTCTCAAAGATATCCTTGTCATGTTCTGGCTTCTTTGTATCTTTGAGTGCCGTAGGGAATGGTGGAATAGGCTTCTGTAAATTCATGGGAGGAAACTGAGGTCGAACGTAAGAATCCTTGGGTTCAGCTACAGATCCGCGGGCGCGGTCAGAGTCCCGTGGTCGCGGAATATCGGATTTCTCGGAATCCGAAATTTCCTCGCCTCTATGATCGCGAACATTGGGCACCGCAATCGCGGTGTCTTCGATCAGAATATCCGAGCTCTCAGTTGAGGTACCGCGGTCGCGGGGGTTGTTCATCGCGGTCGCGGAGTCGTTCTCCAAAAGCTCGGGGATTTCAGTTCGTGGATCTTCACGCACCTCCACGTCTCTGTTAAGCTCTTTTCCACTTCTTAATGTGATAACACTCACATTCTCCCTTGGATTGATGGGCTGTGCTGGCAATTTTCCAGAATCTCGGGCCTCTAATTTGCTTACTACAGTAGCTAGTTGACTGATCTGAGTCTCTATATTCTTGATACTAGCTTGAGTGTTCTGTCCCATCTGGTCTACTGTGATAGCTAGCCTTGCAATCATCTCTTCAGCGTTAGATGAGTTGTTTTGGCTCTGAACTGGAGGTCTAGGGACATAAGGTTGCCTAGGTTGCTGATTTCCTCCTTGTTGATTATATTGAGGCTGATTTTGATTCCCATATCTCATATTTGGATGATGTGCCCAGCCTGGGTTGTATGTATTAGAATACGGATCAAAACGAGGTCTAGGAGGTCCATAGCCTCCTACAACATTAACCTCAACCCGAGGTTCCTAGAGTTGTGGGAAGACATCAGTAGGGTGAAGTGTGTCAGCACAAATTTCACATGCCTTCAGTTGTTGAGGAGTTCCTTGCAGCATGAACCTCTTCATCATATCCTTCAACTCTGCCATCTCAGATCTTATAGCAGAAGAGGAGTCCATAACATTGACTCCTTTAGCGCCAGTTCTTTTGTTGAATTGCCTTGAGTTTTCAGATAGCTCAAAAAAGAGCTCAAGGGCATTTGCTGGTGTCTTGTTCACCAGGCTTCCACCACAAGCTGCATTCACCATTCAGTGCTCATCGTCCAATAATCGACCAAATAAATACAGTACTAGGTCTTGATCAGAATACCCATGATATGGACAACTAGCACACAGTCTCTTGAAACACTCATGATAATCATACAGGCTCTCTCCAGCGTGTTGTTCAATGTTGCTCAGGCTCTTCTTCAGACTGTTCTGTTTGGTGGCGGGGAAATATTTCTCCAAGAATGTTGCTTTCATCTTAGTCCAGGTATTAATGGAGCCTGGAGAAAGATAGTAGAGCCACTCATTGGCTGAATCCTTTAGAGAAAAAGGAAACGCCCTCAGCTTGATCTAGTCTTCAGTTACATCAGCAAGCTTCATACTTGAGCAGACCTGATCAAATTCAGCAAGATGCTTGTTGGGATCTTCTCTACCATGCCCATGGAATTGGGGCAAAAGATGGATCAATCCAGACTTCAACTCAAACTTGACACCTTGATTTAGCGCAGGGAACTGAACAGCCAGGGGCTGTTGTTGAAAGTTTGGGGCAGTCAGTTGCCTCAAAGTCTGATCTCCCATTGTCTCAACTTCAGCAGAATTCAAGTCGAAAGGTAATTCACGGAGTAGTTCCCGAGCTTCTCGTCTCTACTTGGAAAGTGTCCTTTCAATCTCTGAATCCAAAGGCAAAATAGAAGAATCAGTAGCACGGGTGTGGACCATAAACTAGGGTCCACACCACAGTTGGTAACAATAAAAACTTAGAATAAAACAAAGAGTCCCCAACAATGGCGCCAAAATTTGACTGGCTTAAAGTCGTCGTGCCAAATCAAAAATAAATCCCTAGTTACACAACTAGTATAGTTGGTAAGTCGGGGTCGTACCCAAGAGACACTTGTACTCTAAAGTAGTTATTATTATCAACTCAAAATAGCGACAAAGGGGGAATTTTGATTAATATTCTAAAACTAGGAATTGAAATAAACAAAACAAGTAATCAAACAAAGCAAAAGTTGGATTTTTATCAATGGAGGAAAGCAATTCTATTCAAATATCCACTTTCTTCATCAAGTTATTGATCATCGATTCAAACAAGTTATTTCTTTTGGTTATTCCTATCCTGATCGATATAATAAACAAGACAACGGGTCATGTAAATACTTAATATCAAAACAAACATGAAACGATCATGAATAATAATGATATTAGCAATGAGAACAAGGATAAACAGGATACATGCAAATTGAGTTCCAACGAGTCAAACAATAAACATACATTCAAATCTCTTTCTCAATTGTTTTAGTCCAACGAGTCCTAAACCAATTGAGTTGCTACAAAGATTAGACTTTGCTACGAGAAAACCTAGATCTAGCAATAGAGAGTATTAATTCCAACAGGGTGATCAATCAAGTAGAAATCAATACAATCAATATAAATTAAGCACAAGAGAATTGAAATAACCTGTAGAAATAAACCTGAATTGTAGAATCTCACAATAAACTTGAATCTGAAAGCTTCAACTTGAATAGAATTAAAGAGTTTAGTTCTCCATAGTAGAGAGAATACAAACTAGAATAATGGAAACTAGGTCTAAGAGAGAATAATAAAACAAGGCTGAAAAACTAAGTTAAGTAGTCTCGAACTAAACACACGAAAGTAAATTAATCGGAAATAATTATAATAAAGATAGATAGATAGAGCAATCGCCACCTCGGATTCATGTTGACGTGGACTTCCGCGGGCGCGGTGAACAACCTCCGCGATCGCGGAACTGTAGAAATCCAACCCGAGTCAATGTTGACCCGTGACCGCGGCCTTGAGCCACCGCGATCGCGGACCTGCTTCTTGGCTCCACCGCGGACTGCTCTAATCCGTGGCCTTCTTCTTGGTCTTCAAACTTGGTCTTCAATTCTTCCAATTTCTTCACAGTTGTCGTTACAAGTACTAAAAAGACCTAAATCTATATATAAAATGTATTATCTAGTCCTAGTTATGCTATATGAAATACAACATATCACCCATTCCATGAGAAGGCCAGTTATGATTGGTAAAGAGGATCGGGGACTCTATATTTCCATTTCTAATAAGGATGTTTTATCCATTTCCACTTCAGTTTTTTATTCTATTACTTACAATCAAAGCATTGATCTATGGCATTATAGATATGGACATGCCTCATATGATCAATTGCATTCTTTGCCTTTCCTTAAACATCTCAGTAAATCCTCTCACATATGTTCCATATGTCCTGAAGCTAAACAACATAGAAAGCATTTCCCTTTATCTTCTTCACAATCCTTGTCACCCTTTGATATTGTTCATGTTGATACTTGGGGGCCTTACAAGTATTGTACTTACAATGGATTCAGATTCTTCTTGACCTTGGTAGATGATTATTCAAGGTGTACATGGAATTTCCTAATGTCTCATAAGAGTAATGCTCTTTCAGTTTTGAAGATATTTTCCAAATTTACGACTACTCAGTTTCATACTTCTATTAAAGTGATCCGTACTGATAATGCTCCAGAGTTTGCTGATGCATCTGCTCAAGCTTTCTATGCTGAATCAGGCATTTCTCATCAAACTTCTTGTGTTGAGTAACCTCAGCAAAATGGCATAGTCGAAAGAAAACATAAGCATCTTCTTGAGGTAGCTCGAGAATTATTTTTTCAATCTAAAGTTCCATACATATATTGGGGTCTCTGCATATTAGCTGCTACATTTACCATCAATAGAACTCATTTGCCTTCTTTAAATGGCAAAACACCTTTTGAGCTTCTTTTTCATAAAGCCCGAGATCATACTTTTTTAAAGTGCTTTGGTTGTCTTGCTTTTGTCTCTGCTTTAAAAAGAACAAGAGACAAGTTTTCTCCAAGAGCTACATCATGTGTCTTTATGGGCTACTCTTTTGGCAAAAAAGTCTTACATCGTTTTGAATCTTCATACTCAAAAAATATTTCATTCTCGTGATGTTTCTTTTAGAGAACATCATTTTCCTTTTCATTACATCAAAAACCTGGACCATCCTACTCTTCCTTCTTTAGCCAAAGACTATCCTACTCATATTTTCACTCCAATCCAAACCTCTTCATTTTTCCAAACCCCTAATAGTCCTTTATCAACACCTACATCAATACCTTCCTCTTCTTCTCTACCTATATTTGTCCCTTCTCCTCCTCCAATCCTACGAAGGTCCACTAGGCCTCATAATCCTCCTTCTTATTTTGAGGATTATTTCTATAATTTCACATCTCTGCCATCTTCTCCTTATGCTTTATTTTCTTCTGACCACCATGAGCCCTTTAATTTCAAAGAGGCATCTTTAAATGATCACTGGGTTCAAGCCATGAACAAAGAAGTTGAGTCTTTACAAAAGAATGGCACATGGGATCTAGTTCCTTTGCCTCAAGGGAAAAAGGCAGTAGGTTGTAAGTGGGTATATAAGGTGAAGCTGAAGGCATATGGTTCTTTGGAACGTTTTAAAGCTAGATTAGTTGCAGGATTATCAAGAGACTTTTTCTCCTGTTAACGAGCACTTTTATGTCGCTGTAAAAGCACTGTCAAAGAAATATCCTAACTTCCTAACCTAAGTATAGTGGAAGTAAGGGTCGAACCCACAGGGACTCAGATTACTTGTATTTAAATAATATTACTAAGAAAAAGGGGGGGGGGGTTATGATTCAACCTATTAATCTAAGTAAATAAAACAAAGTAAATAAAACATTTAAAGATTCAAATATAGAGAAAGCGTCCAACTAGTTTCTTTTCCATTGCATACATGAGTTTTGATCATTGATTATTCTTATTTCGATTTCCCTTGACTAATCTATTGTGAATGTATGAAATTCAAGCTTAAAGTGGTTATTAATATACACCGTCTTTAACAACCTTTTAACCAATTAACCTAGAAAACCTTCTATGTCAAACTGATCATGCAAATAAGTTCAAAGCATTCAATAGAAACATAATTCATGAATTCCACCGTCTATTCATGAAGTTTTGTGATTAAATTGTCCGCCTTTGATTAATCTTATTCCACCGTCTATAAGTTTAATCAAAGGATTCATCCATGAATAACTAAATTCCACCGTCTATTTAATTATTCTAGTTGTAATTCGACCTAGAAATAGAATAGGTGATCAAGCTATTATAATCCTAAGTGAATTTAATCAATCAAGCATGGAGAAATTCAATCTAGTTAAGGCAAACTGAAATAATTCAAATCTCACAAACGATCATGCATACAACTTCAACTAACTAGTTGGACATGGGAAAATTAGCTAGAAATTGACATTAAAGGAGAATTAAACTTACAAGAGTTTGGTTTCTCTTCAATATTGCAAACTAGGGTTTTGTCTCCCACAATTCTCCAATTCAAACTAACGTAGAACTAAGAACAATAGATAGCATCCTACAAAATAAACCCTAAGAAAAGTATTTATATGGTAGCTAAAAACATCCAAAAATACTAAAGAAGTCGGCCCACAAGATAACACGGAGGCCCGAGTCGGCGTCTTACACACGCGCCAAAGCGCGGTCAAAGCCTCCCAAAGCGCGGTCGCGCTATGCCCACTCCGCCCGCGTTTTGCCTGCAGCAACTCTAGTGACACTTTAGAGGCTGTTTTGACCCCCTTCGAGTTGGAATTTGGACTCGGAGTAAATATATGAATTGTATCTCTTCGAGTTAGCTTTCCATTGATACCAAATTCAGCTTCATCCGACCTCTATAGCTCCCAAAACAAGCTTTGCAAGATAGAGGTGTCAAAACAAAACTCCAATGCATGACCCGGGTTTAAGCGTTTTTATCCCTCAAGCTCTTGGGCCTTAGCTCTTCTAATCTTCACTTGTATCACTCTAAGCTTCCTCAAACTCCACCATATTCCTCTAATATCCATCCTGTCCATGCTTGTTTACCTAAAGATCTGCAAAACCGAACAAAAGAAACGCAAAACCCGAATTTCCTAAAAAACCTAAAAACCTAAGAACTACACTAAACTAAACTAAAACACATGCAAAACAAACATAAATATGCATCCTAAGCTATACCTAAATGAAAACTATCAAATTCCCCCATGCTTAACCCTTGCTTGTTCTCAAGCAAGACATAAATCCAAACACACCACAGAAATGCAATCATGCATCCATCTCATAATCAAACAAGCATTTCACATAAAATCAAAAACCCGACCAAGACTTCATAGCATGCATTATCACAAGCAAAAAGCAAAGACCATTCATTCATTCTAGACCTCACCAAGGTAAATGTGTTTGCACTCTTACTCTCAAGTGTTTAAAGGTATGTGTTTCACTCAAAATCAGCCATGAAAACTAGACTACCATAAGCTTGCATCAGAATTCTAAATCTCCACCGCTGGGGATCAAACACATAACAAAAATCAAGAGGTCTTTTTAAGGGTTGTAATGGGGCCAAGGTAAAGAGAAATTTGGAAGGAATCATATTTGGCTTGTGGTGCTAAATCCGGGATAAAGAACTAATCCTAACCCAAAATTCAACACTTTCTTTTCTTACTTCTCCCAAACTTTCTTTTTCAACTCCATACACTCATTTATGAACTTAGTTTCTTTTTTTTTCTTTCTTCTTTCTTCACTTTTTTTCTTGCCTCTTCTTCAACTCTTTCTCTTATGCTTATGAAGATTACTAACAATTGAACTCAACTTTTTTTTTTGCTTTGCAACATACTTTCATCTTCATTTTTTTCACGTTACACACAAGAGTTGTTTTTCCTCTCCTCCACCTTTTTCCTTCAACTTCCCCCATACTTATATCAAACTACCATAAAACAAAACCAACCTAAAGCCCTAAATCCCGGATGGGTCAAGCTTAATAGGCTAGGAAAATTTTGTGGAGCTATTAAAAAAATGGGCTTAAAGCTCAAAAGAAATGGGGTATCAAGAACATGGATCTTGTAAGGTAGGAAGGGAAATAATAGGCTATAAAGAAACATTGCCTCAATCATTTTAATGTCATGCATTCAATCATATAAAGCAGCCTTGAAAAAGAGTCATAACGCAAGTTCTAGAGCTAGATAATCATGGTGATACACTCAAGAATGTAGAGAACAAATATAATCATGAAAGACCAAAAATATCACAAGGCAAATTTTTGTCTAGAACTTCAGAATGAATCAAATACTCAAGCTAAATACATGCTCCATCCTATAGTCAAAGTAATTAATCAATGATCATACTCATATCATATAAACTTCAACATATCATGCAAATCATGGATTAGGATTCATACTTAGTATAGAAACACAAGAGGAATCAAACAATGGGGAAATAAGAACCTAAATGCAATATTTTTGTATTTTTTTCAAATTTTTCTGATTTTTTATTATTATTTTTTCAAGAATTTTAATCAATGCAAGCAAAAATATAAACATGCAAATGCAACTACATGATCTAACTATAACCAAGCACTCATGACAAAATAAATAATCCCCTTCCCCCATGCTTAAAAATTACTTTGTCCCCAAAGTAAAAGAAAACATAAGAGAAAAGAAAACTGACCTCATCACAAGAGCTTGATAAACTCCAGAATCTACTCCTCAGATGGCGATGGTGGTGGTGGTGGGTATCCCGGATACGGATACTCAGGAGCTGAATAACCCGGATATGGATGATAATCAAAAGGCTGATAGCCCTGCTGTGGAGTGTATGTGTCCATCCTCTGATGAAGAAAGTGAGTCTGCTCATCAACATAGTCAAATCGGCTCGTCGTATAACCCTTGAAGTGGTTGAAATCAGCCGCCAAGCCATCCATAGGAGTGGACAAACCACTCACCTGAGTAGACAAGCCTCTCATCAACTCCACCAAATGGTTATATTGGTGGGTAGTCATATAGTTCCCCTGGCCTTACTGCTCATACTCCTGAACTGGCGGCACCTCAGTGTGCTCATCATCACCTTCCTCTTCATCATCCTCATCATCATCAACAACGACTATATCCACAGGAGCAGCTTCAAACTCCTCATCTTCCTCTTCATCATCATCGACATCCATAGAAGCGCTAGCTTCCTCAACCTGTCTCCTTGATTGCCTCCTTCTCTTAGTCCCACCACTAACCTCTTGAACCGGTACATCACCATCATGTGGGTGAATGAGCCAAGTTCTAGCATTTTCCAAACCAGTCTTCAATTTCACTCGGTTTGGATTAGGTAACCTCATAGCAAAGGAACTGTTGCCAAGCACCCAATAGAACTGGTTGTTCTTCACATATAACACTTTCATCTTGTTCAAGAAAGGCAAGTTCATCGGAAGAGCATCAATCCGACCCGCACATTGCTCCAAATCAATTCCAAAGTGTTGGGCAAGTCGAGTGATGACACCACCCACAGTGATCTTTCCATTGTTCCTCCTAACTATGCGAGCCATATTATGCATCATGGCTGCACCCATATCAATCTTTTGCCCCTCCAGAATACCCCGAAGTAGGAAAATGTCCTTCTTAGGGCAGTTGTTCTCACCCTCTCCTCTGCCTGTGATAGAGTGGGCAAAGAACCTCTGAACAATCCGAATCACCGGATGAGAAATCTCTGAAGCCTTCGTTCTAGATGCTAAATACTCATCGCTCCCAGAAAGTCGGGCCCACTGTTCATTATTCATCCAAGTGGCCCTAGATTCCCATCTATCAACATTCTCATGATGCTTGGTAAATCTGAAAAGTTTGTTGATATCAGTCAGAGTCATACACCTTTGAACTCCTCCTAGCTGAAACATGCATCTTCCCTCATTAGCAAACCGCCCTTCCAAGATATGAGCCTCCAATGTGCTCAAGAACTCCAACACTAAGCCACGGTATATCGGCAATCTCATACTCAACAACCCTAGCAAATTGTTATCAAACTCAAATTTCCTCAATTCAGTAGCCAAACCCAAGTCCTCCATCAAAGGCCAATCAATATATCTAGGAGGTTGGATTTCCCGCTTCTTCAAGTCATTAAACCGGTCTAGATGCTTCATGTCACTGAACTGAATACCAAAAGACGCTGGTGTGATATCGTTTCCCGATGAGGAAGCTCTAGCCGGAGCTTTAGTACGACCCATGATCTAGTTTACCTACACAAGGCACCAAAAACACCACAAACAAACACAATTCGATTGCCCCGGCAAGAGCAATCCACCAAACAAGTAATAATAGACAATAATAGCTCTCAAAACACTCTCTTCCCCCACTAACCTAGATTAATTAGCATGAAAATTAAGTAATTTCGAAATTATGGAATTAGCACATTCTAAACATGAAACTAACTCATAATCATGCTAATATTGAAGAATCTAAACTCTAATTGAAGAAATTCGACCTAAAAATTCCTTAAATTGAGGTTTTTATACAAAACCTAATTTTGTGGAATTTAGGTTGAAAGCTTCAAATTTTTGATGGAAATTGAAGAGAAGAGTATGAAATCTTACTTGTTTGATGCTTGGGAGTGCAAATCCGGCCTTGATTTGTGGTTTTTGGTCTTCAATGGAGCTTGAAGGTGGAGTTTTAATGGAGGAAGATGAGGAAGGTTGCTGTTTGGCGCTGAAGAAGGAGGTAGAATGAATGGGGAAAGCTGATAACTCGGGTTTAATGTGCCGAAAATAGTTGAAAGCGCGGTTTGGGCTTCTAGGAGCGCGGTCGCGGAACGGCGGGTTTACCCGCGTTTTGCCCGCAGAAAATCAGCCCTTCGCAGTGCGGTTTGGGGCTTGTGCCGCTGGGGCGCTCCACCAGTCTTGACCGTGCTTGTGACGCAGTAAATCGGACCTGATGTTGCATGGTTCCGGGCCCATGAGTGTGAAGGCGTCTTGACTTCCTCGAACCGCGTGTACCTGTTTTCCGACTTTACCTAAAACTAAGAACAAAAACAAACCGAAAACCAAACAAAAACATACCGAAAGCAAATCTATTTCTATAAAAACAAACAAAAACTAAAATTAAGGCTTGGGTTGCCTCCCAAGAAGCGCTTCTTTAATGTCATTAGCTTGACGCATTGCCGCTCATGTATTTGGCTCGTCCAAAACCGTCTCTTCAAGAATAGCATTGCTAAATTCTTCAAAATACGGTTTCAAACGCTGACCATTCACCTTTTGCATTGAATGAGTGGCTCCATAATAAATTTCCACCGCTTCATGAGGATACATCTTAGCTACTATGAACGACCCCGTCCATCTCGACCTTAGCTTACCTGGAAAAAGTTTAAGTCTAGATTGATATAGTAAAACTTTGTCACCTACCTTAAAACTTTTCCTCCATATTTTCTTGTCATGCCAAGCTTTGGTCTTCTCTTTGTATATGGCCGCATTGTCATAAGCTTCTAACCGTAACTCCTCAAGCTCTTGCAATTGAAGCTTCCTCAATTCACCGGCCTCATCCATCTTAAGACTACAATTCTTCACAGCCCAATAAGCTCGGTGTTGGATCTCCACCGGAAGGTGACAAGCTTTACCAAACACCAACCGAAAGGGTGACATTCCAATCGGTGTTTTATAAGCCGTTCTGTATGCCCATAGAGCATCGTCTAAGCGAGTACTCTAATCCTTCCGGTTTGGCGACACCGTCTTCTCAAGAATGGCCTTGATCTCTCGGTTAGATATCTCCGCTTGTCCATTCGTTTGTGGGTGATAGGCCGTAGAAATACTGTGTGTGACATGGTATTTATTCAAGAGCGCACTTACCGTTTTGTTGCAAAAGTGGGATCCCTTGTCACTAATTAAAGCTCTAGGAATCCCAAACCTTGAAAATATGTGCACCTTTAAAAAATCTGCCACAACTCGGGAATCATCAGTCCGGGTGGCCTTCGCTTCCACCCATTTGGAAACGTAGTCCACCGCTAATAAAATATAAATATTCCCATAAGAGCTAGGAAAGGGTCCCATGAAGTCTATACCCCAGACATCAAATACCTCACAAAAGATAATTGAAGTTTGAGGCATTTCATCCCTTCGGGATATATTTCCGACTCTTTGGCATCGGTCACAGGATTTGCAAAAAGCATACGCATCCCGAAAGATGGTAGGCCAAAAGAATCCTGCATCCAACACTTTCCTAGCGGTCTTTCTAGCACTAAAGTGCCCCCCCCACAAGCATAAGAGTGACAAAACGACAAAACTGAAGTTACCTCATTATCCGGAAGACAACGCCGGATTAGTTGGTCAGAACAATGTTTCCAAAGATATGGATCGTCCCACACATAGTATCGAGCTTCACTCTTGAGTTTATCTCTTTGGGCCTAGCTAAAGCTGGGAGGAAACACACTCAAAACGAGAAAATTAACCAAATGAGCATACCAAGGTTGAAGTACATGTACCGAAAACAAAGTATCATCTGGAAATTCTTCTCGAATAGGTGTGACTTTTGCACATCTTTCCTCCTCATGGACCAAGCGACTAAGATGATCAGCTACCACGTTTTCCGCCCCTTTTTTGTCTTTGATCTCAATGTTGAATTCACTCAACAACAAGATCCATCTAATTAACCTGGGCTTTGCTTCCTTCTTCGTCAACAAGTAACGAAGGGTTGCATAATCCGTGTAGACAATCACCTTTGTACCTAGCAAATAAGACCGAAACTTTTCCAAAGCAAACACCACCGCCAAGAGTTCTTTCTCGGTGGTATAATAATTTTTTTGTGCTTCATTTAAAGTCATAGAAGCATAATGGATAACATGGGAAGGCTTACCAATCTTTTGACCCAAAACTGCTCCCACCGCATAGTCGCTTGCATCACACATTAGCTCAAAAGGTAGGGACCAATCTGGGGGTTGAATTATTAGTGCAGTGGTGAGGCGAGCCTTCAACTCATCAAAAGCTCTTTTACAAGCTTCATTAAAGTCAAAGGTAACATCCTTCTTGAGTAACTCACAAAGGGGTGAAGCGATCTTGGAGAAGTCTTTAATGAACCTGCGGTAAAAACCTGCATGACCAAGAAAAGAGCGTACTTCCTGAACATTAGTAGGATAAGACAAGGATTGAATTACTTCAACCTTTGCCTTATCAACCTCAATCCATGTAGATGACACTATATGACCTAACACTATGCCCTGCTCTACCATAAAATGGTATTTTTCAGAATTAAGACAAAGGTTAGTATCTTCACAACGTTTCAGCACAAGTGTCAAGTGAGTTAAACAAGAATCAAAGTCATTGCCATGAACGGTGAAATCATCCATGAAAACTTCAATAAAGTTATCAATGTACTCAGAGAATATACTGACCATACACCTTTGAAAGGTTGCGGGCGCATTACATAGACCAAATGGCATTCTTCGGTAGGCAAAGGTGCCAAAAGGGCAAGTAAATATTGTCTTCTCTTGATCCTCGGGTGCAATTGCTATCTGAAAATAACCTGAATACCCATCCAAGAAACAATAGAAGGAACGACCCGCAAGTCGCTCAAGCATTTGGTCAATAAAAGGTAAAGGAAAATGATCTTTATGGGTTACCTTGTTGAGCTTTCGGTAATCGATGCATACACGCCACCCGATTTGAATTCGTGTTGGGATGAGCTCACCATCTTGATTCTCCTTTACCGTGATTCCACCTTTCTTGGGAACGACCTGAGTAGGACTAACCCATTTGCTATCGGATATGGGAAAAATCATACCTGCTTGAAGAAGTTTCAGGACCTCCTTTTTCACCACTTCCATCATAGGCAGGTTCAACCGTCTTTGTGGTTGTCTTGAGGGCTTTGCTTCATCCTCCAATAAGATTCTATGCATACATGTAAAGGGGTTTATTCCTCTAAAGTCGGCAATAGTCCATCCTATAGCGGCTTTATGCTCCCTTAAAACATCCAACAACCGATTTTCTTGATCTTGAGTCAGCTTGTTTGATATTATCACCGGTAAGGTATCTCCATCACCTAGAAAAGCGTACTTGAGGTGGTCCGGTAATTGCTTAAGCTCTACCTTTGGGGCCTGCACAATAGAAGGAACAAGCTTCTCGCTTGGCAATGTTAGTGGAATGGGCTTTGAGCCCGGTAGCAAGAGTGGTCGCTCATAGTGAGCGTTCAACTCGGCTACAATTTCTTGCATGTCATCATTCAGCACAAATTCCACTTCACCTTTATTAACCACAGAGTTTTCAAGAGTAGATTGCAATTCATCATGATCATTAATGTCAAAGAAATCTTGCACAAGAGTATCTAACACATCAATAGAGCATAAAGAATGAACATCATAGGGAAATTTCATAGCATCATAGATATTGTATTCAACTTTTTCCCCATCAAACTCCATGGTTAACGAACCACTACACACATCAATTTTAGTTTTGTCGTTGTAGTATAGTGGTAAGTATTCCCGCCTGTCACGCGGGTGACCCAGGTTCGATCCCTGGCAACGGCGCCAAATTTAACGAGCACTTTTATGTCGTTGTAAAAGCACTGTCAAAGAAATATCCTAACCTAAGTATAGTGGAAGCAAGGGTCGAACCCACAGGGACTCAGATTACTTGTATTTAAATAATATTACTAAGAAAAAGGGGGGTTTTATGATTCAACCTATTAATCTAAGTAAATAAAACAAAGTAAATAAAACATTTAAAGATTCAAATATAGAGAAAGCGTCCAACTAGTTTCGTTTCCATTGCATACATGAGTTTTGATCATTGATTATTCTTATTTCGATTTCCCTTGACTAATCTATTGTGAATTTATGAAATTCAAGCTTAAAGTGGTTATTAATAAACACCGTCTTTAACAACCTTTTAACCAATTAACCTAGAAAACCTTCTATGTCAAACTGATCATGCAAATAAGTTCAAAGCATTCAATAGAAATATAATTCATGAATTCCACCATCTATTCATGAAGTTTTGTGATTAAATTCTCCGCCTTTGATTAATCTTATTCCACCGTCTATAAGTTTAATCAAAGGATTCATCCATGAATAACCAAATTCCACCGTCTATTTAATTATTCTAGTTGTAATTCGACCTAGAAATAGAATAGGTGATCAAGCTATTATAATCCTAAGTGAATTTAATCAATCAAGCATGGAGAAATTCAATCTAGTTAAGGCAAACTGAAATAATTCAAATCTCACAAACGATCATGCATACAACTTCAACTAACTAGTTGGACATGGGAAAATTAGCTAGAAATTGACATTAAAGGAGAATTAAACTTACAAGAGTTTGATTTCTCTTCAATATTGCAAACTAGGGTTTTGTCTCCCACAATTCTCCAATTCAAACTAACGTAGAACTAAGAACAATAGATAGCATCCTACAAAATAAACCCTAAGAAAAGTATTTATATGGTAGCTAAAAACATCCAAAAATACTTAAGAAGTCGGCCCACAAGATAAAACGGAGGCCCGAGTCGGCGTCTTACACACGCGCCAAAGCGCGGTCAAAGCCTCCCAAAGCGCGGTCGTGCTATGCCCACTCTGCCCGCGTTTTGCCTGCAGCAACTCTAGTGACACTTCAGAGGCTGTTTTGACCCCCTTCAAGTTGGAATTTGGACTCAGAGTAAAAGTATGAATTGTAGCTCTTCGAGTTAGATTTCCATTGATACCAAATTCAGCTTCATCCGATCTCTATAGCTCCCAAACCAAGCTTTGCAAGATAGAGGTGTCAAAACAAAACTCCAATGCATGACCCGGGTTTAAGCGTTTTTATCCCTCAAGCTCTTGGGCCTTAGCTCTTCTAATCTTCACTTGTATCACTCTAAGCTTCCTCAAACTCCACCATAATCCTCTAATATCCATCCCGTCCATGCTTGTTTACCTAAAGATCTGCAAAACCGAACAAAACAAGCGCAAAACCCGAATTTCCTAAAAAACCTAAAAACCTAAGAATTACATTAAACTAAACTAAAACACATGCAAAACAAACATAAATATGCATCCTAAGCTATACCTAAATGCAAGCTATCACCTGTTGTTAAGATGGCTACAATAAGGAGTATCATTTCTGTTGCAGCTTCAAAAGCCTGGACTCTTCATCAATTAGATGTAAATAATGCATTTTTGCATGGTTCTCTTGATGAATAAGTATACATGAGGGTACCTGAAGGTATGCCTAATCCTAATAAGTTGGTTTGCCGACTTAAAAAGTCACTTTATGTACTTAAACAGGCGTCTAGGCAGTGGTTCAGTCGCCTCACAGTTGGACTATAGTCTCTTGGTTATATTCAATCAAAAAATGAATATTCCCTCTTCACAAAGAAGCAACATGGTCATCTTACTCTTGTGGCCATATATATTGATGACCTTCTTGTTACTGGTTCAGATGAGCTTGAAATTTGTGATCTAAAGAAATACTTAGACTCTGTCTTCAGTATTAAAGATCTGGGAAAGTTGCCTTTTTTCTTGGGATTGGAAGTTTCTTATTTGGCTGAAGGTGTGGCATTACAACAGAGAAAATTTGCTCAAGAATTGTTACAAGGTGTAGATCTTACTGGATTGTCATCTGTTAGCACACCTCTTCCTCTGAATTGCAAGTTACAAGTTGAAGATGGTGAGGTATTATCTGATCCTACATCTTATAGAGTTTTGATTGGAATCAATTTTTTAACACACACAAGGCCTGATCTTTCATACACTGTTCAAAACCTAAGCTAGTTTATGCAACGACCATGCTCTAATCATTACTCGACACTTATTCATACTCTGAGATAAATCAAAGGGACTGTTGATTATGGAATTATCCTTCATGGGTGTGATAATCCTGTCTTAGCAGCCTATTCTGATTCCGACTGGGCTGCATGTCCTATTACTCGACGTTCTGTCACAAGTTACATTCTAATGCTTGGTCAATCTCCAATTAGTTGGAAATCTAAAAACAAGGAGTTGTTTCTTGAAGTTCTGCTGAGGTAGAGTATCGTGCTATGGCACACGCTGCTGCTGAGACCACTTGGTTAATTAGGTTGCTTGGTGATCTTGGTATTGATTCCATCAAACCAGTAGTTCTCTTCTGCAACAACAGCTCAACCTTGCAAATTGCCAAAAATCATGTACAACACGAACGCACTAAGCACATAGAGGTGGACATTCACTTTACAAGAGACAAGGTTATGGAAGGATTGTTGCAAGTATCAAATGTTCCTACTACTAAACAATTGGCAGACATTTTCACTACAATTTTGCCTTCTACACAACAACAGTTTCTGATGAGCAAACTTGGCATGTATCTCCTTGCCAAGTTTGAGGGGGGGGGGGGGGGGGGGGGGGGGGTGATGGAATATGTGTATTAGTATAATATGTGAGTGTGTGTGCTGAGTGCGTAATATGTCTGGTTCATTGAATGTAACCTGGCTACTATAAGAGCCTTTGTAAAAACTTTCACCAGAAGTTGAATAACAGAATTCTCTCTCTTTTCATCTTCTGTTTTCCTCTTCCTAAACTCTATCAAACTCCATATCCATTAAGGCTCCAAGCTACCATTTAAACTATTCTCTGTTAATAGAATTTCCTCTATAGCCACTTTAAATACCCATCCTTCAAAAAAAAAGTCCAAAGTCTGAAGACTTGTACAGCTTATCATTGACTCAAGAAAAATTCCACTCAGAGAATTTGCAAATAAATTGAAGTATTGAACAATTTCAACGATTTGAGTTCTCCAATTAAAGTAGGCATACCCCCAAAAAAGTTATGAGCAGAGAGATCAAGAGTTTCAAGGACCACCAATATAGCTTGATTTTTCACCTGTAAGCATATTCTTGCCCAAATACAGATAACTACGAAAACATCAGTTCAACATTGAGCTTGAAAGATTCCCAAAAAACAAATTCTCACTAAGATCAACTGACTTCAACAAAGTGCAGTCTCTAATTGCTTCCCGCTCGAAACTACTAGCTAGTAAACTAATTGTTGCTTAAAATAATTACTTTTAAATTGAACAACCCTTCGATCCCAGTTGGCATTTCTCCTTCCACAGACTTTCCAAACATATCAAGCGACTTAAGCCCATGTATAGACCAAATCCCAGAAGGCAATGCAACTAAGGTTCAAAGACAAGTTAGAAGCAACAAGAGAATAACAGACACTCGATCAAGGTTCTCGGAATTGGCCTAGAAAACCCGTTCATTGCAAGAGAAATTGATCTTAGAGGCCCACATCTGAGATCGAAACACATACGTAAAATGTCGACACACCAACAAAATCGCCAGCCACCTCCAACAACATCGGCGTCGAGGTTTCGTACTTCGTCCACGACAGAAACATTAGCAACGGAAAAAACCGAAGGTGGGATTCGGAGGAAGGAAACACTAGCGACAAATGTTGTAGGAGAGAAGGGTACTTAGTCGCCACCGTCGATCGCTCAACCCCAACCAATTCACCTGTGTCTATTGTGTCATGTTTGGAGCTTCTCTCCACTGTGGCTATGAATTAGAACTCAATATGTGACACCCTTATACCTTATGACGTATACTTTGTAATAACTTATTTCACATATAAACATATAATTCACATATAGCAACTATCCACATAAGCATAAAGCAGAAAGTAACAACCATAAAAGGGTTGCACACACACACACATATAGGTAGTTACTTCTTATATTAAAACATCTATTACTCTAACTTCTATTACAACACATATGTCTATGATGCAAAATGAGGAGGAGAAGGTTGCATAGAGCTTCAGCCGACCGACCTGTATGAATGTGACCTCTAATAGAGACACACATCAGTAAGAACTAGCTGAACCTGAAAAATTGTTTTGCGATTTACGTGAGTCGCATACTCAGTGAATATAAACCATCACCAATTATTTCACACAGAATCAAACATTTAGTCCATGTATAGACCTGAACAAAGTCGGACTAACCCGCCCAACCCGTACTGCCCGCCCGAAAAAATGGGCGGACTTGGACAAGATTTCTAACCTGAAAGGGTATTTTAGCCCGCCCGCCCGAATTTATGGACGGGACACGGACAATTTTTTTGACCGAATATCCCGGATATCCCACCCGAATACCCGAATATATTTAATATATAAAATAAATATTTGTACTTAGAAATAAATTTGTAAATAAATATTAAATATTTATTTTTAAAATTGTATTTTAAATATGAGTTTTTAATGATACTATCTCAACAGTTGACTGAATTCAAAATCCTGCCAAATTTCATATATGGCACAACTTCTTCTTTCGATTATTGCTCTTTCATCTCCGGTCAAATTTGTTGAAACTTGAGCTATAATTCTCCTTTGCAAAGCAATAAAGTAAAATCATGCACGTTTAGATTATGTAAGTTTAGATTCTTTTTGTCCAATTTTGTTTGATTTACATACAATATTATGTATGTAGATGTACGACAAATTGTGTAATTCGGGACCCGTGGGTTGTCCGGGTCCGGACGTTTGGACGGGTCTGGACAGCCTTGTCAGCCCGAATCTAAGGCTTGACCCGAACCCGCCCGGATAAATGGGCAAAATTTTTTAACAAAGCCCGGCCCGAATCCGGCCCGGATCCGGGTTTGTACAGGTCTATCCATGTACATATACATACATATTATATATATATATCATATATGAATTTACTATGCAAATGTCGATGTATCCGATTTATCATTATGTGAACTGTTCAAGCCTGAATCTGCCCCGGGTTTACTATATATGGACTCTTATGGTCCCTTTAGCAAAGAAATCCTCCTGATTGACCCGTAGGTCCTGTATGATCCGAAGATCCTGTATGACCCGTAGGTCGCTTTAACAAAGAAATCCGAAGATTTCCTGAATTACAGTTCAGGGCAAGACAATCACATGTCCTTTTAATCTCATTGCAATATGCTATGAAATCAAGTGCATCATGTAACCATATATCATATCCTATCTGCTATCATACTTTCTGTACAAACAACTCTGGAAATTTCAGAGCTATCACATCTATCCATATAACTCATATAGAACATATACCCATATAGCGCATATAGAACCTATATCACATATATCCATATACCACATATAGCACCTATATCCATATATTCATATAGCACATATATTTGTATATCACACATAGCACATATAGCACATAGGGTTGAATCTCTGGTCTATACTCACCTGTTTAAGACAGATACTATATATCTTCCCTTTCTCTTTGACCACGATCTTCGACTTGTGCTCCTATATATAACCCAATGCAAATTAGGCTATTTACTCTTACAAACTCTAACCCCAAATGCAATGAAATGCCAGTATGCATTATAATTTTTTGTGCATAATTCCAAATCCTTTAAAACTTGACAACGATTAAATATATATATAGAAGAACATTTTTCTAGTTGAAACCTTTCTGTAAAACTTGATCAAGGGTCTCCATAATATCATTACAAAACGAAACCCTAAAATTACTCTGAAATCTTTTACCAAATATAAATCCAATATCGAAAACACCCTCTAAAAACCATAAATCGACTAATTTTTCAATCAAAAGCAACTGTAGATCTGGATTTGGAAAAATTAATGAAATCCAGATAAATCATTAACTAATTAAAAACTTACCAAATCAAGCTTGTACTTCGAGATTAAAACCCGATAGAAGAGATCTTGTACTAAAACCGAATCAAAACAACAAAACCTTCACTATTCTTTTTTTTTTCTCCTCTCTTTCTTTTCTCCTCTTCTCTCTGCATTTTTTTCTTTTTATTTCCTTAGCTTAATGACAAATTATAAGATAGATCATTTATATAAAGAAGTGGGGCAGCAACGGAGTAAGTCGGCCAATTTGTTAGAAAAACCACAATTTTCACCCACAAAACTTCTTTACTACAAACTTTACCCTGAAATAATTATTAATTAACTTTTAGTTAAAAACTTTTTAAAATATAATAAACTTAATTCGAAAATAAATATTACTTTTAAAAATGCACTGTATATCATGCCAATATGCTATGCATATGCTACAAATATTATATGAATGCAATATGACGTATGCACTTTGGTCGGGGATGTTACACAATATTTTACTGGCTTGGAAACTTATCTTGTTTTTATTTGTTAAGATTTTTATTTTCCTTTTTTATAAAACTTACCGGTGAGAGGTTAGTTTTAACTTTTTAGGTATATGGTAAATTTTGTATTAATCTCAGGGGTACCACGCGCATTATGTAAAACATTTGTACACCTTGTAAATAATTTCAAATTCGGTTACCACGTAGAATTTCCGTTTTTTCAGGGTGGTTTTCTGAAAAGGTGTAAAACTCGACGGTGAATTTTGTGTAATTTATCCTTGTTTTAAGAGAAATTTTTTTGGTGCCCCTAAGTTTTTGACTTTTCCTTTTGGTGTCCAAGAAAAAAAACTTATTCCTTTTGGTACTTCTGAGATTTTGGCTTTTCCCGTTGACGCCCCTTTCCGGTTCAAATTAGTTATGGTTTGTTCGGCGCTTCAAACCTGATACGAGTTGATGTTGATGCTGATACTGATTTAATGGTTGATGTTCATTTTACAAGTTAATTTTAGGAGTTGAAATTATTAGTTTATTTTTGTGAAAAATTATATAAGTGTTCGGTAGACTAAATTGATCGAGATTGATTTTATAAAAGATGGATGCAAAATTACCAAAAAGGATATATTTATAAATTTATAAAGATAAGATTAATTTTTAAAATTTCCAAAATTAAATTAGTGAAGGGCAATTGAAGGAAATAAATTCCATAAGGCTGAATAAAGCTGGGAGGTGTAGATTAAATTTTGGGTGAAATATAAACTACCATCAACTCCCATAAGCTACAATAATCATCATCAACTCCCACTACCGAAAAAATAATTTGACTTTATTTTTTTTTACCATAAGCTTGAATAAAGCTGTATAAGGTCAAAATAAGGTCTGTCGAACGGACCCTTAATTTCAAGTTTACCATTATGTTCATCACCCTTAAATTAGTAGGATTCAGCTCTTAAAACACTTAAATTCATAACCAAACTACTATCAATTTGAATTTTAAAGGGATATTCCTTTTGGTGCCCTTAAATTTTTGCCTTTTCCTTTTGGTGCCAAGAAAAAAACTTATTCCTCTTGGTACCCTTAAGGTTTTGGCTTTTCACGTTAACGCCCCTCTCTGGTTCAAATTAGTTAATTTCAAGCTTACCACTATGTTCATCACCCTTAAATGAGTAGGATTCAACTCTTAAAACACTTAAATTCATAACCCAATAACATCAATTTGAATTTTAAAACAATCCTCTATTTAAGGGGTTGTTTAAAAATTTGTTTACACATTCAAATTGGGATGATTAGGTTATGAATTTTGATGTTTTAATAGTCAAATCCTACTCCATCCGTTTCTCAAAAGTTGTCCTTTTAGCCCACTACACGATATTAAGGAATGAGTTTTTTTTTACCCAAATTACCCCTACATTTGAAAAAATGTGTACTCTTCAACTCCTCCTAGAAAATTGTTTAGATCAATTATTACTCCTATAAAGTAGGGATAAATTGTTTATCAAAAAAAGTAGGGATAAATTTGGAAAAAGGTGAAAAAAATATTAAAAGGACATGTTTTATTAAAAATGAAAAAATGGGCTAAAAGGACATGTTTTAAGAAACGGAGGGAGTACTAACTTAAGGGTGAGAAACACAATAGTAAGTTTGAAATTAACTAATTTTAACTAGAGAGGGACGTCAACGAGAAAAGCCAAAACCTCAGGGATGCCAAAAGGAATAAATTTTTTTCTTGGACACAAAAAGGAAAAGACAAAAACTTCGAGGCACCAAAAATAATTTCCCTTGTTTTAATTAGTAAGGTAAAATACAAAAAATTTACCCATTATCTTGGGGCATTTGAAAAAATTCAATCCTAATTTTACTTTTTACAAAAAACTACTACTTATTTCTATTATGTTTCTATTGAAACATCTCATCCCATTTTTCATCCATTATATTGTCAAATTAGGGCTTGACTCTGTGCAACGTGTTCTTGCTAGGGCTCGGGAGAGGAAGGGTAATTGATAAACACCATCGAGCCAACTCTTTCTCTTTCGATCCCTAGACACCCATCATACGAAGTCAAGCCCTCTCTAAGCACCCAATAAGATCGCCGATCATGGAACACCCCTGAGTTGGCCCTTCATCTCTCTCGATCAACATCAATCAAGTAGGGATAATTATTTGTGTTTATCAGCTTAATACTTTAACCTAAGAGCAATTATGTATTCAAACCTTGATTTGATAATATAATGGATAGGAAATGCGATGAGATGGTTCAAAGAAACAAAATAGAAATAATGAGTGATTTTCTATAAAAAAAAGTGAAATAAGTAGGGGTGGTTTATTATAAATGACCTAAAATCTATAACTATATATTAAAGCTATACCTTTTCGAGCCACTAGAACGATTCTGGCCCCACTTCATGTTTACAAAATTAATTTTTATTCCTAATATTTGAACTTTTTCATATTAAATCTTCTTTAACTATTTAAATCTATCTTTAACATCAAACAAATATCTATTTAGTATAATAATATCTTTTGAAAACTTCCTTAGACAAATATTTAAAATTAAAGATATCAACTTTAAAATATTTTAAAATGAGTATAAATATCTTTTATCTTTTAGCATGATATCTTTTCACGAATTTATGTATACTAGCAATAAGGTCGCGCGTTGCGCGACGATTATAAGACGGAGACTTCATTTTAACAATCACTAAGAAGTGTAGCGATATGGAAATGGCATTTACGTAAATTTATTTAAAGGGGCATGTTTTTTTAGGAAAAGGAATATATAAATGACATTTCCGTAATTTATTTAAAGGGTCATGGTTTTTTTGGAAAATGACTATGGAAATGGCATTTCCATACATTTATTTAAAGGGGCATGTTTTTTTTGGGATTAATTTACTTGACTTCACACCATCCAATGTTTAAAACCTTGTTTTATTACCTATACGAGCTTTCTTCACAACTAAGAAACAAACTTATCCGAGCTTGCTTACAAACGACGTAACTTGGACACGTTTTTCAAGACATTTCAAAAAATATTTAAAGGGACATGGTTTTTGTGGAACTAAGAAGTGTACTGTTCTTGAAAGAGTATTTGTTTGCATATGATGTAAAGGGATATGAAAATTGTATTTTCGTAAATTTATTTAAAGGGACATGTTTTTTGTGAAAGGAATATGAAAATGGCATTTACGTAAATTTATTTAACGGAGCATGGTTTTTTTGTAAAAGGATATAAAAATGGCATTTTTGTAAATTTTGTAAAAGGATATAAAAATGGCATTTCTGTAACTTTTTTAAAGGGGCATGTTTTTTTTTGTATTTACACTAAATGGCATTTTCGTAATTTTTTTAGGGGGCATTTTTTTTTGGGTTTACACTATTCTTTGTAAAAAGTGTCTCTCTTTTATGATAGTATTGATATTGATATTGATATTGATTTATTTAAAGGGTCAATGAAAATGACATTTCCGTAAATTTATTTAAAGGGACATGTTTTTTTTGGAAAAAGGATATGAAAATGGCATTTCCGTAAATTTATTTAAAAGGGCATGATTTTTTTGGAAAAAGGATATGAAAATGGCATTTCCGTAAATTTATTTAAAGGGACATGGTGTTTTTGGATTTACACTATTCTTTATAAAAGTTTGGCTCTCTTTTATAAAGTGTCTCTCTTTTATGATAGTATTGAAGTATTGATATTGATATTGATATTGATTTATTTAAAGGGTCAATGAAAATGGCATTTCCGCAAATTTATTTAAAGGGACATGTTTTTTTTGGAAAAAGGATATGAAAATGACATTTCCGTAAATTTATTTAAAGGGACATGTTTTTTTTGGAAAAAGGATATGAAAATGACATTTCCGTAAATTTATTTAAAAGGGCATGGTTTTTTTGGAAAAAGGATATGAAAATGGCATTTCCGTAAATTTATTTAAAGGGCATGGTGTTTTTGGATTTACACTATTCTTTATAAAAGTTTGGCTCTCTTTTATAATAAGATAGATATATATATTTCGTTTATAATAAAAAATTAATGATAAATACTTATAATGTTTAAAAATAATAAAAATAGGTAATAAAATATTTGATAGATATATTAAAATATTTGATAATCTATAAATTAAGGTACATAGAAAGTAATAAAAATATAATATTTAATCTTATCTAATCTTTACTTTATCGAGGCACGAAATGAGTTTGGTCCACCTTAAATCAAAATAAATTATTATTTTTAATTATTTTATACAAATAAATAATTTTTATTTTTATCTTTCATGTTTTATTATATCTTATTTATTAGTTTAATTATTATTTTATTTAAAACTTATCTCTTCCATATTCTAATATATAAATCTTTTTTATTCATATATTATCTTTTTTTAATGAAATATCTACGAAATATAATCATAAAAAAAGAGAAATGTACATTATTTTACCTTAATAATCTTTTTATATTCTCAATATTAAACTTAATTATTTATATTTAATTTTTTTATTTGATTCTAAAAAATAAAAAAATTGTACATTGTATAGGCAATAAATTACTTACATTAAATTTTATATCATACTTTTATTTAATATCTATAAAATATCGAACCATAGTCATACATGGTACAATGAGTACAACAGTAAGAAGTAATATTCTATCATATAAAAAGTATAATAAAAGGTTTTTTTTTTTTGCAAACACTAAAATAAGGGGTAATTTTATGTATTTTACCCTATTTAGTAAAACAACGCAAAATTTTAAATTCAGTACCAACAAGGATATAAATATCTTGGTTTTCTTTGCCTCTCTGCAAATAAATCCCCAAATCGACAAAACTCGAGAAAACGATTGAGCTAACCCTAATCGAGCAAAGGTTGGTCTGGTTTTTTCCCGTGTTCCAGAAATTATGGTAAACACTCTCATCTCTTTCTCATATTTCTCTCATATTTGCCTATGGAACGCTGCGAATCCTTGGCGCTCACTTAGAATTTGCTGTTTTCACTTGCTTTGTTGTAGGCGGATTCTCACCAGAAAAGGTAATTATTGCTCATCAATTTCACAGGCCTTTGAGCAATTTTTATTCATTGATCCAGTTCTATCTATATTCAGGCCTTCTTCATTTTGCATCTCATTAGCGTTTCTTTTCCTTCCCCTCTCTCGCTTCCTGTTTGCTTACCAGTTGATGTAGTTATGCAATTTTAGCTTCCATTTCATGGATACTAAATAGTAGTATTTTGGGGCCTTGTTGTTGATCTTCTGGTTTTCTTTTGGGTGGTTGAAAAATCAATAACAACTTCAAAAAATCAAAACTATGGATTTTGATCCCAAAATACCAAGCTCTGAAAGCTCCAGATGACTAAGGCACTCCCAGTATTAGTAGTAGATTAGTGGAAGCTTTGTTACATTACATTACATATGAGCAGCAGAGCTGTCACCTTCTTGGGCACCACTGTTAGTCGTTCAATCTTCACTATTCTGAGCTCAAATACACCCTCTTTGCCCCAAGCATGCCAAGCTCACGCCCAAGTTCTCAAAACGGGCCTTCTCAATGACACTTCTCTCTCAACAAAGCTCATCTCTCTCTATGCCAATGGCCAGTCTTTCACTGATGCCACTCTCATCCTTGATTCACTACCACAACCTGACTTGCCCTCTTTTTCTGTCCTTATCTATGGCCTGTCAAAATTCAATCTACCCACTGGTGTCCTCCGGGTGTTTGCTAAAATGATTTTGAGAGGCGTTTCCCCTGACAGTCACGTGCTTCCTGCAGTCGCTAAGGCCTGTGCCTCACTTGGTTGTTTAAGGATTGGCAGACAAGTCCATGGGATTGTATCAGCGTCTGGATTTGCATCAGACATGGTTGTTCAATCGTCTTTGTTGCACATGTATCTGAAATGTGATGAAATGTGCCTTGCCCGTAAGATGTTTGATCAAATACGTGAGCCCAGTTTAGTCGCTCTAAGTGCATTGGTTGCTGGGTATGCTCGCAAAGGCTGTGCAGACGAGGCAAAAAGGTTGTTCGATAGGATGAGCAGTTTGGGTCTTGAACCAAATTTAGTATCTTGGAATGGTATGATAGCTGGGTTCAATCAAAGTGGATTGTATATGGAGGCTGTCAATATTTTTCAAGAATTGCATTCACAGGGTCTTCATCCTGATGAGAACAGTATTTCTAGTGCTCTAGCTGCACTTGGGGACCTGGAGTGTGTAAGCTTGGGAATTCAAATTCATGATTATGTGATCAAGGAAGGTCTTCTTTCGGATAAATGGATTGTTAGCGCACTTATTGATATGTATGGAAAGTGTGGATACACTGCAGAGATGCTACAAGTTTTTGATGAAACAAACTGCATGGAAACTGGTTCATGCAGTGCTCTAATAGCAGGGCTGTCACGTAATGGTCTTGTTGATAATGCATTGTCCATGATTAGAAGAATCAGAGAACAAGGGCTGGAATTAAGTGTCATTTCTTGGACATCAATGATTGCTTGCTGTTCTCAGAATGGGAAAGATATTGAGGCATTAGATCTTTTTCGTGATATGCAGCTCGCTGGTGTGAAACCAAACTCTTTCACCATTCCTTGCTTGTTACCAGCCTGTGGAAACATTGCAGCCTTAATGCATGGAAAGTCTGTACATTGCTTTTCTCTTAGGTCTGGGGTCATGGATGTTTATGTTGGCAGTGCATTGATTGACATGTATGCCAAATGTGGTAAAATTAGAGAATCTCAGCTTTTTTTTGACACAATGCCCAACAAAAATGTGGTATCTTGGAATGCTATTATTAGTGGATATGCAATGCACGGGAAATCTAAGGAGGCCATGGAAATGTTTGATTACATGCAGAAGTGTGGCCAGTTTCCTGACTCCATTACCTTTACTTGTGTGCTATCTGCTTGTAGTCAGAAAGGCTTGACAGATGAAGGTTGGTATTATTTCAATAGCATGTGCAAAGAACACGGAATTGAAGCTAAAACAGAGCATTATGCTTGCATGGTGAATCTTCTCAGCCGTGTGGGAAAGCTTGAAGAGGCGTATTCCATGATCAAAGATATGCCCTTCAAACCAGATGCGTGTGTTTGGGGATCTTTGCTTAGTTCGTGTAGAGTCCACAACAATGTGAGCCTGGCTGAGATTGCAGCTGCCAAACTTTTTGAGTTAGAACCAGGAAATCCTGGCAACTATGTTATCCTGGCTAACATGTATGCATCCAAGGGAATGTGGAAGGAGGAAGCAAGAGTTAGGAATTTGATGAAGGAGACAGGGGTAAAGAAAAATCCGGGTTGTAGTTGGATTGAACTGAAAAACAAAGTACACATGCTTCTTGCAGGGGACAAGTCATTCCCTCAGATGACCCAGATTCTTGAAAAGCTGGATGTCTTGAACATGGAAATGAAGAAGCTGGGTTTAGCTCCTAAGACCAACTTTGTTTTGCAAGATGTTGAGGAGCAGGATAAAGAGCTGATCCTTTGTGGACATAGTGAGAAGTTAGCTGTTGCTTTTGGCATCCTTAATACTCCCCCAGGCCATCCTCTTCGTGTCATCAAGAATCTTAGAATATGTGGGGATTGCCATACTGTTATAAAATTCATATCAGGTTTTGAGAAGAGAGAAATTTCTGTTCGTGACACCAACCGCTTTCATCATTTTAAAGATGGAGAATGTTCTTGTGGGGACTATTGGTGAATGGTTCACCATTTTCTGTTTTTGTGGTTTTCAGTACTATTGAAACTAATTTAGAAAAAAAAATGAAACTAAATGAAGTTTTTGACTTGTTGTTACTGATGATGTTTTCTCGTGTTTTGCTATCCATTATGGAATGGGGCACAGTTTCTGTTTAATTTGTTCATGCAGTTTCCTTCTAATAAAAACTGAACATATCAGGATTGTAGGATCAGAAAATACGGAGCTTTGAGATTTAAGTTGAACATTCGCTTGAAATCTGATCAAATATATAAGTACTGGTTTATTTGTTATTGACCAGGACTATTGATTGATGTTTGAGTCTTCAAACACCAAATTCATAACTCCCTTGTATCTTGTTGGAGTGCTATCATGAATCCCTTGTATTGTATTTTCTTTTAGTGAATGAATGGTCAATCTTATGGAAGTGCTGCACATGTGTATAATCATATGCATCACAATGGTTTTATGCATGCTTCCTATATGGCTGATGATGCTACTGTTAGTAGGTATTCTCGATCTCCATCACCTAGAAAAGGTCGATCAAGATCTCTATCAAGGCCTAGGTCAGTTTCTAGATCCCCATCACCTGAAAGACATAGGTCCCGTTCTCGATCCAGATCCAGGTCACGCGGTTATGGAAGGTAAATCAACAACACCCTTCTTATTGTGTATCCCTTGTATGATGTGAATAAAAACTTATTTTTGTAATTCTTTTCCAGGGAAGAAGCCAGTAATCCTGGGAACACATTATTCGTCACTGGCCTGTCATCTAGAGTAACTGAGAGGGATCTTAAGGATCACTTTGGAAAGGAAGGGAAAGTAAGTTGACTGATTTTGGCACTGATATTTATGTATGTATGTTTATTGAATGTTTCATTCTTCAGGAATGGATGGGGATCATTTTCTGTAGTGGTAATTTTATTAATTTTGGGTTTGTCAGGTGAGCTCTGTGTTTCTGGTTGTGGAGCCAAGGACCCAAATCTCCCGAGGCTTTGCATTTGTGACCATGAGCTCTCTTGAGGACGCTGAGCGTTGCATCAAATATCTGAACCAGTCCGTCCTTGAGGGTCGTTACATAACTGTTGAGAAGGTATTTCTCTGGATTGTGTTAACCTGTGAATAACATGATGGGTACTGGATTGCCTGGCTGTGTTTTTTAACCTTGCAGTTTTTGGTTACATTCAGACTACATTGCATCAGCTTTGTTGGCAGCAATCAATGATGATGAGTTCATCCATCTCAACTTTTGACAAACAGCTTGATCAAATGGCCAGCTAAACAAATTTCTCATGCATCTGATCAACTAAACATAGCAAATTATGCCCACGAACAACTAAACAACCTCTGTTCTCATCATCAACTGTGACAACTAATCAACGGATATTTTCAACAATCAACAATTCTAATCAGGCATTTGTGGTATTCCAAACTGATATTGCTTATCAGTGTTTTCTTAATCTCTTTGCTTGATGTGGGTCTAGCTGCTATTCCTCAAAGCTTAAATTTTGTTTTTTGTTTTGTTTTTATGTTTATAAGTTTATTATTCTTTGCTTTTTCTCTTATGCACCCCCTCCCAAGTCCCAAGTATGTTTGCACCCAGACTGTGATAAATGTTTTATTGTAGCGGTGATTTCCTTACCATTTATGTCATTCTTCCATTTGTTAGTGTTTTTATAGTGATTTAACTGGATTATTCATGAAAGCTGTAACCTTTGAGAATCTTGTTTCTGTTTGCCTGTTTATGTTTTGCCTCAACATTATCTTTTCCCCTCTATAATTGTGGAACTCATTGGGACTATGTTCCGTTTAACAAAGAACAATAACAAGAAAATAAAAGTAAAGAGGAAGATAGAACCTCCTCCCTTCCCCTGGTTATGTTTGTGTCACTTTTTTCTGCACTACCGTAGAGTTTAGCCAATGTAAGGTGGTTCATTTTGTTTCCAGTCAAAGAGGAAACGTCCAAGGACTCCCACACCTGGAAATTACCTTGGTTTGAACAAACGAGAAGGTAATTGTTTCTTATCCCCAGTTAATGTCAAGTATTTAAAATTACATTATTAGAGATTCTGCTGTGTAATTGTGTTGAAATCTGTACTTGTGTGTGGCAGGCTTCCGTGGCGACAGAGGTCGAAGCCGCGGTGGATATGGACGAGATGACTATGACTACAGAAGATCTCCTCCAAGGCGTTCACCGCCACCTTATCGTGGAAGCCGTGGGTATTCGCCTCGACGTTCTCCCTATGCTAGGTCAAGGAGGGAGAGATCAAGGTCATATTCTCCTTATGACAGCGGCTATGGCCGTCGCTCTGGTGCATATGGAAGATAAGATGCTTGTCTATGCTGTTGCTTCATGCTTGCTCTTTCAAAAGCGTATTTGGCTCGGGCTTGTTTGAGTACTACCTTTTTTTAAACATGGCTTTCTAAGCTTTATTATGCTAGCAAAAAAAACAGTAGTATGACTCAAGTAAGACTTTAGTAGTGTAGTTCTACTGTATGCTGAACCTTTGTGGGTTTCCTTTGATCTGGTGAAAACTTGTGGGTCAAACATTATTGTGCAAATTCCAGTAGCTTGTCTAAATGTGTTTTTATCAGTTTTGTGCAAGTGGGTTTGGTTTGGAAGTGCCAAAATGAGAAGCATTGATTGTTTTGTTGGAGGACCAAAGGGACAGTGATTCTCTAGTATAAGCTGCAGTAAAGGAAGGCTTTTTACTATTGAAATTTGAAATGCATGGGGGTGGTGATCGGTAAAAACTAGAAAGGGGGCTTTTCAGAGGGAGTGGAGGTAGTAATAAATGAATGTGTCATGTGTGAGAGAGAGTTGATTGAAGATAGAAAGGAAGTGTGGGTGGGTGGGGAGTAAATTTGGAGGGAATCTTTGTCTGGACTGCAAAAGCCTTGGCAGAAAGGCAAGTCTCTCTGCATTGTCAAGTGTTGGTAATTTAAAAATATGGTGCGACTGGTGGAGTTTGTTTATCTAGGATGTCAAAAAGAGTCCCCAAGACCCCAACGCTACGCTATTTATTACCCCTCTCAAAATCCTAGCATTGCCTCTTTTTTTTTTTTTTGCTTTGTTTGCTTGCATTCTTTATGTTTTTGAAAGATTGATGAAATGTTCCGATACATTTTGCCCTATCTCTCGTAAATGAAAGTTAGGGTGTATTTGGATTTTCAAAATAATGATTCAGTACAAAATAATGCATTATCCTTGGAATTCAAACGTGTCCTTATTCCATGACTATTGTGTCGAGTTGGTGGGTGGGGAATGGGGATGACGAAAGTTGTTGACCGGGGCTGGCTCGGTTAATCGAAGGTAAGTTGACCAAACTTCGACAAAAAAAAAAAAAGGTAAGTTGACCAAAATCATACTATACAACATTTGGAGGATTATGGCCCTACCAAATCAGTGCAATTAGAGCAAAACTAATTTAAATGTCATATAACTTAATCTAAATGGACCCAAAAAAAAACTTCAATCTAAGATGGAGTATGATGAAAAGAAAACGTCAAAAAAAATTGGATTATTGGTCCAATATTAAAACCATTTGGGGAATGATTTTGGTTCGATTTTTGGTAGAAAATGTTTATAACCATTTTAATTAGAGGGATTTAGTTATTATAAGGGCACATTATAAAAATCTTCATTAGGAAATATATGATTATATTTGATTTTTTGGGATTATTTGAGATTTTTTTAAAATCTCAAATATATAAAAACCTCTTAGGACATATTATAGAAAAAATAATATGTTTATTGTAAGTTATTTTACAACATTAATAGGTTTAATCAACAAAAAAGGACCCTTTTTTCATTTGAGTACATTTTTAAGGTAACTAAAGAAGACAATACAGCAAATAAAATCCTTCAATGTAGAGGTTGCTTTCACAATAAGCAAATATAATTATTTCTACCAAAAAAAAATAAGCAAATATAATTATAAATCTATAGTCGTGGAGTCTATTATGATCAATGAATGCTCTATCCTCCGACCTCCGTCATTGCTCCTTTTTATAGTGTATTAAAGGACATAATTGGATTGGGAGAGTTTTACCAAGGAACCTAATTTTGGTGGGTATTAATCTTGTTTTTATTTAAGGAGTAGTTCTTTGCAAGCATAAAATCACGGAGGTGCCAATTTCAACCAAAAAATTGGAGGGTCCAATAAAGCTTGAACATATACGTAGTTATGTACATGTTCTTAAATGCATATCCAGATAAGAACTTGGATATGCATATACAAAGCTAATATAACCATGATTAGTACAGCACAAGAAAAGAAAATTAGAGAAAGACCATTTTATATAACTTGACAAACTACATTAATGTGCTTCTCCGACTCACAATGAAAAGAAAGAAACATTTGAGCAAAAGAGATGAATTAAAGCAAACAAACCTCTTATAAACTCTTGACTTGTGGAGGAAGTAAATGAAAGAGCACTAAGATATTGGCACGGCTCAATCAAAGATGAATATATATTGCTACCAGCAGGATTTAAAGACAAATACACACACAATAAGTTTATGTGTACGAGCTTTAGTTTTCCTTGGTAAATATATCTATCTCTGAGTGAACCGGGCCAACATCATAATAGCTCATCCACATATGTACAGCAATGGCAATAGATAACTTGCACGTACGTACTTAATTATTTTGCATTTAACTAGCTAATTGTGAAGGAGCTGAAAATGGAATTTAGGCAATGGGGAAATTAAGCTGTGTATTATATATTGAGAAAGAAGAAAGATTGAAGAAGATGTTGAGAGAAATGAGGAATCGAATGTGTTAGATCAAATTTATGGAGAGAAGTAGAGAAGTGCATTAATCCCTCCTCTTCTGCTACCAACCTCAAAACAAAAGGCCCCACCACTGCATTTAATTTTTACCCATGTCGTCCATATCTAACCATTCATTAATTCATTAATGATGATTATCCAATGCCGCTAGCTATCAACGGTTAGATAATTAAGGAGTCTTGTAATAGAAATTATATAGGACAAGCTAGTCAACGGCACTGGAGGAGCATTAAGCTTGCCCCAAGTCCAACAGGAGCTTGCTTGAGCTGAGTGTTAATGCCAGAATTCATCATATACCGCTTTTGAATCATATTTATTCGTATTAGAGATGATGATGACAGAGGCCGGGTTTGTCATTGTTCAATCTCATGATAATTTCATCTCGAATTGTTGGGATCTCTATCGACTCGAATTAGCTACTATTGTTCTAAAACGAGTTCGAAAAACCTTTGAAAACATTGAACAAACAAACAGAAAGGGACACACAGTTGTTTACGCAGTTCGGACTAAGTCCTACGTCTGCGGAGCCTCAAGAGTGGGAGACTCACCCAATCCACTAGGCATCGAAGGCCATAAGAGCAAGTACAGATACAAGCAAGCACACACACAAGTGGCAAAAGCCAGGAACCAGAGAAGGAGACAAAGACAAGCACAAAGCTACAAGAACAGAGACAAGGCAGAGCCGGCAAGCTCACAAAGAACTCTCTCTCTTGTTCTTCTTTTCTCTCTCTCTCGATCTCGTCACATTTCCATGGGAGGCGAAGGAGTCGAAGGGAAGAAGCTTGAGAGAGCCAAACCCTAGAAACCAGAGCGCCGCAGAGAAGTGAAGGAGATGAAGCTCTCAAGCTTCAACAAGAGGGATATATATGAAACCCTAGAAGGCAACACGACGTCGTCTCCAAAATGAACCATAGCGCCAGGATCAACAACGAAGCGGCCCAATAACAAATAGGCCCAATAACGACATGTATGTGCTCAAGCCCAAGTCATGCATAAGAAGCCAGCCCAAACAACCCTTCAACACAACACAAGAGCCAAGAATGATCAAGATATGATCAAGTGGCTCAATGGCTGAGTCAGGCTCGAGTGAGGGTGGTCCATGGCATCTTGAGCCTGAGCCAAATGCCCCTGTCCTAGCTTCTACCTACTTGTGTGCATGCATTGTATTGTAGTGTTCAAATGTTTACATATTACAACATAGGATTAAATACATTACAAATGCCCTCCTAATCCTTGGTTGTAATAATGCCTAAGCTGCCAGTAGTGGATTGGTGGTATCATTGTCCCCCGTCCATCGTCGGCTCATGAGCTCAGGAGCTCAAGTTGTGTCCCAAATGTGCAGGGAATCCCTGCAGAAATGGAACTTATCAGCTGTCACTATCTTGGTCCCAAAGTCAGCTGGATTTTCTTCTCCCTTTACTTTCTTGACCTCAAGTGACTTTTCTTCAATCAAAACTCTAATAAAATGATGCCTCACATCAATGTGCTTGGACCTTTCATGGAACATAGGGTCTTTGCACAGATATAAAGCACTCTGGCTATCCATGTAGAGAACTGGTGTCATAGGTACAGATTGGATTTCTTTCAAAATTCCTGTAAGCCAGATGGCTTCCTTTGCAGCCTCAGTGGCAGCAACATATTCAGCTTCTGTTGAGGAAAGAGCAACAACAGACTGTTGTTGTGCCTTCCAAGAGATACAGTTGCCTGCCCAGGTGTAGTAGTATGCAGAGGTAGATTTCATGTTGTCTTTGTTGCTTGCATAATCAGAATCACAGTAACCATGTAACTCATTAGTAGAAGCATGCTCAGAATAGACAAGACAGTAACCCTTGGTGCCATTTAAGTATCTTAAACAGAACTTCATGGCATTCCAGTGACACTCACCAGGGTTTGACATAAACCTACTCAATACACTAATTGCAAAGGCCAGGTCAAGCCTTGTGCAAAGCATTGCATACATAACAGACCCCACATCAACATCATAAGGCACACTAGACATCTTAGCTTTCTCATCAGGTGTACTGGGACAGAACCTTTTAGACAACTCTAAATGCCCTCCTAAGGGAACAAAAGTGTGTTTAGAATCAAGCATTTTGAACCTTTCTAGAACCTTAAGCAAGTAATCACTTTGAGACAACCACATTTTCTTATTTTTCCTATCTCTAGTGATTTTTATGCCAAGGATCTTTTGAGCTGCCCCTAAGTCTTTCATATCAAAATGAAGTTTTAAATCTCTCTTCACACCAGAAATGATAACCTTAGAGGAACACATCAACAGGATATCATCAACATATAAAAGCACAAACAAGGGAGTCTTGGTCCTAATGCCCTTGAAATAAAGACATGTATCATAACTGCTTCTTATAAAACCAAGTTTCCTCATGCACAGGTCAAACTTGATGTTCCATTGCCTAGGGGATTGCTTAAGGCCATAAATAGATTTTTTAAGTAAACAAACATGGTCAGGTTTAGCAGAGCTCACAAATCCCTTAGGTTGTTTCATGTGAATGATCTCATTTAATTCACTATGCAAAAAAGCAGTTTTCACATCCATTTGTTCTAGTTCCCAGTTGTACACAGCAGTCATAGCAAGTAAAAGTCTAAGAGTCTTATATTTAATCACAGGTGCAAAGATATCATTGTAATCTATGCCCTCCTTTTGGGAGAACCCCTTAGCCACAAGCCTGGCTTTGTATCTAGGGGGATCTCCAGAGTGAGCACAATCTTTAAGTTTGTAAATCCATTTACAATCAATCAGTCTAGCATTGGCTGGCTTGGGAACAAGGACCCAAGTATTGTTAGCATACATAGACTGCATTTCTTCATTCATGGCACTTATCCAATTTTTAGCATGCATACATTTCATGGCAATCTCATAAGTGTTAGGTGTAAAAGAATTCACAACATGCTCAGAGGCAAGGCAAGCATACTCAATCAAGTTCACCTTAGACAGAAGATCAGAAAACTCAGCAAACATTATAAACCTCCTATTAGGAACCCTAGTCCTTGGCTCTTTATCTCTAGTTAGTTGATAGTCTATCAAGTCATTGCTAGAGGGCACAGAGTTGCTAATAGGTGGATTACTTACCTCCCCACCTGATTGGTGAGGGTTCTGGTCTTCAGTACTTGTGTTTGTCACATTTTCAGTGACACTATCATCTTCACCTTGCTCTGGATGGTCAACAACTCCATGACCATCATGGTCATCTTCATTTAGCTCCACTTGAGCCCCTTGATCATATTCATTTTCTTCTTCAAAAGTTACTTCATGTGGCAGGAAGAACCTGTTCATTTCTGCTTCAGTGCTAGTACCTGCACACTCAGTAGATGAGTTAGTTTTGTTCTTAAAGTGAAACTCTGACTCATTAAAGGTCACACTTCTGGAGGTAATTACTTTGTAGCCATGAGGCTGACAAAGCAACAGTTTGTAACCCTTAACACCTTCAGGATAGCCTAACATAACACATTTTTGAGCTCTTGGTTGCAACTTGCCTTGAGATACATGAGCATAGGCTGTGCAACCAAATGCTTTTAAATGTGACAGATTAGGTTTCTTGCCAGTCCACATCTCATATGGTGTCTTAAAGTCAACCACAGAAGATGGAGACCTGTTGATGAGATAGCAGACAGTTGTGACTGCCTCACCCCAGAGTGAAGGTTTCATTCCAGCACCAATGAGCAAGCACCTTGCTTTTTCAAGCAAGGTTCTGTTCATTCTCTCAGCAGTGCCATTCTGCTGAGGTGTGCCTGGAACTATCAGATGTCTTTTAATACCATTAGCACTACAGAAAGAATCAAACACATGATTGCAAAATTCTAGGCCATTATCAGTCTTAAGACACTTAAGCTTCAAGTTTGTTTCATTTTCAACAGAAATTTTCCAGGTTTTAAAAGCATCAAAGGCCTCATCTTTAGTTCTTAACAAGCATATCCAAACTTTCCTAGAGAAGTGATCAATCAAGGACATGAAATATCTCCTACCACCAACAATGTCAACTTGGGCAGGGCCCCAAAGATCAGAATGAACATATTCAAGAGGGGACTTAGCAACATATGCAGACTTGTTAAAACTATGCCTAGCTTTCTTACCTAGAATACAAACTTCACAAAAGCTCAAATCAACAGGTTTTTTGTCAATTAAACCAGTCTTAAACAAATAATTTAAGCCTTTCATGCCAATATGACCAAGTTTAACATGCCAGAGTTTGGTGAGATCAGGTGTCATAACATTACAAATTTCAGAGAAATTAAGTTCATGAGAGGCAATAACTTTGTATAACCCTCCCACTTTAACTCCTTTCACAAGGGTAGTCCCATTCCTAATGACTTCCCTTATACCTGAATGAGTAATGATATGACATCCCAAATCATATAACACAGACTCAGACATGAGGTTCCTCCTCAGGTCAGGTACCCACCTAACCTTCTGGAGTACTCTAATTTTTCCATCAAACATCCTAAGAGGGATATTACCAATACCCCTGATAGGCAGTGCAGTGTGGTCACCAAGCAAGACCTCACCACCATCAAATTCATGCAAGGAATCAAACAAGGATTTATCAAAGGAAGCGTGCAATGTGCAACCAGAATCAAGAATCCAGGCATGTTTGTCAACAGAGTTAGAACACACAAGCAATTCATAAGGATATTCAAACCTAGACTCAAACAAAGCAACAGAATCATGAGAGGATTTCTGGTTTTCTTCCTTCTGTTTCTTCTTACAGTCTTTAATGAAATGATTAGTACCACCACAGTAATAACATTTTCTTTTATCCTTTTTCTCACTATCATGCTTGTCATTCCTTTTGTTCTGTTTCTTTTTGTTATTGTTGCCCTTTTTACCCTTAATCATGAGAACCTCAGTTTTAGACTCAGTTTTCTTTTCACCTTTAATTTTGAAGACTTTCAGGGTTTCATTCTTCTCAAGAATAGCATCAATGATTTTGGCCTTAGTCAGGCCTCCACAAAACTGAATAACATCATTAATAGTATCAAACTGAGGAGAGGGTAGAGAATTGAGCAACAAGACGGCTTGGTGGGAATCCTTAATCTTGTCATTGCCCCTTTCAAGTTCTTGAGTCATCCTCAAGAACTTGTCCAGGTTCTCATTGAGTGACAGATTAAGGTCCATCTTAAAAGTGAAAGTTCTAATGAGAAGGGAGACAAGACAGGCCTCAGTTTTGACCAGATAAAGGTCTTCCAAGGCCTTCCAGAGAGATTTAGCATTAGTGAAACTTACCACCTGACGAGCCATGTCGTCAGTTAATCTCACCATAATCTCAGAGTGTGCAATTTCATCCATTTCTGCCTTTTCCTCTGCTTTTGCTCCAGCAGGGAAGTCTCCTTTAATAGCCTTCCAACATTTTTCCTTGATGAGCACAACTTTCATCTTGACTTGCCACATAGCAAAGTCAGATATGCCATCAAACAGCTTAATCCTGCTAGAGTTTTCTGCCATCACAGAGACAAAGTAACAATACACAGGATAGATGAACAACAGGCTTCACACCCAACAAAGAGTTGTTGGATGTAAGGTACACAGACACTCTTTTGTAAGAGCTTGAGTGTACAATCCGAGAAAGGGATTACACCAGTATAACTGTTACCCTGGTTTCTCCGGATTGCCCTAGGACCTTGAGCCAAACTTAGGAGTCCTGGTTATCAACAAGCAAGGAAGATAGGAGATTGAAACTCAGAAATGGTAAACACATAGATCCAGACCGTGAGAGACGAGATCTCAGATCTGGATACAAGCACAAAACCCTTTTGCAAGGGGTTAGTGTATGAACCGAAAAAGGGATTACACCGGTACAACCGTTACCCTAGTTTCTCAGGTTCACCTCGAATCAAAGGGCCAAACCCAATGAAGCAGTTGTTATAACGTTTTCAAAAAGGTTATAAGTCAAACGTTTGAAGATAAGAACAAGAGCAAACAGGAGTTAAGAAGATCCAGGTAAAAACAAGAGATCTAGACCAAGGGAAATCACTCTCCAACCTCAAAGCTCATGGATCTGGAAAGAGACACAGAGTCAGTCGCCTAGGGTTCCAGAGAAGAGGAGAAGGAGCTTAACCCTAGCGAGTCAGACCTCAAGCGCAGCGGAAAAACCCTAGAACAGAGCCAACCTAGCTCTGTTCGAGTTAGGAGCTTAACCCTACCAATTGTTGGGATCTCTATCGACTCGAGTTAGCTACTATTGTTCTAAAACGAGTTCGAAAAACCTTTGAAAACATTGAACAAACAAACAGAAAGGGACACACAGTTGTTTACGCAGTTCGGACTAAGTCCTACGTCTGCGGAGCCTCAAGAGGGGAGACTCACCCAATCCACTAGGCATCGAAGGCCATAAGAGCAAGTACAGATACAAGCAAGCACACACACAAGTGACAAAAGCCAGGAACCAGAGAAGGAGACAAAGACAAGCACAAAGCTACAAGAACAGAGACAAGGCAGAGCCGGCAAGCTCACAAAGAACTCTCTCTCTTGTTCTTCTTTTCTCTCTCTCTCTCGATCTCGTCACATTTCCATGGGAGGCGAAGGAGTCGAAGGGAAGAAGCTCGAGAGAGCCAAACCCTAGAAACCAGAGCGCCGCGGAGAAGTGAAGGAGATGAAGCTCTCAAGCTTCAACAAGAGGGTTATATATGAAACCCTAGAAGGCAACACAACGTCGTCTCCAAAATGAACCATAGCGCCAGGATCAACAGCGGAGCGGCCCAATAACGACATGTATGTGCTCAAGCCCAAGTCACGCATAAGAAGCCAGCCCAAACAACCCTTCAACACAACACAAGAGCCAAGAATGATCAAGATATGATCAAGTGGCTCAATGGCTGAGTCAGGCTCGAGTGAGGGTGGTCCATGGCATCTTGAGCCTGAGCCAAATGCCCCTGTCCTAGCTTTACCTACTTGTGTGCATGCATTGTACTGTAGTGTTCAAATGTTTACCTATTACAACATAGAATTAAATACATTACACGAATGGTGAGGATAGACCTCAAAATTAAGAGTGTTACTTGTGCTTCATTTCAACTCATCAATACTATCAATTTTAAACATTGAACTCTATAAATAATTTTACAAATTAAATTAAATTAAAACAACTTTACATAATCATTTTATAAACAATTTGATATAGCTCTAATTCTAAAAGTAAGACATGTGACATGTCAACCCTAAAATATAGCCCCACAAAAGGTGATAGCACAAACATATATGAAACATAAAGTCAATTATTTTTTGTCACAGGTACGTAGAAGATTATCGATCACATTGATATATACGATATAATTCTTTTCCTTACTCGATCGATCAAATAATTAATTAGGATTACTACTTAAGATTAAAAAAGAAGCTAAATACAGTAGGCTAGTATTGCCAAATAGAAAAGATAATAAACATGGAAGGGGCATTGGATATGGAAAAAGTTAGCGTTAAGCTTGAATAAACTAGATTAGGAGGTGGAGCCAAATTCTATAGTCCATATAGAGCCCTTTGTAAAATGAGACAATTAATAAAATGGACACAAAGCATGTGTATTTTGACAATGAAACTAGGAAGGGGATGGGCAACAATTAATACCCAAGAATCCAAGATACAGAGAGAGAGATAGAGAAAGAAGGAAAGAGGAGGAAGTGCATATTAATTGCAAACGAGAAAGGGAATCGAAATCAACTATGCTTTATACGAGAGTATATGCATGTTGCCCTCTTCATTCATGGACAAACCACAATTAATTGCAAAGGGAATCTTATCAGAGACGACACAGACACATCATACATATATAGTCACATATAGAGAGAGAAAGAGGGACGACGACAGAATTCAAACTGTAAAGAAATGAGATCAACCCAGCGTTTGTCCAATCAGGTTTTCCCGCTTACTTCTTCACATTTAATTTATAACTAGTTTCATGCGTTCCACTATAAAATATCAATGTGGACTAAAAATCAAACCTAGATATAAAAGATATGTTTTGAATATATTAGTTATCGTCAATTATTTTTTTAGTTTGATTAGCATTCGAACCCATGATCCAGTAATTGCAAATATTATTACTTACCAGCTAAGCTTGTAAGATTTAATTAATTATATATTATATATTAATTTTGGTTTATAGTTCCATTGAACTTATATATTAAGGCTTATTATATGTACACTTGAGTGAACATACGTCTGCTTTATCTATCTACCGGACTTAATGAAATCCTTTTTATTACTGTACTTAGTAGTAGTCTCTCACAGTCTCACATATATTGTTAGTTAATTTACCAATTTGCCATGCATTTAGTAAGATAGAAGAGATGGATGGATGGATGATTGCATTACCTAAGCATGCATGGCAAATTGGTATGGGATACTTGTGGAATTGAAGTCATCTTCGATCATTTTGGCAAGTTGGAGCCGAGAAGCGGAAGGCGTGGAACTTAACAAAATGATTCAGAGAACTTCATTTCTGCTTGTGCCCGGTTTAGTGAACCGGTTTATAGCTTTATTATAGTTTTATCTTAGAATAAAGTGGCTCGGGTTTATTGTTAGCCGGCCATATAAATATGACTTGAGTCCTTCTTTTCAATTTAATGACTGGTGAAGTTGTTCCGGAGGTAGCTTGTATGCTCCTTCGTCCGTGTGTTCAATTGGATCTTACTACTTGATTGAACACGGTTTTATTGCTTTGTGAGTGTGAATTTTCTGTTAATTCAGTGAGATCTTAGCTTTCCACATGGTATCAGAGCAATCGGAAAGCTAGGTCATACTTCCTGTTGCGAATTTTTCGTCTGGGTTTTCTCTTTCATCTTACTGTTTGATTGAGTTGTTTGGTTCCTCTGCAAATCGATTGAGATGGCGATCGATTCCAAGGAGAAGGAAGCGTATCAGGCTGCGAGCGCAGCTCAGATGGTGGATCCGCTCATGTTGACCAACTCGGATTTCCCGGGTATGTCGCTCACTGCGGTGGCGTTCGATGGATCTAACTTCCATGCTTGGAAGCGACAGGTTGAGCGCGCTCTTATGGCGAAAATGAAACTCAGTTTCATTGATGGTACTGGACGAATACCGGAAGGGGATTCTACTGAGCACGAACGCTGGAAACGGTGTGATTCAATGGTGGCGTGCTGGATCCTCAATTCGATGACGGCAGATTTGTCCAGTGGCTTCATATACACCAGTTCGGCCCGATCTCTATGGCTTGAAGTGTGCGAGCGATTCTACCAAAACAATGGACCACTGATTTTTAAGTTGCGCCAAGATCTAGCACAAATCACACAAGGTACGACCGATGTTACTACTTATTATTGCAAATTGAAGCGTTGCTGGGATGAATTGGATAATTTGACTAGAATACCAGCTTGCTTGTGTGGTGTGATGGAGAAATGTAAATGCAACATAGCTAGCAAGGTGTTAGAGCAGGAAAACGTCTCACATCTGATGGACTTCTTGATGAATTTAAATGTTGAATTTGAAGCCGTTCGAAGTCAGATTATAGCAACTGATCCTCTGCCACATGTCTCGAAGGCCTATAAAACAGTGCTTGGTGTTGAAACACAGAAGCGTATGACCAACAATGGAGGGGTCTTAGGGGATGTTGCAGCTTTCATGGCGAATCAGATTGCACAGAACCGATATGATGCTAATCGTGGAGGCACTGGTGATACAGGAAAGGGAGGATCCTCCAGTGGAGATAAGAGAGATTTTAGAAAATCTAAGGGTTCGGACAAGGAAGTGGTGTGTTATCATTGCAAAGAAAAGGGTCACATTCGTGACAATTGCTTTGAGATAATTGGGTATCCTGATTGGTATAAGGGGAAGAAGTCCAGAAAGAGATTGGCAGAAAATGTTGAGACAGACAATCATGGTTCAGGGGAGACACCACTCGAGTGTGGGAATGGTAATGATCAGAGGACTGGTGTTGATCAGCATCTGCTACAGCTGGTCACGAATTTCTCTACAGCTTGCCAAGAAGTTATGAAGAATTATAAGCATGACAGGGCAGCCATGTCAGTTGAGACACGCCGAGGACACGGCTATTCAGGATCTGGTGCATCGAGTTCTCAAGGGCCAGCACAGAGAAAGCCGTATAACAGCACTGGACGTGGATATATGAATCAGAATATTCATTTTGCAGGTATCACCGTGTCTGTTCTTAATGCGACTCAATTAAATTCTGAGGATTGGATAGTAGATAGTGGGGCTTCAGATCATATGACTTCATTCTATGACTTGTTGATTAACCCACGAGAAGTAAAATGTCCAGTGCATATTATATTACCTGATGGAAGTGCAAAATCTGTTCACACAATTGGTGATGTGCAACTAAATCAGAACTTGATATTGTTGGATGTCTTATTTGTCCCGGATTTTAGATATAATCTGCTTTCAGTAAGTAAGTTGGTGTCTACTGGGAATTCAGTTGCACATTTTTACAGAGATGTTTGTGTCTTATAGGACCTTCAGATTGAGAAGCATCTAGCTGTGGGACACGGATCAAAGGGATTATACAGGATTAGATCTGGACAGTGTGAAGACAAGAGTTATTTTCCTAGTTTAAATAAGCACAAATTGGAAACTATGAACCATTATAGTTGTGCTAGTTTTGGTCAATGTGATTTTTCTTTGATGCATAGAAGATTGGGTCATATCTCTGTTAGAAAAATGATACATTTACCAGGTTGCCAAAACAATGAGAAAGATGGTTTTATTTGTGAAGTTTGTTCTTTAGCAAAATTTCATAAGTTGCCTGCTCCTCCTAGTGATTCTCATGCTTTGCATTTATTTGATCTTGTTCATGTGGATCTTTGGGGCTCTTATAGAGTTCGAGGGTTGCATGGTGAGGTTTATTTCCTCACTATATTGGAAGATCATAGTCGGGCTGTTTGGACTTATCTGTTGCAAACAAAAGGCCAAGTTGTTGAAGTTTTGAATGGGTACATTAGGTATGTACAAAATCATTTTGGAGTGATTCCAAAAACAATCAGAACAGATAATGGGTCAGAAGTTGTCAACAGGGATTGCCATCAGTTATTTGAGAGTTTTGGGATAGTGCATCAGAAAACAATGGTGTACAGGCCAGAGCAGAATGGAAGGGTGGAAAGAAAGCATCGCCACCTGCTTGACACAGCAAGAGCCCTTCGTTTACAAGCAGGTTTGCCAAAGGAATTTTGGGGTGAATGTGTTCTGGCAGCCACTCATATCATCAACAAGATGCCTTCCTCAATTTTGAAATGGAAGACACCATATGAGGTCTTGTTTTCTAAACTACCTACTTATGATGATCTTAGGGTCATAGGGTGTTTTTGTTTTGCTTACCATGCACCAAAACCCCTAGATAAAATGGAAGCTAGAGGTCGAAAGTGCATTTTGATTGGTTATCCTTCTCATTCTAAAGGATACAAATTGTATGATCTTCACACTAAAGAGATTTTCCTCAGCCGGGATGTTCTATTTCATGAGAACATTTTTCCTTTCTTATCTGATAAAGCACCGCAGTCACAGTCAAGAATTGGACAAAACCATATGCATCCCATCACAGAGGATGGTGAGTTTTCTGAAGCAATTGCAGGTCATCGTTTTGATGCCTTACCTAGTGCATATGAGACAACTCCAACAGCAGAGAGGGTTGACACAGAGATACACCAGGGTGTTGATGCCAGAGGGATATCAGAAGCTATGTTACCAGTAGTGAATTCAGACCAGCCAAACCATGAGACAGTCTCTCCTGAGCCACTGGGTTTAAGAAGGTCAGACAGGATTAGGTCAGCACCAGGGTGGCATAGTGACTATGTCATGCAGTGTGACAAAGCATATTATTTTGCATCCCTAGCAAATGTGCTTTCAGTAAAAGAACCTCAATATTATAAGGAGGCAAAAGGACAACCTGAATGGGAGTCTGCCATGCAAGATGAATTAGATGCTTTAGACAGAAATGGAACATGGACAATCACTACCTTGCCACCAGGAAAAACTGCCATTCAGTCTAAGTGGGTGTATAAAGTAAAGTTTCGGCCGAATGGAGAGATAGAGAGATACAAGGCTCGGTTAGTAGTGAAAGGCTTCAGTCAGAAGCTCGGAAAGGATTATAGACACACATTCTCTCCTGTGGCAAAGGTGCCAACTGTGAGAATCTTGATAGCTATTGCCACAGCTAAGCAATGGGATTTACATCAGCTCGATGTAAATAATGCATTTCTTCATGGTTTCCTTGATGAAGAAATTTACATGGCCATCCCTGAAGGATATAGGGAAGTTCCCAGTGGATACGTATGTAAATTGGAGCGATCCTTGTATGGCTTAAAGCAAGCTTCACGCCAATGGAATCTCGAATTGTCTACATTCTTGAGATCAATAGGTTATGAGCAATCCTGTTCTGATTACTCTTTGTTTGTGAAAGCTGTGGATGGCTTCTTTACAGCTATGTTGGTTTATGTGGATGACATTTTGATCACAGGAAATCACATGGAAGAGATTGTTTCGGTTAAGCAGGCCTTGCATTCCAAGTTCACTATTAAGGATCTCGGAATTGCAAGATATTTTCTGGGTATAGAACTATATAGAGATGATCAAGGGGTTATTCTCAGTCAGCAGAAATACATCCAAGACATCCTAACTGACAGTGGAATGAGTGATTGTAAACCAGTTAATAATCCTTTGCCCACTGGTTTAAAGCTGAGACAAGAAGAAGGTGATTTGCTACTTGAACCTGAAAGGTATCGCAGAATCGTTGGTAAGCTACTTTACTTGTCTCTTACCAGACCTGATGTGTCCTACTGTGTTCAGCACTTGAGTCAGTTTGTGTCACAGCCTCGAGTACCTCATTGGCATGCTATACAACATGTGCTTCGATATTTACAAGGCACACCACAGCTTGGACTTTTTTATCCTGTTCAAAGTTCCTTGAAGATCACAGGATTTTCTGATGCAGACTGGGGATCGTGTTTAACTACAAGGCGATCCTTATCTGGTTATTGTGTATTCTTGGGGCATGCTCTGGTTTCCTGGAAAAGCAAGAAACAGAAGACGGTGTCCAGGTCCTCCACTGAAGCCGAGTACCGTAGTATGGCTTCCACCACTGCCGAATTAATTTGGTGTAGCTATCTTCTTTCAGACTTGAGGATTTCTGTCCAGACACCAGTGACTCTATTCTGTGACAATCGATCAGCTCAGCAGCTAGCAGCTAATCCGTGTTTTCATGAACGAACGAAGCATGTCGATTTGGATTGTCACTTCATACGAGAGCGTATCCAAGCTGGATTTTTGTGCACAGCATACATACCGACTTCATTGCAGATCGCAGATATCTTGACTAAAGCACTTAATCACAACCAACATCTTTTCCTTGCCAACAAGTTGGGCCTTGTGAGTGCTCCAACTTGAGGGGGAATGTGGAATTGAAGTCATCTTCGATCATTTTGGCAAGTTGGAGCCGAGAAGCGGAAGGCGTGGAACTTAACAAAATGATTCAGAGAACTTCATTTCTGCTTGTACCCGGTTTAGTGAACCGGTTTATAGCTTTATTATAGTTTTATCTTAGAATAAAGTGGCTCGGGTTTGTTGTTAGTCGGCCATATAAATATGACTTGAGTCCTTCTTTTCAATTTAATGACTGGTGAAGTTGTTCCGGAGGTAGCTTGTATGCTCCTTCGTCTGTGTGTTCAATTGGATCTTACTACTTGATTGAACACGGTTTTATTGCTTTGTGAGTGTGAATTTTCTGTTAATTCAGTGAGATCTTAGCTTTCCACAATACTGCATGTTTTGTTAATTAATGTAAAACATGCAGTATCCGATAACTCTTTCCCTACAGTTCAACAAAGCCAAAAGAACAACAAAAAAGTAGTCACTAGTTTTGTAAGGAAAAAAAAATAATCAAAATTACAGACTTGAGTATCTACGGATAAAGCCTTGACAACATCATATTCGTATAAAGGGCAGAAGATTGTTTATATTAATCTGACAACTGGTGATTCTAGCTAGCAAGTGCGTAAATTGAAGTAAAAATATATGAGACAAATAAGTGAATAAGGCCGATGAGAGTTTCTTAGTTGGAGTGTTTAAGGGTACTTAATCATTATTATAATATTTTCTCTCCTTTCAACATCACACAAGTATCCATTTATTTTTTTCACTCCAATAGAGTAACTCTATGAGTACTAGCTTATAAGCACTCGTGTATTTATTTTCTGCCTTTAACTTTTAATACCAAAATTATAAATATGTCTTTATATCATTATTGTATATATTATTTTAATGTAAAAACCTTAGGGGATTCTAGTTTTTTCTGTTTTGAGGGGTTGGGCCGGTGGAAGGAGCTGCTTTGTTCTTGGATTGGGTTGGTTATATTTTAGGCCCATATAACGGCCCAAAGAGTGTGAAATTCCAACCTTATATGACCAAATAAAAAACACTACTTGATCTAAAAATAGAGTCACGTTGGGTCTTTTGGTCGCTCCCCTGTCGTTTCAAGTCCGGGGTGCCTCTATCTTGACCCTCCGGATTTCCCGTAAGGGAAGCTCTACTGGGTAAATGTTGTTGTTGTTGTTGATCTAAAAATAGAGAGTGAAATTTCGGACTGAATTGTTCATCCGATGAGGTCATTGTTGTATAGTTCCTGATAATTCCTTGAGATGGGAAAGCATGCTCAAACACTATATGTTATGTTAGTTTGTACTTATATTTGTGCGATACTTAATTACCTTATCATCAGGTGTCCAGGAAAAACTGTTGTTGTGATCGAGGGTGATTGTTGAAATACAATATAATGTATGGTTGCAAGGAAATTATCATATGCAGGAAGACTAGAACTGGTCAGGGCAGTGCTTTATGGAGTCTTGAACTATTGGTGCCATATGTTCCTTCTGCCAAAAGGAGTTATCAAGAAGGTTGTGGGGCTACTCGGGAACTTCTTGTGATCTGGCACAACAGATGAGGGAAGAAAAGCCCCCATAGCATGGCAGTCTGCAAGCTGAATAAGGAGGAAGGAGGGATAAGCCTTAAAGAGATACTATCTTGGGAACAAAAGCTAGCATCTCTGTACTATCTTGGGTCAAGACATTACTCTCTTGAAGAATGGCCAAAGGCTACTGATAACTCTTGAGTCTTGAAGAATGGCCAAAGGCTATGATAAAGAAAAAAAGCCTCACTTTCAACTTGTGGAGTGCTTGTTACAATGCAGTAGCGTACTATGTATGGATGGCTAGAAATAGAAGAATCTCCCAATTAACAAGAGATCTGTGGTGTAGAGGAGTGTTCTATAATTGTAATTAGCTACATGCATTAGGAATAACTTAAGGGCTAGATATATGGAGAAAACGAAATAGAGATTCGAGAAGAGGATTCATTAGGCTTTGCTTAATTAGATAACTCTTTGTAATTAACCACTAGGATTGGCTAGTTTCTGTAACTTATCCTTCTAACTGAATGAATTACGTACCCCCTTCATTAAAAAAATATACAATATAATGTGATCGAACAAGAATACACGAACTTCACGTTTAGAGCCTTGTGCAAATGTAGTGCGTAATATATTGTATGATTTGGTGAAGTTTGGTGAGACCCACGCGTATACATCCCTCACCATATACGTACACATCTGTGAGGTTGATCTCTGATTCTGTAGATTTTCAATATGTGACCCGGTGACCGTATAATTAATTAAGTAAGCCTTAGAAGCAACAAATTTAAGTTCGTGAACTACAATGCTGACAATTTGTAGATAACATTGTTTAATTTAATGTTAAGTACCTGGAAATATACGGGCTAAACAAATTTGAAGATAATTTTTGTCTAACAAAGGTAAATTAAGTTATCCGCCGGTTTGTATAGACTCAATTCGACCTTAACATGTAATATCGGAGTATGTAGTATTTTAGCAGTGCATTCATTGATCGATATTGTTATTAAACACCTTTGAAAAAAAATAATAAAATATATGCATTGCCACTAGGGTAATGTGAAAATAAAAACATAATACAAATTTGTGATCGCTAAAATTAAGATTTGAACTTAGGCTAGAGAAGTTGACGTGATGAGATTGGTAATTGCTGTATCAAGATATCTGTCATCACTATAGACATCTGTGATCCACATATGCATGCTTCGACGCACCTAATTTTGATTTTGTTGAAAGTACATACCAACTCTCCTTCAAACGAAGATGGTGTTGCTTTCTTTGACGCTAAACATTTCCTACTTCGATATCAGATAGATAACATTAGTATTAGGTAGAGAAAGTAAAAAATAATACACCCTCGAATTCTCGATTGAAAACAAGTAGCATATATACGCCACGTACGTAACTCTCCAACTAAAAAGGTTCTCGAGCCCGTAAAATTAGAGGGATAAAGAAAAAACTAGTTAAAGTCCCGTGATATTTACGGGATAATTTTACTAAAAAACTATACAATTCTACAATATTAATTTAAAATACTAAATATATTTAAATAATCATAATAAATTATGCAATAGACAAATACATAAGAAGATAAAGAAAATCTAATTTTATAATTTAAATTAATTAAATTTCGAATTTTTTTTTTACATTTACATATAATTTTAGTCATCAACATAAAATTATATCTTTTTCTCAAAATAAAATATATCAACATAACAAAATTTATTATTTAAAATTATATCATTATATAGATATAAATTTTATACTCGGAGCTCAAGCCTTGTTAAAAGATAAAAAAATATATTAAAACTCTAAATCTTGTTAAGAGATAAAAATATTAAATTAATATGGAAAATATCATCTCATACGAATTTATGTATATAGAAATTATATAAATATGTTATCTATTGTAGTAAACTAATTCATAATCCATAAATCGAAAATTATATACATAAAAATTATATAAACATGTTATCTATTTAGTATATATATAGCAAGAATATTATAAGTTGTTACAAAATTTATTAAAATATAATTTTACATTAATTTATTCAAAAATGCCACGTGGCGCAAATTTTACAACAGACTTGGGTTCTGCTTTATAATGTACTAGCATAAGTACCCGTACCTTGTACGGGTTTATTCAAATATAATTTTTTTTAAAAATAAATAAACTTAATTTGTTTTTATGTCAATATGAATAAAATTTACGCATTATTTTAATATAAGGCCCAATATTCTCTTTTTCCTTTACTAAAAAAAGATGAATTAGTTTAGCAATTTTTAAATTTTATACACATATTTTTAAATTTAAATTCTATACATATGACATTATTAAAAACTATAACATTATTTTACTCAAGAAAGGCCACGTGGCGCAATTTTTTCAACATACATTGTTTCTGCTTTATAATGTAGTAGCTATACCTGTCGGGCCATGCACGACTACATGAATTTAATACTTAATTTATTTAATAAATATGATTTTAATTTAATATAAGAAAACTTATTTATTATAAAAAATATATATAAAATTTTACGATTGGTGTCATGTGAAACGGGCCCAAATTATTAAGGTGAGCCCACTATAATTTTAATGGTTTAATGATAATTTATTTATGCAAAAATATAAATAAAAATTATTTGAATTAGAATCATTTAATTTTAAAAATCTTTTACAAAAAATATAAAAAAGGTAAAAATAATCTAAATTCTTGTAATTTTTTTAACAAATTCAATTCTTTAAAAAAATTTGAATAAGAATTAAAAATATACTTAATAAGAAAGATGGAAAAATATAAATAAATAATGAATTTTTTAGTGATAAGAAAATCATTTATATTTACATAAATAATTCAAAAATAAAATTAAGGAAAAGATAACGCATTTTTTTTAATCAAAAGTCAATTTAGGAAAGTAATTATCTTGATTGAAAGTTCTATTTTTTATCAAATTTTTATTTAAGATAAACCTTTTACATAAATAGAAAAAAACACACAGATAAAATATTTTTCTTTAATTATAAAATTCGAATTTAATTATTTCATATAAATAGATAGAAATTTAATTGGAAAAACTAAATTAATATATCTATCTTAATATATAATATCTAATGTTCTATAATTTATTTTAATTTTAGATAAAAATTTTTAGATCTATCCTAATTCCTAATATATATAATAGATAACATCTTTATTTTAGATAGAATCTCTCTTGGATTAATTTATCCTATTTTTATATTATCCTAAAATAATATCAACATATATAAATTTCCAAAATAAAAAATCCTACGTGGCGAAATCCTAGGTGGCTTAATGTGGAAGCGACACGTAGAAAAATCCTAGGTGACGCAACGTGGTGACGTTATTTCTTGCGTCTTTTATATATATACATAGATTAGTATAGATAAGATTGGGCGGGCCTTGAAAAATTGAATAAAGCGTTTGGGCCGTGGGCCCACGTTGTGGATAGCGTGCGTGGAATCATATAATTGGCGGCGCCGAGCGCCATCTAGTGCGCGTAATGTGGTACCACCGGTATGTATGCTGTTGCTGTGAAGCCTCCAGTGAGTGGGGCCCGCCACTTCCGCAGCTTCTTTTTAACCCAATCCATTATTCCCGTTAATCCTTTTGTCCCGACGCTACTACTCCCTTAAACGTTTAATATTGTCTCTCTTAACTTGTTGATGTATCAACTTAACTAGCTTAATTCAATTCTAACTCAATATAATGATTAATGAATGAAGCCTAGGTTTCGTTTGGAATTTTAACTTAAGTTAGAGTTGAATATGTAACTGGATTTGGAAGTTTGAAATTGCAACAATAACTACAATTAGAGTTAAATTTGGAAGAAAAAAAATATGAGTGTTTTAGTTCATGCACCTTGACTAATTTCGATCTGCTAGGCTTTAATATCGATGGTAATGAAATTCAAACTGTGTTTTTTTTTTTTGTGTGTGATGGCATGAAATTCATGTTAATATATTTGGGTAGAACGTATACTCAACAATTTTTTCTATTGTAAGCGGCTAGAGATTTTGTGAAGTTTAAGTATGTAAAATTTTATTCTAGCCAATAGTAGATCTGCATTGTTTTCTTTTTCTTATCTAACTAACTATAGAAGATGATTATGTTGTTTTACAAAATTAATTATAATAATTGTTCTTATTTGAATTAATGTACAAGTGCAAAGATTATGTTGAATGAAGTGGTATAAAATATGTGGTATGATGGCCTTATAAAATCGGTTATGAATATATAAGTTGTAAGGTTAAGTTAAATGAACAAATTAGAAGTTAAGAACTTCTGTGGGTATATATTAATTATCACATTTGGGTTAACAAAATCTTTATATGTAGACACAGGTAGATAAAGTTAAAATGCATAAAAAAAAGTTTATCTTTTTCGATTAAAAAAATTATTTTGCTCATCTTTTCCTGTGTAAAGTGCATCACCAGATTCACCACACAAAAGTAATGTTTTTAGACATTGCAAGCTGTTTTGGCGCATGCATTTGGGTATGGAGTATGAGTATGGACGAATGGTAGTGTTGCGAATGAAAATTTTAAATTTAAATTGAATACATTTATACCGATAGGGGTCAAGTATGCTTATGGAAATTTTGTTAGCAATAATATTAATTTCCATAGATTTATGAGCAATTCTTATCTATAACTAAATTTGGGAACTAAAACCCTAATAGGAAACTAATAAACCCTATTGAAAAAATAATTAAATCTAAATAAATACAAATTCCAAATATATTATCATTTTTAGTCTCTTAACCTATGCCGGGCATAGGTTAGAAAAATCGATAAAATAATAACAAATCTAGTTTAGTATTTTAGAATCATTTTTTTTAATTATTATTATGTTGGAGTAGAATAATTTTTTAAGTAACTTTTCGGTCGAAATAATTATTTTTTTAACTAACTTGACTATTTAGTATTGATGTTAATTAATATCAATATATATATTTTTTTATTCGAAAGAGGGCTAATGCCCGGTTGAGATTTATTCATGATAAGTAGCTTGCTCCCCAGAATAAGAGCTTTCAGTTACAAAGAAATCAGATAAACTACTAAGAGTGATATCAGTTTGCATTGGCTGATTGGCAGCCTAGTACTAGGCCACGCAAGGAGCAACTCCTGCGCTCAAGGGTAGTGATATGGTGCTGAGCTTGCATCGGGCCAAGGGGGCCATAGCATAGGGTTGTATCCCGGCATGCTAACTTCATGTGCCGAGAGTGAAGTATGCATGGCTCCAGGGGTCGCGGCAGAGAAACCGCGTGATGGCATGACTTGTAGAGGTGCATCGCAACAAAAAAAAAATTGAGTGTCAAAATATACTATAATATTATATAAGTATGGCATATATTGTCAAATTCTGTTTGGGCCGATATAAATAGGTAACGTGTTGGAAGTTATATCATTTTGCATTTAAGGTCGGAATTTACTGTATCTTATAACCTAAAATTTTAAAGCAATGTGGAGAATTAACCTTTACTTATATATTAGTAGTTGTTATATTTTCCCCAATATGATACATTGCAAATTACCATTAAAAGTATCACAACTTCGATTGTACTTTTCCAAATGTATAATGCCTTTATATACAAGTGACAAATCTTATAGGTGCATATTTCTCTACTATAGAGTACTCCCTCCATTTCACAATACATGTTCTTAAAAGATTTTTATTTTGTTTCAAAATAGATGTTCATATACATTTTTTTTATCCATTTATATTCCTAGAGTATACCCCACATTAATTAAGTTTTACACTTCTCCCAAAACAATTATAGGTAATTGAAAGAATAGAAAAAACATTTAATAAGGGTAATTTAGGAACAAATTTTTTTACTTTATATGTGTGAAATTTTGTCTAATAATATGTATTATGAAACGGAGGGAGTATTGTCTAATACACTTTCGAGGAGTATGGCCTCCGTTTAACACAATAACAAATCTTATAGGTGCATTTTCTTCCGGTCTGTGATTGGTTCCAAGTTATCAAATTCACGACAACCTACTGAAAGCTCCGTTGTCAACGTAACGTGGCGTGGCGTTTTGTTTGACTCGCGGACTCGTGACACGTGGAGGAACCGGATTTGTCTTGTTTCTTTTACGGTTTGTGTAAGATTTTTACTCCGTATTTCTTTTCTTTTCTAGGTTGAACAAAAGAAGGGCGGTGGTGTGGAACGGGAAGCTCGAGGAACCTGACATGGGGACCAATTTGAATTGTATAGCCACTCTATATGTTCTGATGCTCAGCCAGCTTATACCTTTAACGCAATAAAAAACTTACGCTATTTGATTACGTGGTTTACATTTGCCATTCACACTCACTCTGCCAATTAGTATAATACTAATACCGAAGAGAAAATGAGACCAATTGCTGATACTCAACGGGACATTTTTCCACCTTATTCGGGTTAAAACATCGACAATTTGATTTTGGCAACCAACGTGGTAGGTTTCTAGATTAACCAGTAACCACTACTTAATTAATTATACAGTATATTAATTACCTTTTTTAAGTTTATAATTCCCTCCAAATTCCAGTCTCTGTCGTTTACAGATTAGCCTTAACTTGCAAGCTAATATCGAAGATAGATACCACTTGATCTCCATACTTGTACAACTCACATGCAGCTTTCATCAACCACAATTCTACTTTACTAGTTCTTAGTTGTTCATTTTTCTGTTCTTGCATTTGCTTGCTCTCTTAAAACTCAACTCTCATTTCAATTTCAATGGAAGGAATCAGAAGCCCTATCAGAAAATCTCCCAAGAGGGAGGAAGACCGATTGATCCTTCTTCAGAACCGGAACGATCCGATTTCCCAATCCTTCAGCTCCGACCCCGAGCTTCTCGTCAAAATAGACTCCGTCGCCGCCGGAGAGAACAAAATCAGCAGAGACTCCAGCTACGACTTCCGAAACGACGCCGTTTCCCGCGCCGCGCTTAACCCTATGTTCACCGCAGATAACGACGACGACAGCGTCGAATTCGATTTCCCCAAGCACAAAGGTAAAGCGGAGGACGTTGATTTGGAGAGCCAGAGCCAGAATTTGTCGCCGGTTTCTGAAAGCCCTAACGAGTACGGAAAAATCACTCCCCGAAGCTTCGACAAGGTTTCGGCCAGGGAGAGTGAGCTTGTCCAGCGCCGCTCCACATCGGTTGAAGCCGGCGCCGCTTCCGCCGGCGCAAGTACGCGGCCGGAGGATGAAGTGGTGGCTTGCAGCTCAAACTCGTCGTTTCGTCGCAAATCGACGCTTTTGAAGACGAAAACGAAGTCCAGGCTGTTGGACCCGAAGGAGGACGGCGAGAGAAGATCAGGATGGCTCAAGAGATCCGGTTTGCTCCCAAACCCCAACAAAAACGACGACAATTTTATCGAAGAAGACGATCCGTTTTTGGATGATGATTTCCCCGAAGAATACAAGAAAATGAAGTACAGTTTCTTCTCGGTAATCCAACTCTTGAGCTTAATTGTAATCGTAGCGGCTTTTGTCTGTAGTCTCGCGATTCCATATCTTAGAAACAAAACACTCTGGGGAATGCAGTTCTGGAAATGGGAATTGATGATTTTAGTCCTGATTTGTGGCGGATTAGTTTCCGGATGGCTAATTCGGATCGTGGTGTTCTTCATAGAACGCAATTTCCTACTCCGAAAGCGCGTTTTATACTTCGTTTACGGGTTGAGAAGCTCGGTTCAGAACTGCCTCTGGCTAGGTTGGGTTCTTCTGGCATGGATTTTGATCCTTGATCAGAAAGTTGAGAAAGAAACACACAGCAAATACTTACCTTACGTCACTAAAATTTTGGTGTGTTTTTTGATTGGAACGATCATTTGGCTGTTCAAGACCTTGTTGGTGAAAGTTCTTGCAATGTCGTTCCATGTGAGCGCCTTTTTCGATCGGATTCAAGATGCTTTGTTCAACCAGTACGTGATTGAGACTCTCTCTGGTCCTCCAATGATTGAGATTCAGAGGATTTATGAGGAAGAGGAGAGAGTTGTGTCTGAGGTAGAGAAGCTTCAGAATGCCGGGGCACATATTCCTGCTGATTTGAGGGCGAATTGCATTCCAAATAGTGGAATGCAAAAGAATTCTCAAACAATTGGAAAGAGTCCGAGGGTTTCGACCCCATTGTCAGGGAAAATAGAGTCCGGGATAACGATTGATAGGCTGCATAGGCTGAATCAGAAGAATGTTTCTGCGTGGAATATGAAGAGGTTGATGAACACAGTGAGGAAAGGGGTTTTGTCAACTCTGGATGATGAGCTTCTAGAAGCTAACGTGGAGGATGAGACTTCGATGCATATAAGAAGCGAGAAGCAAGCAAAATCTGCAGCCAAGAGGATTTTTATCAACGTTGCTAGGCCTGAGTCCAAGTAATTTAAATGTACTTCATACTCAGTATTGATTATTCTTGTCCTTTTTTGTTTCTCTAATTTCAATATTTCAATCTTTGTTTGAAGATACATCTATGAAGAGGATCTGATGAGATTTATGCGAGACGATGAAGCCTTGAAGGCGATGCACCTCTTTGAAGGATCTTCTGAGAGTAAGGGAATCAGCAAAAGGGCACTTAAGAACTGGGTGGTAAGTATTATTTGCTATCTTATTTTATCTTACCCCTTGTTTGAATCTGAGACCCAATTTAATGAAGAGTGTTCTAGTAGCAAGTTGAAGCCTTAACTTCATCTAAATATTATTGCTGATTTGTAAATGGTACTATGGTATCCATTAGAACTAGAAGTTCTTACACTTTACTAATTTCTTCCCACTGTGAGCCTAGTTTAATTATTTCAAATATTCACATTGCCAGTTGTTTAAATCTAACATGCATTTTAATTTTTTTTTCACAGGTTAATGTGTTCAGAGAAAGAAGAGCTCTTGCACTATCCCTAAATGATACCAAGACTGCCGTGAACAAGTTGCACCATCTGTTAAATGTTCTAGTCGGTTTTGGTGTAGTGATCATTTGGCTAATGATCCTTGGTGTTCCTATTAGCCATTTTCTGGTTCTCATTAGTTCACAACTGCTTCTTTTGACCTTTATATTTGGAAACACCTTCAAGACAACATTTGAAGCCATCATATTCCTCTTTGTCATGCACCCATTCGATGTGGGTGACCGTTGTGAAATAGATGAAGTCCAGGTAAATTTTTCAATACAAAAAGTTCAGGAGTGTTTTGCTGTTGACTCTGAAGTACTGAAACAATATTGGATTTGCAGATGATTGTGGAGGAGATGAATCTATTAACCACAGTGTTTCTTAGATATGACAACCAAAAAATTATCTACCCAAATAGCGTTCTTGCCACCAAGCCCATCAGTAATTACTACAGAAGTCCAGATATGGGAGATGCAATAGACTTCTGTGTGCACATATCCACTCCAATTGAGAAGATTGCAATTATGAAAGAAAGAATCACAAGGCAAGCCTCCATGTTTTACTTATCAGTTTTTCTAACAAGACAGATTTGGAAAAATTCTCTTAGATTTTAATTTATTTTTTTAGGATTTTAAAGCTTTTTTATAGGTTTTTTTTCTTTCATTAGAGTAACAATTTTGAAAACTGTTTATTCATAGATGAACTCTTTATTTCTTTTTTTTTTTGGTTGAAGATGAACTCTTTATTTCTTATTATGCTGAATTCTTGACTATTTTTCATGGCTTCCAATGCAGGTATGTAGACAATAAGAAGGAGCATTGGTATCCATCACCAATGATAGTGATGAGAGATATAGAAGACATGAACCGATTGAAGTTCTCAGTCTGGCTTTCACACACAATGAATCATCAGGATATGGGAGAGAGGTGGGCAAGAAGAGCGCTTTTGGTTGAAGAGATGATAAAGACTTTCAGGGATCTTGACATTGAATACCGAATGCTCCCAACGGACGTGAACGTTCGAACACTGCCAAGCTTGGTCTCTGACAGGCTTCCTTCAAATTGGTCTATTTGTAGCAAATGAATCATACAAAATTACAAACCCCATTTGTGTTACTCTAGTGGCATATTTAAGGATGTTAGGGTAGGAATGTGGTGTGTCTGGCTGATGATGTGGTTGTGCTATTTATTTTTGGTTATTGAGAGGCAAATTTGGAGTGAACCTTGTACAGCTGCGGGAATAAGATGAACAATGTAGTTTTTATGTTGCATGGATCATGGATGAAACGAATAATAAAGTAAAGAGTAACACGGTGCATGCATCGAGGCTCCTTGCCAACTTGCTAGTGAATGACTCGGCAAGGCAGTACCACTGAGAGCAAACTAAAATCCTCAACAATTGGTGCATTGTTTTGGGCGAAAAATACTAAGTATTCAACGCCCTAGATTTAGGTTACAATCGAGTTTTTTTGGATGAAGAATATTCAAGTTCTCTTTGACAGAAGCAATGATTTTTTTGAGTGGGTAACTTTTCACTTTCCCACTCAATGTCATCTAAAAGAAGAAAACTTCCTTGAGTTAATAGCACCTTGAAGACTAATCACATAACAATACAGATCTTTCACCAATATCAACTACGCGATATATTCCTGCCTTGATCACAAAATTTACTTGGATATCAAACAGTAAGATCCATTCACCATAAAGTAAAAGATCCATTCAAACCCCTACAAATATCCAACAACTTCTATGTTTCTAGAGACCAGAGTGAAGAATAATGTCACAAGTACTAGAAAACCATTTCATAAGGTTTGGAAATGAATTTCATGTCTGGAGAATCGGATACGTACCTTGGGGCAATTAATAATACTAATACAACAGCCTAAATCAGATGATCTAAATGCTGGCAAATACAAATTAGCAAATTTTGCCATGGTTCTAGTCTCTGACTTCTTGACCTTCTTGAGGAATGCAAGCAAATGAAGAAATTGCAGAAAAAAGCAGTTGTTTCCCCCACTTAAATTATTTTTCATTATTCAGTCCCTTAAAGAATCTCCTGAAGATGCGAAGATCACAAATTGTATACTCTCAACACATCAAACAGAGGGCAGCCATTCAAGCATTTGACCAGCAAACATTGGGATAATGTCACCGGATGCATATGAGATTGAGTCCGGAACTTTCCAGGGGCTCTTAATCAATTTGATCTTTGATGTGTTTCTGGCCAAGCCATAAAAATCTGGTCCATTGAAGCTTGTGAATGCCTCTAATTTATCAAGGGCACCTGCCTGAATAAACAAATGGATTTGAGTTAATTTACGCAAGGAGTTTTAGGAGTAATTCATCTATGCATTGATGGTTTGCAAGCATCTTCTTGTAAATTCAGATGGAATGAAACTCTCAAGCACATAGGAGGCACAGAAGAAGTTCCTTAGATGTGGAAACATATATAAGACTTCAATGAAGGGCTAAATTATCAAGAAGTTACCTCTTCAAAAACTTTGGCATAAAGTGACAGGGCAACTGGGGCACTGAATATGCCAGCACATCCACAAGAAGATTCTTTTCGCCTTTTCTCGTGAGGAGCGCTGTCAGTTCCAAGAAAATACTTTGTACTTCCACTTGTGACAGCTGTCACAATAGCTTGTCCTGCATGACAAACATGCAATAATAATGGGTGACTTGCCACTATAACAAATGAAAACATATCACATTTTCCCACTTTCAATTATGAACCCAGAACACAGAGTACACTTCTCTTCCACATCACATTAGCCATGTCCATTAGCCAAAAAGCCTCCATCCACTCGAGTATATAACAGAGCATTGTTTTAGGGAGAACAAACACAAGGAAAAGACACTGCAGAACATGTCATCAAAACGAACACCTATTTTAAGGAAATGAGTCCTCTAACCTCATCCAACTCTATTTATTATATTTTCTCAAAAATTCTTCATAAAAATATCCTACTAAAACCCCTGGTAGGCACTTGTCATGTTCATTTACTTCATTGTACACATGTTCATAAACATTCAGTTGCATATTGTGATGACATCCAATAAAATCCCATTGTTTTACTACCACAGTGACCTTAGAGTAAAGCTATTAGCCTACTACTATATTGTAAACTCGTCTTTGTAGTTCCTTGGTATGGGAAAAAGGAAAAATTAACCAACATACAGAATCAATAAAGCAGCAAAATTGCAATACTCACTCTACCAGAAATCTCATTCTATGGGCTATTGAGTAATTATTTTTGGTCATGGAATGAGAATGATCATAAGATGGTGTCAAACATAAATGCCAAAATTATAACTGTGAAAAGAATGACAAGGAACATACGATGGATTTCTCTTTTTAACACAGGAAGGCAATAATTATGTGGTTGCAATCCTCCTTGAAAGAGGGAGTTTCTGTTAAGAAGAAGATGCTGTGGTGTCACAGTAGCAGCAACTGCTCCTAAAAATGATCAAGTGATATGTTAGTGAACCCAATACAACAATCACACAAAGAAACTGGATACAGTGAAAGACAAAGTAGTGAGATGATCTTTAGTTAGCTAACCTGGATTGCATGACTCAACGAACCTCACAGCATCTTCAGTGGTAATATGCTCCATCACAATCTTCAGCTGTGGCAGCTTCTCGACTAAAGGTCTTAGCACAGTATCGATATAAACTTTTTCACGATCAAATACATCAACATTCGCATCTGTGACTTCCCCATGCACCTGTGACCAAATAAATCATATTAATTGGTACTACAAATGATTTAGACAATAGGGAAACATACAGAGATGATATTAAAAGCTTCATTGTGTTCTGAAGGACCTAAAAGGCTAAAAGTGAAAATGTTGGTAGAAGTTGTTCACTTGATTCTCTTCCTTACAAATTCACAAAAAATCTGCTTTTGTTCCCCTCTATGAATCTATAAATAGGTTGTTCTGCTGGATTAATGGATAACAAACAGAATTTCAGACAGCAAGTCTCAAGAATGTTGAGTTTCCAGGCATCAATCAGAGAAGTGAATATCCACTAAAGGATTCCAATTAAGCCCATGCATCATGGTATGCACTTGGATAGTGAACAAGAAGGTTCTAGGCAAAGCCAGAAACATCTAAAAGCTGAACGAGAGGGTGGGAGGGAGGGGGGAGGATGCTCACAAGTTTTATAATAGAAACAACAATAAACCAATAACTTAAGCATATAGCATTGGTGCCAAATTACCAGAAGAGGCATATTTTGCTCAACCATCTCCTGCAGAACATGAAAACACTTCCCAAGTAAGTCTGTCACACCATCCTGAGAATTGGTTGTAGCACCAGCAGGGTACAGTTTAACTGCATAAACCACTCCACTTTTTCCTGTTTGATGGAATAAAAATAAGGATAAGAAAAGAAAAGTTCACAATCCCATAAACGGAAAATAATTGAGCTATTGCAGTAATAGAAAGACCAGACAACAGCATTAGTTATATACTTATATAGCCAAAATATTTTACTTACTAGCAAGTTTGATCTCTTCAGGGCTTGTATTATCCGTTAAATAAAGTGTCATGAGAGGAGTGAAATCAGAATTTTCAGGCACCGCCTTCAATATTAAATCTCTGTAAGCAAGGGCTGCTGCTGTGGTTGTGATTGGTGGTCTCAAATTGGGCATCACGATTGCTCTTCCAAAAATCTTAGCACTGAATAGAGAAACATCAATATACATGAAGATTTTTTACAGTCAAATAAACTAGAATATACTAAGTCAAGGAAAAAAAGGATATACTATTATAATACCTGTGAGGAGCAACTGCCTGAAGAAGGTCCCCATCTCGGAGATGAAGATGCCAATCATCAGGTTGTGTTATAGAAAGCTGCATCCTTGCTCCTTTGAATTTAACGTTGCTAGCAACTCCAAATTTGGCTTCAGGCGATCTAGATGCCTATGGCCCAGAACAACATATTATGAAGGACAGTAAGCAATGACACTATAATATAGCAGGATTGACATAGAAAACAGAATTCATGGTATGAAAAACAAATTAAAGAAAAAAGTAATTAGTATTCATAAGGCACAAGTACACAACTAATCTTTGAACTCTTTAGTTTGCAAGAGTACAAGTTACATATGCTTGATGTGCTCAGGAATATCAACTAGACATTAGGTGAATAGTAATGACGCTTTTAGAAGTTTCAGAATCAAGTCTCTCTTGCACTCATTCTTCCATTATTCTATTCGAATTTTCAGAACAAACTAGCAATATAAGGCTCAAAGATCAAGAGGATCTGGAGTTTGACATCACATGAGGCCAAATCAAGCAACTAAACAGTAACAATACAGACGATACTATAATAGATGATGTTTTTCATGACCCTCAGAATACAAAATCTAACTGAGCTATATAAGGTAAGCCAGCCACTCCAACCAGTTAGTAATGCGAAAGAATTCAAGCATGTAAGATAAACGAACTCAAGCAATCAAATAATACAACAATGAGCTAGTTATCATCATAGATAATAATATAATCGGTTTTTCTATCCTATGCCCTTAGGGCATAGGTTAAAAGTACTAAATATGGGAACTAAAACCCTAATAGGAAACTAAGAAACCCTATTGAAAAAATAATTAAATCTAAATAAATACAAATTCTAAATATATTACCATTTTTAGTGTCTTAACCTAACCTATGCCCTTGGGGCATAGGTTAGAAAAATCGTAATATAATATCATAAACACATCTCTTACATACTTGGCAGGGATGATTTATGGAAGTCTTTATCATTTGAATTTCCGCTAAGCTATCTGGAAGATTCCCAGTTTTCTGGAAGGGGAAACAAAAAAAAAATTACATAGCAATTCAGTCTAAACCCTTGCTAATTCAAATAGCATATCATTTCAGTCATAGAAGAGAAGCGGTGAGATTCCTTAGGTCATCTCTCCAATTGTTTCTTCATACGTAATAAGAATCTTAAGCCTTACTTCAAATATAGAGCGAATGGAGTTTTGATTGATAAAGAGAAGGAAGACAAAGTATCCGAAAAAAGTTGCTGGCGGGTGTTGGAAGAACTTACGACCGGGTGATGGCGCTGCCTGTACCTCCAATAGCTGCACCGACTGTTGGTGTCGGATGCACCGGCGGAGATCGAGCTGTAATAGGTTCGGACTTCGGACAGGAGGAGTGGAGCACTAAAACAGGACAGATAGTGCGATAAAGTGCCGGCGACGGTGACGCAGGTTTGGGCTCTATGGAGGCCCAAAGGACAAAATAAATTGGCCCAATTTATCGGGTTACTGCTTGCAAGGAGGGCATGTCATATCTACTTCAAAAATTGCGTGGTCTCAAAAAAGAATTTCATTTAACTACGTGACAAGTGACAACAAACAAAACGCCCTGTTCCATTCCAATTTCTAAAGGTAAAATATCGTATATCGTATGTTTTTCTGTTTCTCGCCATTACAATTCAAATACTGTCATTGTGGGATTATGAGGGGCGGTTTACACATGGTTCTCAGCTCAGTATACATAAATACTTTAGTTGTTCGGTTTGCTCAGTTTAGAAAAATTGTTAAACAGATTTACAATTGTTTGGTTCACAATTTGTAACATGGTTAGAGGCTTTGGTAGAGCGATGAGGGCGTGGGCAAGGGCGAAGCGGCGGCATTCACTTCATCCTCTTGTCAAAAACTCGAAGAAACAGCAAAAAAGGAGCAGCAGCGCCGTTCACTCGTTAACAAAAACAAGCTGCTAGTTTGTTTTTATCATGAATTTAACAAAACCACCCCTAAAAATATAACTTTTTCATTAAACCACAAAGAAAATAATAATTACACAAAACCGCCCATTAAAGGGTGACGTTATCAAAACACCACCCATCAATGTTGGCCGTTTCAACTGGGTTTTTAAAGCCACTCCAGAAACCCTGACTACATACATAAAGGCAACCAGGATGGAACTCCACAATTTAAGTGTAGCATAAAAACACCTAAAGAGCAAAAAGGGTCAAAGAAGAAGCCTATGTACTAATGGAAACTGAGATTGGTCCTCAATTAAATACAGTAAAGGACATGTGTCTAAGACGAGCACAATGACGCCCTCAGTTTCAGCAACTGCTGCTTTAGTTTCTTTATCAAAGGAGGGTTTGAGCGCATGTAGTCTTGGAAAGACTGTCTCAGATGTGTCAAGATCATCGTTTGGTCATCGCCAGGGTTCACGTTAAGCAAACTCTTGAAGAGGCTCTCCCACAAGTTCACATTCCAATATCTGAATGTAAATGTAATGCATTATCAGTTCCTTGAATTTGGTTATGGAGCGAGAATGTGGCATATATAGTATTATAAGTACCTTTTGAATGGCAGTTTGGGCAAGTAAACATAGCTCCCGTCTAAAGCCGTCTTCTTTTCAACTTTCATGTAATCGCCATGCAACATCATGTGAACACTAACACAGAGGCCATATGTGTCTACCTGTTAGGCAGACAACCAAGTTCTAACTTTCCATGCTTGATTAAAAAAAATAATCAAGAAGCTATCTATAAGCTTGTCAGGGACTCAGGAATGGAACACTATCCCTAAATTTGAGCATTTACCTGAAATTTCCAGCATTTATCCTCTTGCATTTCAATGCAGCGAAAGCCAGAAGTACGACAATCTCCCACAAACTCCATATCATCTGGGAAAAGGCTACAGTCAATTCCTCTTCCCCAATCAACTAAGCAAAGTCCCTGCATTAAAATTTTCTCATTTTTTATGGAGGATTCAACATAGACCAAGTCTTCTGCAAATTATAACTAATTCTAACCTGATCACGCCATGGGCCCTTTCTTTCAAGAAAATCTTTTTCTTCAACTGGTAGGTTATCCCTAGAAGGAGTAAAAGAGATTGAAAGATATAATGAAACTTAATTGAGAGTCTTATGAGGATCAACAAGTAAATTTTAGGATTAGAACAGAGCAAATATAGATCCATGTTTGAAAATTTTCATCTCTAGGAATGGTAATAAGATATTTCCCAAAAAAAAACCGTACACTGGAGCAATGGAATTGGAACAAATTGCACTGCTATGATTCAGAAAGGTGGATAAAAGACAGTCCATTTAGATTTTTGCCACAGCTTAATAGTTGCTGGTACTGATTATATCCACTATCCACATCCTATTATATTTACCTAGCATAGCGAATAAGAAGGTTATCAGGTTTGAAGTCACCATGAATGATGCCAACTCCATGTAAGATCTCGAGCATGTGAAGCATCTCAATTGTGTAATAAATACATAGCTCTTCTTCCATGATACTGTTCACAACTGCATAGGAATTGATTGCATCCTGGCAAAAGACAGTAATAACAAAAGATCCAATGTTATCAAGTATAACAGACATTGTTCTGAGTGCAACGAGATCCATGTATGAATGCACACCTGAAGCGTTCCATGAGACAAGTAATCACAGACTAGTATGCTATAATCAGCATAGTGATGCATCCATTGAGCAACACCAAAGTTTACCCTCTGATAAGGACATTCGTGATTAGTAATGTAACTAAGGAAAGAAAAATTAATTATGGAAGACAGGTTTGAGTTTATCTTACTTCCTTCTCCAAGATCTTCATATCAAGTTGACGATACATATAAAACTCCCAAGGGAATGGAGGCTTTTGTACCTGTTATAAATTTCAAAATGGAGGACCAAATAGGAATTCTTATTAGAGGTACATATGATACAATGTGAAGACAACATGAGCTTCATTTGGTACAAACTCTTACATTACAAGTTGTTTATAGTGCATTAAAAGTTTATGGCAAACAAAGTCATTAAGTTCCAATATACCTACCTTTAGCGCAACAACATCGTTTGGGTCAGAGTTCACATATGCCTTGAAAACCAGAGCAAAACCACCTTGGCCTGCACAACCTTTGACCAGATACTTCCTTCTACCTTTGATTAACAAGAGCAGAGATTAAAAGATTTTATTCTACACATAATTCTTTTACTATAGAATATTGTGTGTGGAGATCACCTATCTCTATTGTCTTGTTTTTTGATGATTTATTCAATGCTTGGGCAGAATGTTGGGGACAGTTTTTCAGGCTTGACTGATACCCCTGTAGCAATAGTCAAACATTTCCAATCAATCGACGCAAGATGTGTTTTCCTTCTTTCTCCTAAAGATACTAGTTCGACATAATGCTACAGAAAACAACATACTATCAATGTCACGCACCTCATATTTCAGAATTATAGGCTTGATCTTTCCCAGTAATTCCTTAATGGTAGGATCAGACCATGGATCCACAAATCTCTTTCCTGTATCATTAGCTTCACCATTATCAACCTGTTTGGCAGATGTGACAATATCGATATTATATCATCCAACCAAAAAACAAATGTCATAAGAATAAAGACAGACATCTGCCTATTCCTTGACATTTGTGATTATGCTGATTCAGCCATCCAAGCCAAAAATTTGCAAATTTCCGAGTAGAAAACCAATGACAAATTGCCAATCCAAGTAAATTTTGGGACACTATGCGACTAACTCATGCAGACCCTACAAATTACACACATTCCTCTTGTGTCTTGGGAAATTATTTACCTAGCCCAGTTTGCCCACAAAGTCAGCATAAAAGGCTCACCCAACTCTTTGACAGTTCTGATTTATTTCTCAAACAGCCATCCATGAAGTCTCAAACTATGAGTTTCTAAACATCAAATCACCAATTTCAAAAAGAACACTAAAGGCTGCCTATTCATGATAAGTGTACCTTGGGTGTTGGGCATGCACGGACTATCTGAGACAACCTATCAAGAAACAGACCTTGCGCCTTCTTCAACCGTTCAATAGGCTGAGCATTCCTGCAGAAAAGAAACTGCATATTAAACAACAAATCCAGTGAAGAATGTAACAGGTACGCAACTGGATGTAGAATGAAAAGAAGCAATCAACAAACAACCTCGAAATCCCAATCTTATAAACCCTAAGCGCATCAAACAGCCTCCCCTTGGCCTCCAGAAACATCGCACACATTTCGTACAACAAAGAATTGCTCAAAGATATCTTGCAATCCTCCATCTCGTTGTAAACACTGTCGAAATCTCCACAGCAGTCCATCTGTCCACAACCAATTTCCCAACATTTTCAGCCACCAGCAAATAAGAGGTAAGCAAACCGTCAGGACTCAATAAAAATAAGGCTACTGCGCCAGCGACTTACGTAGAGGAACCAAATTTTGAGGAATCTGAGGTCGTTTCGGTACTGAGAATCGCGCTTGAACGTCGAAATGCAATCTGACACCAGCTTCTCCAGACTACCGCCATTTTTGCCCGGATCTGCACCCGTTTCACTCATCACCGCCTTAATTGAGCTGGGGAATTCAAAAATTAAACAAAATTATAAACATAGGAAGGAAGATAGGGAACGAAATCTGTATAGCCTTTTACTGTACTCATTACAACAGTTTCGTTTTCAAAGAGAGAGAGTACCGAAGCCATGGAAGAAGAGGATCGGAATCGGAGGAGGCCTGGCTGGTGATATTGCGATTGACGGCCATGGGAAGCTCCTATGTTACGGAGGTCGGAGGAGGGACGCGTCCTGTGATGTGTGAAGAAGGAGCAGTGTGTTTTTCAAACAAGTGAGGGCGGGCGGGCTCCGTGGGCATAGCCATGGAGGAAAATTTGAACTTGTGCCGGAGCGTGGACACGTGGATTTGTCTGATTGGAAGAAGTATGTACGGACCGGATCTAAACCGCAATGTGGCAAAACGTTTTAGGGACGGCCTAGGGCTGTAATTGAACCGATCCGAACCGAGCTTTGAGTTGTTCAAGCTTGACTCGATTAAAAATATGTGAGCTCGAGTTCGAACGCGAGCTTGGTTCATTAATTGCTCACCGAGCTCGAGCTTAGCTCACGAACGTCTTATTTAGTTTCTTCGTGAGACAAATCCGCAAACAACTCATTTATTTGATCAATTACACAAGCAAATGCAACAAAAACTTAAACATATAGTTTGAGACCACCAATAGTGTAAGCTAACATAAACTATACATTATATATAATATATAGTTAGAGCTTATTAATAACCGTATAATCTAGTTTTTTATGACCATATAATCCAGTTTGCTCATGAGGGTATAATTGAGCTTGCTCATGAGTAAACAAGCCGAGTTGAGCTTGCTCATGAGTAAACGAGCCGATTTATTTTGTGCTCAAGCTTAGTTCGTTTAACTTTCGAGCCTTAAAATTGTGCGCAAGCTTGGCTCGTTTATACCGAACACGAACAAGATTTAACCGAGCCGAATACTGAACTTCTCATGAACGACTCTGTACATTTACAGCCCTAGGACGACCCTATTAGATTATCTTGAATTCTTGATCTTCACTCCTGAAATCCGTATCTGTCCATCACTGCAATTAGTAGAATGGTATATGATCGACCCTAGACATGGTCCAGTTTCGGCAAAATCGAAGAACAACCGGGATCGGGAACCAACCCAAGATCGGTTTCGCTTCCAGTTCCCTCACCCTAGGACCGGATAACCGCCGACTCCGAAATGGGAAACCGGCGGTTCCATCGACCGACAACTATTTTTTTAACCCGAAAATAAAATTGTGATTGCGGATAAGAAATCGCGATCGCGGTTCTAGTAAAAAGACAACGGCTAGTTTTTAATGGCTATTTTTTATGCATTATTTCCAACGGCTAGTTGCTAATTTTCTTCTTTTAATACCACATGATCTCATTCCAACCCACATTATCAATCTCTCAATCTCTAAAGTTTACAATACTCACATTTTTAGTCTTTACTAGTTTTTATAATTACTTTCTTTTCCATACATTATTTGCATAATTGTCCTTTCAAAAAACTAACATAATTGCCTCCCGTGATGATTCTGATTCATGGATTCTTGATTCTGGTTGCACTATGCATATTAGTCTTTTTAAGCATCATTTTGATTATTTGCATGAATGTAATGAAGGAGCTAGAGGTCATATTGGGTGATCATACCTCTCTCAAAATTAAGGGTGTAGGCACCGTTCCTTTTAGGATACATGATGGGGTAGTTACAGTCCTTCAACAAGTTAGGTGGGTACCTAAACTGAGAAGGAATTTATTATCTGAAAGCATATTTAATGATCTTAATTGTCATATTAATACACATGATGGAATTAGAAATGTTACCAGAAATGGTAAGGTTCTAATAAAGACGGTAAAGAAAAATTGCTTATACCATGTGATTGGAAATCCTATTTTGAATGCCTATTCTTTGTCCGCTGAAGTGAATGCTTACATGAGTTTAGATTTGACTAAGATTTGGCATGCTAGATTAGGACATATTGGATATAAAGGTCTACATTATTTGTATAAGAATGGTTACTTTAATATAAAACCTTCTGATTTAAGCATGTGTTAAAATTGTATTTTTGGAAAACAAACTAGATCTAGATTTCAAAAATCTACTTTTGTTGCTCAAAAGCTATTAGAGTATGTACACGCAAACCCATGGGGACCTACCCAAGTGGATACTATAGATGAAAGGATTTTTTTTTTCCTTTCATTTATAAACAACTATTCCATGAAGGTTTGGGTGTATTTGCTTAAGGCCAAGAGTGACACCTTTGAAAATTTCAAATATTGGAAAACTAAGGTAGAGGATGAAACTGATTTCAAAGTAAAATGTCTCAGGAGATATAACGGACTTGACTTTTGCAATCATGAATTTGATGATATTTGTCACTTAAATGGTATAAAAAGACATCTAACTGTTCCAGGTACACCTCAGCAGAAAGGCACTGCTGAGAGAATGAACAAGACCCTACTTGAAAAGGCAAGGTGTGTGCTTATAAGTGCTGGGATAAAACACTCCCATTGGGTGAGGCACTCACAACTACCTCATACCTAATAAATAAAACTCCCTCCTCTGTCATTGGTTTCAAAACCCCACAAGAAATGTGGAGTGAAACCAAGCCAAGCATTGCACATTTAAGATCTTTTGGTTGCACTTCCTATGCTCTGAATAATGCGGGTAAGCTCCAATTGAGGTCACTTAAGTGTGTAATGCTTGGCTATCAAGAGGGAGTAAAGGACTACAAACTGCTTGTTATACAACCTGGTGGATATCGAGTAATGACAAGTAGGGATGTGACCTTTAATGAAAATGAGTTTTATTTCAAAAGTCTATTAACCGTTTCGATTAAGCATGTAGACAGGTCTAAAAATAGTGAAACTCATTTCTATTTATCAAGTGCAAGTGAAGCACAAATTGAGGATGAATTTGATATTGGCTATATACCGAAAACTCAGTCTGATTGTTCTCAAGATCTTGGAGATAAATATGCTGAAAATGTTGGAATTTCTGATGAATATAATGTTGTTCAAATGAGTACTGAAGATGTACCTCGCCAATCAGGTGGGCAGGTAAGTAATTATAAACCCTCGTCTCACATCCAGGTTCCCTCTTCTTCTACTCCTTCTGATAACTTGGATGTTGAGACGAATTTTGATGAAGCTCCTAATGTGTAAATTTATCAACTTATTAGGGATAGGACTCCTGTGGATAGAATTCCTAATAGAAAATACTTTGATGACGAGATTCAGTTGCTTTTAGGATTGTTGAGGTTCTGAATGCTTATACACCCGATCTGTTTGAACATGATGTGAAATGTGTCCATGCTAAATTCTAGTTGAATGCCATGAAAGAGGAAATAGACTCAATGCATAACAATAAGACTTGAGTGTTAGTTCCTAAACTTGAAAAGGCTAGAACTATAGATTGCAAATGGGTCTATAAATTAAAAGATGTTGTGAAACCTAGGATGGCCTACTTACAAAGCTAGGTTGGTTGCTAAGGGTTCACACAAAAGGAAGAAATTGACTATAATGATATTTTTGCTCCTGTTGTGAAATATAAAACCATGAGATTATTAATTGATATGGTTGTTGTTTATGACTATGAAATTGATCAAATGGACGTTAAAATTGTTTTTCTCCATGGTGACTTAGATGAAACGATTTATATGGGACAACCTACGGGTTTGTTGGACAAAAATAAGCCTAATCATGTATGCCTTTTAAGGAAATCCATATACAGCAAAACCTCTATAAATTAATAAGGTTGGGACCATGGTATTTTATTATTTTTATAGAGATATTAATTAACCGATAAATTAATATTTATTAATTTAAAGAGATTTTTTGTAATAAGAGTTTTCAAAATGCACTATTATAAAAGATTTTATTGTAGGATTTTAGAAGGCTATGAGTTGGGACAATCTGATCCATGTAAGATTAATGTTTTGATGCTATCAATCTTGTAGTCTCGACTTCGATAGTTAGTGTTAACTAAGAGACAATAGCAAATTGTTTTAGACATTGCAAAATTCGTTCATGAGATGAAGTCTCCAGGAATTATTATAGTTCACATTGCAAAATTTGTTTTTAAAACAATGCTAGAAATGTTTGATCCAATTATTAAGAAAAGTTAGAGATGAGCTCCAAATAGAACTAAGAAAAAACAAACGACACAATAACCATATTTCATTAGATTTTCTTAGTTATGACTATGTAATTTTTTATACAATTATTAATTTATGATATTAATGGGACCTTATATTTATATAGTGGTTTTTTGAAAATATATTATCTTATTTTCTTATTGAAATTTGTTAAATTTTGCATTGGCCCAAGTCGGGACCGAAGAAAAATATTAATTAAGAGAGTTTATTAATTTACCGAGTATTAATTTAGAGAGGTTCTACTTATGGCTTAAAACATTCCCCTAGGCAGTGGAATTTGAAATTTGACAATTGTATGAAAAAATTGGGCTTTAAAATGAGCAGCTATGATTCTTGTTTGTATTTCAAATTTGTCAATTCTGATTCTCCTTTATATGTCTTGCTTTATGTGGATGATATCTTATTAATCTGTAAGTCAAAGACAAAAATATCTAATGTTAAAGTATCTCTCAAGAAATTCTTTGACATGAAAGATTTGGGCCCAAACCAAATAATTCTTGGCATAAGAATCTTTCGAGATAGATCTAAGCATCAAATATTTTGTCCCAAAAGGACTATTTGATGAAAGTCCTTGAGAGATTTAAAGTCTCAAATTGTAAGCCCTCTTCCATTCCCTTAGGAGGGCATCTTGACCTTACTAAGGCCAATGTGCCTATGTCTAAGGAAGAGGAGGCAAAAATGAGATCCATACCTTACGATGTTGTTGTGGGTTTTGTCATGTATGTTATGATTTGCACCAGACCTAATCTGGTCTTTCTTGTGAGTGTCTTGAGTAGATATATGTCTGATACGTGCAAAAACATTGGGTCGCTATGAAATTTCTCTTAAGATACATTGTTGAAACTGTAAACTATGGCTTGGTTTATGGCATGCATACTTCCCCTTCTGAGCTGTTTGGTTAAGTGGACTCTGACGATACTGTTGAAACCCGATATAATACGCGCTATAAACGGGAATTAAATAAATACTAACTCTCGGGATTCGTACAACCGAACGGTTTTCGTACGTGGATTATTCCTCCTCCCCACCCCTCAGCTGGTTGTTTTTGTGCTCTTTATGAATTAAGCCTTTAGACTTTATACCGTTTATAGCGTGATCTCAATCGGAGATCAAACACGTCGAGCTTTGGCAAAATGAGATAGTTCTCGAGCTAGAGAGGATTTTCGACCTCTTATTCTGTTCACCCTCTTTCTTATATATAGGATTTGGAGCTGCTTGCTTTACTTGCTATCTATCGATGTGGGACGAGTTTCTTATTAGATTTATAAGCCAAAAGGCCTACGTGGATGTGCATGGTGGAATGAGTGCATGACTCATGCAAGCTAGCATTTAAATACCGACATATATATACAAGTTGATTTTCGCAACCTTAAACCAAGAATCTCCAACCCCAAGCGGGACGCGAGGGGTGGACTTGAATTTCTTAAAACCGAGAATCTCCGACCCCAAGCGGGAAGCAAGGGGTGGACTTGAATTTCTTAAAACTGAGAATCTCCGACCCCAGGCGGGAAGCGATGGGTGGACTTCGCAACCTTAAACCGAGAATCTCCAACCCCAAGCGGGAAGCGAGGGGTGGACTTTGCGACCTTAAACCGAGAATCTCCAACCCCAAGCGGGAAGCGAGGGGTGGATTTAATTACAATGGAGAATTAGGAACTTGGTTCCAACATGCGAGTATATAACGAGTATAATTAATTAGCGAGTCAAGTTTTCAAGGCTTACCTCGTTCCACGATTATGCAACGCGAGATTAACAACAAACGAGGTTTGTTGTTCCAAATGCGAAACTTGCAAGCTCCATTGTAAATGGCACGTTTAAATTGGATTTGGCCCAAATAAAGGGTTGGCCCAACAAGTGATAATACTTGGCACATGGCCCAAGTTTAGCCCAAATTGCATTCTCCGCGGTTTAGGCAACGAGTGTTGTTTCAAACGGTGGTTACGGCCCGTTAATGCACCATCAAACATATGCATGCACGTATACCATGAGAGATATATGCATCATATCACAACCAAGCTTATTGAAAAGAGTCCCGAACGAGTGTTGGGATATAATGCGAGGTTTGGGCCAAAATGAGAGATTTGGCCCAACCACCCTTACGTGCCACACACTTTCATGAGGAGATGCCCTATAAATGGAATTTTCAATACCTCGCTAAGGTGGATGCATGTTCATCACATGCATTTATATCCAACCTCACGTAGGGAGTGCGCACCGGCCCTCGGCCCACACCTTACTAGAATGATTCCAAACTCCCCCATGCAATTAATTTTAAGGCCTTAATCAAATTTTACCTCCATCCGCAGCTTAGTATTGCGTGATTTTGGTGCTCAAGCCCATACATCTACCTTCAATCAAAGCAACACTTTGGAGTTGGAGGGTGCGTTGGCCAGGAGGACACAACTCCTCAAAAAGGAAGGCGAGCACACCAGAAATGAATCCCGAGGTGCGCGGCGCAACGGAGGCTATGGCCATGGAGGAGCACAAAGCCCGCCATGAAGCAGATGTCCGAGATGCTTAACCTCGAAGCAAGACCAAGGTGTCGTGGTGCTTGGGAAAGAACGAGATGTTTGGCCTTTAGATGCCATCCAACTCTAGATCACCGCACCGAGCGCCGCACGTCGAGAATAAGGTTGGAGCGAGGTGTTGAAGTGATATATGGGGAGCGCTGCGAAGGCACCATGTGAGAGTAGCTAGCGTGAAGATGGGCAAGATGACGATGCTATAAACAACATGCGCCGCGAGAGCCATGCCGACTAGTTTTGGGTGAAGGCTTCGCCAGCTAACTGGCTCTTCTTGAAGACCCCGCTCGCTTGGCCTTGCACATAGATCCCGCACGCCCGCCCCGTCCTGATGATCGTGTACACTTGCCTTGGATTTGAACATTCGCGAACCTTTGCCTCGGAGCGAACTCTACGAACCCTCAATGGAGTGGCGCACAACGAAGCCGGAGAAATAAACTCCACGACCCAGAATCGTCGCGAACCCCGCCAGAAGACAGCGCGGAGATTGGGCTACGCACGAAGATGACCGAGAACCCCGACCTAATTAAAAAGTAGTGTTTAACGAGGTCACCACCTTACGCCACGACCTCGCCGCGGAGACCTGCCTCGGAGTAGACAATGGTGATTGGCCTTGTTTTCTTGGTGATTGGTCTCGTACCAGAACCTCGCTTGCGTGGCCCAAATCGTCTAACCTCGCTTCTGTTTGGCCCTAAACACCCAACCTCGCTTTTGTTTCCAACCTCGCTTTTTGACCCGTCATGACATCGCTTCTTGCTTGTTTCCAATCTCGCTTGTTGACCCGTCATGACCTCGCTTCTTTCTTGTTTCCAATCTCGCTTGTTGACCCGTCATGACATCGTTTCTTGCTTGTTTCCAATCTCGCTTGTTGACCCGTCATGACCTTGGCCATGCTTTGCAAAAGACCCCGCATGCCTTCCTTTTGGATGGACGTTGCCTTGCTAGCTAATTAATATAACTAGACCTCGCATATTCACCTTAGGGAGGGGACGCGACTCGATTTTTACCCGAGAGTAGGACGGTTAGGGAGAGATCCTTCCCACAGACGGCGCCAGTGTTGAAACCCGATATAATACGCGCTATAAACGGGAATTAAATAAATACTAACTCTCGGGATTCGTACAACCGAACGGTTTTCGTACGTGGATTATTCCTCCTCCCCACCCCTCAGCCGGTTGTTTTTGTGCTCTTTACGAATTAAGCCTTTAGACTTTATACCGTTTATAGCGCGATCTCACTCGGAGATCAAACACATCGAGCTTTGGCAAAACGAGATAGTTCTCGAGCCAGAGAGGATTTTCGACCTCTTATTCTGTTCACCCTCTTTCTTATATATAGGATTTGGAGTTGCTTGCTTTACTTGCTATCTATCGATGTGGGACGAGTTTCTTATTAGATTTATAAGCCAAAAGGCCTACGTGGATGTGCATGGTGGAATGAGTGCATGACTCATGCAAGCTAGCATTTAAATACCGACATATATATACAAGTTGATTTTGTCCCTTTGCCGAATTTGAACAATTGATGGGCTGGCATTGTTTTTGGCCCATTTACTCTTATTTTGGCCCATTACTCTTATTATGGCCCATTACTCTTACTTTGGCCCATTGGTAATTTTGCGGTTATTTCGCACACCATCAGATACGAGTAACAAGGATAATAGAAAATTTACTACCTCCTATATGTATATGTGGTGTGGAAATTGCGTATCTTAAAAATCTCAACTGTAGCCTATTGTGGCCTTATCCTTTACTGAGTCCGCGTATATTGTCGTTGTTGAGGCTTCTAAAGAAGCTATTTGGCTCCAAGGAATACTTAGAGAAATAGAAAGAAAACACTGTGTTTTTGAGTTACACATGGATAGTTAGAGTGTGCTTTATATGTGCAAAGATCATGTCTTTCATTAAAGGACTAAACACATTGATGTTCGATACCACTTTTTTCGAGACAAAGTTGCTAAGAAAGTGTTCTTGGTTAAAAAGATCAATGGTAAAGTTAATCCTGCAGATTTTGGAACTAAAATCGGCACAACTGATAATTTTGGTTTTTGCAGGGATTTTCTACACGTGATCGACCCCAATTTGTGCATAGAAATGGTATGACGGGCCGATGATAGGAAGGCTGTAAGACCAAGTTACAATGCAAACAAGGAAGTTTTACTTACATGTAAACTTAGGAATTAGGAGGGCAAATTGTAGAGCTTAGGTAATTGTGTAATTGCTAAAGTTTGAGGAATTGAAATTTGGACCGAATATTATAATGTAAGTGGGTTCTGTTATTAGGATTTGGGCATTGAGGTTGGAAGGAGCTAATTGGGCTTGACATGTCCAAATTGCTCACTTTTGCTCAGCCCGGATCATTTGACCGATCTCACATTTGGAACACTGCATTTTAGTTAGCTTTATAAGCTCTCATTGTAACCCTAAAGTGTCAGAGTTGTGAGTTTTGGATCTGGGCACCTTGAGAGCTTTTGTTTAGGGTTCTTGCTCCCCTTGGCAAATCTCTGGTTCACCACTCCTTGCTCCCTCTCAATCCAAAAGCTAAGGTGATCTATTGGGTGGTTAAAAGCCATTGGGTTGTCGTTCATAGAGAGGCATTGGCCTTCTCCGGAATTGCTCGACTTCCACCTTCTTGAGATCTTCACCCCTTTTTTCACCTTGTATAGCTTGGCATTCCAATTGAGACCTGAAAGCAATACATCTTGCATCTCATTTTTAATTGATCATTTGGTTTTTTCTACATATTGATAGAATGGGCCATCAGAATTGTCATGCTAACTTGATTTAGCTTTAGGATGACAAGTTACGTACAATAGTGCTTTTTTTTAATTCAAGTGGGTCTAAATTTTGAAGATGGCAGGTCAGGCCATCTTTGCTAACACACAAACGAGTTTAAAGTACACAAATAAATAATCAATTTTGCTCCATAAAGCTAATCAAAGTGGCTTTGCAAGAGACTTGGGGAGAATAAGTTTGTAGTCCCAAAACTCATGACTTTCCAAGTCTCCTGCAAAGTCAATTTAATTTCTCAAGTAAATTTAATTTAGAGGTTTCTTAACAAATTGAAATACGTACAGTTTTTTCTCATGGACATGCGCATTGGATTGCACCCAAGCCCATACATTCATGTATCATATGTACTAGATATTTCAAACAAAACGTACGTGTTGTTGCCCTTGAATGCTTGTTTGTCAAGGAGAAGTACCTGAACAAGGAGCTCTCGGTCTCTTCCACAATTACAAATGTTGAATTTGTTTTTGAGTTCCGAGATCCTTGTTCCTGTACTTCTCTCTGACAAAACAAGCAAACATGCAAGCAATAAGGATACCCTTCTTCTGTGATCTCAAAACTTGTGAGCTCTCAAGAATCAAGATTCGAAAATAAAAAAAGAGAGGTGGGTATTAATAAAAATGACAATAGAAAAAAGATAAGATAAATTGTACAAGGAGAAAGAAGAGTGGTTCAAGATCACACTAACATAAATGTGGCGAGTCTGGCGACATACTAACCACATGACAACATTTTCTTTTGATGAAATCCACATGACAACATTATTTTAGCACGGTGAATATATATGACGACATCCTTTCTCCATTTTTTGTCTCTAGCTATAACTCTATTCATATGTAACCTAATCAAACTGCGATTAAAAAAATTAAACAGTGCAAATTAATTGCATTCTATAATACCGTACAAAGTTATTATGTAATGTCTGGAACAATTTGATACAAGTCCAAATGTGCTCTACTTTTAAGGTCAAAATTTTTAGGATTAATGTTTTCAGAATTTGAAATCTACAGAATATAACTTTAAGTTTTGGAATTTGTAGGGTTTGAATGTTTGATTAAGGTGATTTACAAATCTAATAGTTTTACATATATCGATAAATATAGACTTAATCTAACTTAAGCGTAAAAATTCCAAAACTTAACGGTATACACGTACGTATGATTCTCTATTAAGGTAATCTAACTTAACGTTATACACGTATGATTGATTCTTTGTTAGGTCAGAGTTTATCAATATACGATAAAAAATTTAAATAAACAATTTTTCAATCGATTGTCACTCACTATCAAGGGAAAAACGTACACTTATCAAGATGATTAATTTTGTATTTTTTTATTTTTTATTGTATCATATAGCGTTTAAAGATTCAATACTCTAAATTTGACTTGTTAAAGATGGTAAAAAAAAAGTGGCACAAACATAATTTTTGCATTTTTTTCTAGCGAATTTTGCCTTAGAGGTGCATAGGTACCAATGTAAATATTAAAATATGTGTCAAAAAATCTAAAATAATTTTATGCACCGTTCGGCACTAGCTTCTTTGCTAGCGTTTTCCGCTAGATGAAGCGAAATATTGGGCGGATTGAAGAAGCTCCTCCTCACGAGCTTCTTCAATTTCCGCTAGATGAAGCGGAAAAAAAGCTCCATCTACATCCAGCCGAACGGAGCCTTAGTAAAGCTTGTTCACATTGCATATAAATTGTTGCGTATCCAAAAAATTCGATGTGCATGATATTAGGCTAAATTTGCATCAAAAGCCCCGAGTATTTTTTTCATATACATTTCATCCAACGCACAATATGTATTTCCATTTCGCTATTCGCACGGGATCTTCACCTATTATATTACAGGTTGTTGGGTCAATTTTGAATCCCACGTCGGGAATTTAAAGGACCCAAGCCTAACATATAAGTAGATGGGCTACTCCTCCTATTGGAAATTGGTTTTAGGATGGAACCCTGTTGGACTTATGTGTTAGGCTTGCGTGGTGGTCTTTCTTTCAAGAGTGAGCACACGACGATTGTGCAAGTCAAAGACAATTCTTGGTGGGTCTCCAACTAACACAGGTAAAACAAACTAAAAACATTAGCTAAATGGAGACTTTCTAGAACAAAACAATTAATGTACTGTCACGCCCATATTAAGTGCCAATTATGTCGTTATAGTTAGCTAACAAATGTAGCCAAACTTGATCGGTTAGGATTGAAATACTTTTAACTTATCTATGTAGCATGAGAGACATCCATCAACGTACTCTTTGAAAGAAACGAAATTCTCGAATCTTATTTGCACTTTTATAATACTTATGTAGTAATATTCTTATGCAACGGAGAAAATACCTAACCACGTTCTTTTAGTTTTTTTTTGCACGGAATACTGAAATGCACGGCACTCCTCATAGCCCAAAATCCCAAATTAAGGAATGCTGGCGACATTTTAACGTTACTTGCACACACATATATAAGGAATCATAAATCCTTCTTCCTCCACCAGCTATAAAAAGAAATCCCATGTTTCTTTTCCAAACCCACCACCTTTTTTTTCACGTTTTGTATGTATAAAAAGGCAGCATTTTCCCTCACTTTTCTTCAAATATATATCCAAACGACAACAAAATCCCAACCCAGAAATCTCACAATTAAACCAAATGGGCTCTCTGTCCTCCGTCGACACGCCGTTGGCCTACCCCAAACCCCGCCGAGACGACTCCGTCATTGATAATTACCACGGCGTTTCCATCCCCGACCCTTACCGATGGTATACATATATAATACGAAGTATAATATATTAACATGTACCTGTTACTAAATTAGTCTCTTTTTCTTGGTGATTAATTACGCGTGTGTGTGTGTGTTTGTTTGTAGGTTGGAGGATCCGGATTCGAAAGAGAGAAAAGAGTTCGTGAGGAGCCAAGTGGAGCTAACGGAGTCGGTTTTGAAGACGTGCGATGCCAGGGAGAGCATTCGACAGAGGATAAAGGAGTCGTTCGATCACCCGCGCTACACCCCGCCGTTCAAGCGTGGCCTAAGATACTTGTACTTTCATAACACCGGCCTCCAACCTCAAGATGTTCTTTATGTTCAGGTTATTTCCTTCCCTTCATCCCTCTAATGCAAGTTTAATTTGTTCTGACTAAGGTCACGCGTTTGGTTTCAGTCTATAAAAGTAGACCAAAAGAGCAAATGAATTTAATCTACTTTGATGTCAGTACAGAGTCAAAAAAAAAAAAACTCCGTAGATGGCTAGCCATAATAAATTTTTTGATTGATGAATGATGACATTTTTTTTGGTAGAAGAATGAATGATGCCATTAAAACGAACTAGATTCATTATTGTTTGTTTCCCATGGTTGGAAAAATCAAACGGAGACTAATTAAGTTTGCTACATTCTGCTCAATGAGCTGTTTTTGGTGTTTCTTTAAGGAAGAAAAAGAAAAAGATTGAAAAAAGCTAACTTAAAACAAAATGCTGTACAATTAGAGCATTTAATTTACAATATATGGGTAATATTATTTTTGTAGAGGGGTCTAGACGACTTTTTAAGTCGGCTTAGTTCTGCAAATGGATCATTTGATAATTATTGACACTTGAATATCTATGTTTATATTTCCTTAAACCTTACAGGATAGTTTGGAAGGGAATCCAGAGGTGCTGCTCGATCCAAACGAGCTCAGCCAGGATGGGACTGTCTCACTCAACATATGTTCTGTGAGCGAAGATGGCCAGTATTTGGCGTATGGCCTTAGTTCAAGCGGGAGCGATTGGATTACCATCAAAGTAATGCGCATTGGCAACAGATCGATCGAGCCTGATTCAATTTCATGGGTATGAATCTAAGCATTTTGTGCACATTTTCTTACAAAACTTTTCTTAACCTCTTTTCAAATGCCTCTGTTGCAGGTCAAGTTTAGCTCTATTGCTTGGACACATGATACCAAAGGCTTCTTTTACAGCAGTTACTCTGCTCCCAAGTAAGCCCAAAAAATTACTTTTCAATATAATTTATCTTCATTTTTTTTTCAAAAATTGTCCTTAATTTTAGTCTAATTTGTACAGAGAAGGGGAGACTTCAGATGGAACTGAAACAAATACTAATCTTGATCATCAGCTGTACTACCATTTTCTTGGTACAGATCAATATGAGGACATTTTGTGCTGGAGAGATTATAAGAATCCCAAATACATTTACAGCGCTGCTGTAACCGAAGATGGCAAGGTAAAAAACAAATTACTACTCAGCTTTGCATTTTCAGCTTTTTTTGTTTTAAAATATATTATTAACTTATATTTATCCAAATAAATGTTACAATACATGCTATATTCTAGTAGTCACCTTAATTGTTAATACTATAATTTGACAAGCATAAAAAATGTATATCCAGAAATCTGTTTTAAGTGCTCTAGCTTATGATTGTACCAATTTGAATTAACAATGTTCTTAGTCTTCCAGTATGTGATCCTATACATTGAAGAAGGATGTGAAGTCAGCAAAAAGGTCTACTACTTGGACCTATCTTCTCTACCAAATGGTCTACGCGACACTCGTTACAACAATCAAACTCTTCCTTTCACAAAATTCATTGACAAATTTGAGGCCAGTTACAATGTGGTTTCAAATGATGACAACATCTTTACCTTCCTAACCAACAAGGATGCCCCGAAATATAAGCTTGCTCGAGTTGATCTTAATTCCCCTAATGTTTGGTATGATGTGATTCCTGAACACGAGAAGGATGTTTTGGTATCAGCTCACGCTATTAACCGAAATAAGTTGCTTGTGAGGTACTTGAGTGATGTAAAGTATGTTCTACAAGTCAGGGACTTGGAAACCGGTTGTTTGATTCATCGGTTGCCTGTTGAAATTGGCACAAGTCATGGGATTTCTACGAGGCGCAAGGAGAGTGTGGTGTTTGTGGGTTTTTCTAGTTTTCTTACTCCAGGGATTATATATCATTGCGACCTGAGAACTCAGATTCCTGAAATGAAGATCTTTAGAGAGATTGCTGTTCCTAACTTTGATCGCTCCGAGTTCCAAGTTGAGCAGGTAAAACTAAGATCCCTTCTTTGTATATAAGCTTTCTGAATGCATTGGTGATGGAGGATAAGAAATCTCCATCATATCTATGAGCAGGCTTTTGTTCCAAGTAAAGACGGAACCAAGATTCCAATATTCATTGTAGCAAGAAAGGGTATTGTTCTTGATGGATCACACCCATGTCTATTATATGGCTATGGAGGATTCAGCGTGAGCGTCACGCCATCATTCAGTGTCAGCCGTATAGTCCTTTTAAAGCACTTGGACACCGTATTCTCCATTGCCAACATTCGAGGTGGTGGTGAGTATGGTGAGGAGTGGCACAAATCTGGCTCACTTGCTCAAAAGCAGAACTGCTTTGATGACTTCATCTCTGCAGCCGAGTATCTGATTTCAACCGGCTACACTCAGCCACGAAAGCTTTGCACTGAAGGCGGTAGCAATGGCGGGCTCCTCGTTGGAGCTTGTATCAATCAGGTAATCAATTGTATATAATTATTTATCACCTTTAAGTATGATTTCCCATGTTGAATTAATCATCTTGGTTGAAATTGCGCAACTGTGGCAGAGGCCAGACCTTTTCGGATGTGCTCTGGCTCATGTTGGTGTCATGGATATGCTTCGGTTCCACAAGTTTACAATAGGTCATGCTTGGACATGTGATTTTGGATGTTCTGATAAGGAGGAGGAATTCAAGTGGCTAATCAAGTGAGTATACTTGATACGGATACAATTGTATCTTTTAGTACTACCTTTCTGATTTGAACTCATCAATGGTAAAATTCTTGTATAATTCTTTCTTTTGTAGGTACTCGCCTTTGCATAATGTAAGGAGGCCATGGGAGCAGAAAGAATCTCCTTGCAGTGGCTTACAGTATCCGGCGACTATGCTTCTAACGGCTGATCATGATGATCGTGTCGTGCCACTTCACACCCTGAAGCTCTTAGCAGTAAGATTTTACATGAAATTTTTCCTAGCAATTGTAGCCTTATTATAACAAGAAAATTGGTTAGCATTGTTAATGTAGTTTCTGATATGAAATTATTGTCTTTTGCTGGTTTAGACAATGCAGCACGTGCTTTGCACGAGCGTTGAGAGGACTCCACAGACGAATCCAATCATTGGTAGGATTGAAAGAAAGGCTGGACATGGAGCTGGACGTCCTACACAGAAGCTGGTGAGTGTATATGTTTTACCGCAATAAAAAAAATGATCAATTTTTGATTTACTATTTCTTGAATTTTAGCTTTCAAAGAGCTAACTAGTTGCAATTTTTTGCAGATTGATGAAGCAGCCGACAGATATGGTTTCATGGCTAAAATGTTGGATGCATTCTGGATAGAATAGAGAAAATTTCAAGAGAAGGGCCTCTATATATAAAAATTAATTATTGATATAAACCAAACATTGCAAAACAAGCCTTATATGTAAGTGTAGCATTTAAGACAAATTTTATGCATTATTATCTGACTGTGCACAATGTTTAGGATATGTAGTGAAAAAGATGTATCATTGTGGTCATATGATGGTTACTTAAATGGTGGCTGACAATTTGATCCTCTGCATTTGTATGCAAGTAGTGAATACTCATTGTGATCCTATAGATCTGATACATAAATTTAGGAGTCTTGATAAAAAAAAAATGCAAGAGTTCTGAAGTATGAACAGATGTGTAGAAGAAGATATTACATGGATAAACAATAAGTAAAATGATTAGTAATGAAATTAAGCCGGCAACAATATCAATGAAAGATGAACACGAGAAATTAAGCAGGGGTGGTTTGATTCCTCTTGCGTGTTATGACTGAAAGCTTACCATTCCCTGGGGGGTTAATTATTTGGTTGAATTTCAGTCGCTTGGGCATTTCACCCGGTTTAGACGGCACTTCAACGAAAATTACTTTGACGTTATGAGTCTTCAAAATTTCATCAAGAGGCGTTGATGAGGTCGGCCCTGGCGCAGGTCTAACTGTTTTAAATTTCCTGGTTGGAGGAGCATCCAGAACTTCATCAAGAACGGCATCTTTTCCCACCTCATCTAATCTTTTCTTCAACTTCTCGCCATCCACCTTGAAAACATACAGTGTCACCTATATATTAATATATATATATATATATAGCAAAACTCAATAGTATTAAAATTTTGAAGAATATCAATATCAAAATCAAATATAGAAAGAGGAGGAGATCGAGCCTTACTACAACTCGACGAGCAACTGTTAGCCTATCTGAGATGGTTCCCTCTATCTTTCTCCAAGATTTTCTAGTTTTATAACGTAACGAGATTTCCAGACCATTAGTTATCATCTCTCCTCCACTCCCCTCCTCTATTGGAGGCAGGAACACACCCCTTAATAGGTCAATCAAAAAGTCGCCCTACATACACACAACATAGTTATAGCTAAGAAATAAAATCAATTGAAAGATAGTTTAATTGCAAACGCAATCATGATTTTTTTTTTAAAAAAATCTCACGGTTTGTTTCATATAGAAGATTCTAGCTTGTAATGGTCTAAATAATAAAAGAACTCTTCTACTATATTGTCTAAATAAGTGAGGCTTGAGACACTAGAAATATTCTAGGTTCTTTTATTTTTTGATAGAAAAACACAAATCAATTAAAACAAATCAGCTACAAACCGTTCAACAATCTGACTCGGACACTCCCATTCAACAAAACAACATAAACCACTATCTAAGCCAAACTTAGCTAAAACATTAGCAACGTACGGTATTAGCCTGTCTAAGCAGACGAACCCTAGAACTAGAAAGAAACCTAGACGAAAAAGACAAGATATTCCAAATAAGACTCGCAAAAACAGAAGAGTTCTAGGTAATTAGTTAGAAGAGCATGACCGATTGCGAACCGGGTTAATAAGATTTATACCGTGTATGGTGCGGCGATAGAAGAACCGGGTTGCTTGAGGGTACAGGTGCTTACTGCTCCTTCTGCTCTAAGTACCCGAGCTCCAAAGCCTTGTTGGCAAACCGATAATATCTCACTCAAAACATCCTGACATAATTAAGTTAGAAATCAATCAAGCAATCAGATGACTGGATATGAATTAGAACGGTTTTTCTATCCTATGCCCTTAGGGCATAGGTTAAGAATACTAATAATGGGAACTAAAATCCTAAAAGGAAATTAATAAACCTATTGGAAAAATAATTAAACCTAAATAAATACAATTTTAAGATATATTGCCATTTTTAGTCTCTTAACCTATGCCCTTAGGGCATAGGTTAGAAAAATCGATTAACGAATTAAAGAATCACAATCAAGTTAACAACTTTAATTTATGGAGCTTTCTATTGATTCACATATATAAATTATACTGTAATACCTTTCCACTAGGCACATTCAATTCACGTTGAGTGACTCCAGCCGCCAATATAATGAAATCACCTCTGCCTTCATTAATCAAGATGAGGATCAATTATGTGTGTATCATATATGTATGTATGGATCGGGATAGAATATAACACCATAGAAAACAGTACCTGAAGCCATGATGACCAAATTCGTGTTTCCAATTTGTGTTCAGAGTTTACCTGACTTTCTTCAGTAGCCCCTATTGCAAGTGTTACTCTAACCAGCACCAAATACTGCCGAGAGCTTAAATAAGAAAGAAGGGACATGTCAAACAATTGTAAATAGAAATGTATAACATTGGGAGAAGCCTGAGAGTGGCCTCTTACCAAAATCTCTCGGGAACTAATCGCAGAATAAAGATAAATATGGCAATGGAGATGACATATAAAGCGAATACACAACCTACAAAGATGTGAATCACAGCATCAAATCGCCCAATCACTTAGCTTGTAAATTATCAATGACAAAAGCAAGCGAGATCTAGTAACAATCGCTTGATATGATCGTAAATGCAAAGCCGCACACACGTATTTTCAATCACTTTCACAATTTAACACAAATCACATCATGAATCCTATACGGACATAGAAATTAAAAAAAACCTAATCCGATCACTTACAAAGCCATCTCAAGAAAAGCATCAATTGGGATACTAACCTTCAAAATGGAGTCGATTTGGTCGGCTATTACCGCCGAACAAACCCCAATTGCATGCAGAGCGAAGAAATTGAGGGAATATTAAAGGGGAAGAGGAACTTGAACAAGGCGGTGGTTGAAGAGGGAGAAGCCACATTTTTTTCCCTCAGCCCACCGTATCTGAATCAGAAGCCCAAATTGAAGAAACGCCCTGGGTCCAGCCCAACATAGAACCGCCGGATTATTTCCTACAATTATATTTTTTTGTTTCTAAACCCGAACACAACAAAAAAAGAAAAAAAAGAAAAGAAAAGGCAAAACGCAAAATAGGAAATTGCAGGCCCTGGAAAATTACTAACAATAATGCTCTAGTGAAAACTCCTATTAGAGTGTAAGTATGTGGTTAATTGACATCCGTTAGATTGGAATAAATGGATGGTGAGGATTTAATAAAAAGGGGTGCAAAAAGCTTTGATGGTGTGATTCATTGAACTCGTTCAATAAAGATTAAAATCAATTAATATTTTTTTTATTTTGGGTAAAATCCCTTGATTGTAGGTAATAGGGTTATTCTTTCCTCATAAAGTGTATTATCTCTCCTAATACAATTTATTTCTCTCTCTCTTTCTCGGTGACATTTTGGGAGCAGACGAAGAACAATGGCGAAATCATCTACAAACCTTGGCTATTTTTCACAAATTGGTAAGTGAAGATTCAGTTTTGATTTGCTATTTCGATAGAAATCGGTGTTATTGTCGTTTCCAACCCTGTTTTTTCAATTTTTAGTTCATATTGCATGAATGCAAAATTAGGTTTTTAGTTTGATGAATGTAGATTGAATGGTTGCATCTCTTGTGTTCTTGTTTTTTAGTCTTGTTTTGCGAATCGGTTGTTGTGGTGCATTATGATCAAAGAAGAGGATCGATTGATAGAGAAAGGTAGTTTTTTAATTCGGCTATATGTCGTGTTTAATTCAATTCGAATTAGTATTTTGGTTATTTTCGTCTTTTGTGATATTGATTTTCATTCTAGCAATTCACACTACTACAAAAATTGGCTATTACCTCATGGCATTTAACCCGGGCTTATATACTACGAGTTATATAATGTCAAGCTAAAAGAGGTTCACATCAAATACACCGGGCGTTAAACGCCCGGTGTATTTGACTCGTATTACAACGATATACACCGGATATTGTAGGATCCTGTGTATTTAGGGTCACACAACTACCACGGGTGTGTGCAGCCCGGGGTATTAGCCATTAATGATATCAAATACACTGGGCATGAATGGTACGGTGTATTTAGACACACACATAGGTCGAGATTTGTAGGTTTTTGTTTAACCTAGACAACTTTTTTGCTTGTACCTAATTCGGCCGTGCATGAACAATAAGCAATCAATATTGTAATCACTTTCTTCAAAAAATTCACTCATTTACAATTCAATTTCTTCGACAATTCTCATTCCAAGGTTTCAAACCCATGATAAAGTGTAGATAGCATGGGCTTGCAACCACTATGCCAGCAAACAAATCATTACTTTTTAAGGAATAATTTTTTTTTATAAACTCAACTTTCCAACCTATAGCAAAGGGAAAATCAGGATATATATGTCGTTCATGGCGGGCAGTTGAGTAAGGCCGGAGAGATGGCTTTGAAATGGCATAACTTTGAAATGGCACTTGAGATGGTTGTTGAAGCCGCATGAGTACTCGTTTCGAAGATATCGACCTGAACTAAAGTGTGAAAGTGCTAATTAACTTTTCATAAGGGGCCCACAAAGGGAGATTAAAATGGGTTGAACGGGAAGGTGTTTCGGGGCGATTTGATTAAAGCGGGGTGTAACTTTGTGCTCGGTTCTCGGATTAGGGCATATTATATATCAAAAGAAAGCTCTCGTCGAGACGCAATAACTCTCATATCCAAATGGCTTGTCCAATCGGAATATCAAAAAAAGGTCGTTTAAGCCTCCAAAATGCGCATTTCCATTGAAAACCACCCTAAAACACCCCGATTTTGACATTTTATAGCAATTTGGCTTCTCTTGGCTCGTTCTATCAATTCGTTGATGGATCTATATTCTAGTTTGAGTCAAGAGCTTCGAAATGAGTGGTCATAATAGCGAGACGGATGTTAGAGTGTAAAGTTATAGTCTTCTTAAACAAACAAAATAGTTTAGATGATTCACATTATATTATCAAATTAGATTGCTCTGGTTCTTGTTATTATATCGTCATCACACTTGCTTACCTATGATATCAATTGAGCCCTCCAACAACAATAACAATAGAAGTTATAGCTATGCTCAACACAAAAATCACTTAATATCTGTCAATTAGGGTTAAGGTTAGGTTTAGGGTTTAGGGGTTTGTTTAGGAGGTTTAAGGTTAGTTTTAGGATTTAGGGGTTTAAGGTTAGGTTTATGATTTAGGAGTTTGTTTATGAGGTTTTAGGTTTAGGGTCCTAGGAGGTTTTAGGTTTAAGGGTCTAGGGTTTAGGGTTTATGATAATGGCTAAGGGTTTAGGGTCTAACCTAGGGTTTGGGGTTAGGTTTTCTAGGTCATGTTTTATGGTAATGTTTTTAAGGTTTACTTATCATTAATCATTATATTTTCCTAATTCTTATATGAATGGTGTATTTTAAACTTTGTTTTAGTTTATAATGGTATATTTAAGACTTTGTTTTGCTTTAATTAGTTCATGCTATCAATTGGTACAAATCGTTATTTTTAACTATTATTTATATTATTAAGGTATCTTAAACTTATTAATAATACAAATATGCAAAAATAAATTTCCTTAATGGATTTTGGGTCAATTACGATTTACGACTATATTTATTAAAATCATGTAAATATAGATACTAGGGTTGTTCAACGGGTCGACCCGTCGACGCGTAAAAAAAATTTCATCGACCCGTGACCCGACCAGTAACCCGGATTACGCGTTACAAGTTTTAGGGTCGGGTCACGGGTCAAATGGGTCAAAATGATCCATTTGACTCGTTGACTCGACTCATAACCTGTAAAAGTATATTTAATTATCTATTATAAAGAATAAATATAATTATATATTATAAAAAAATTTAAAATTTTTTAATCATATATTATAAAGTATAAAGTATAATTATCTATTATAAAAAATATTTAAGAAATAATAATATTACGGGTTACGGGTTTTAAGGGTCGACCCGTAATCTCAAAATCTTTGACCCGACCCGTAAATTCCGGGTTGGATCGGGTCGGGTTGCGGGTCGCCGGGTCATTTGAGCAACCCTAATAAATACATAAAATTAAAATAAAAAATAAGAGCGGGAAGGGATTTTTTTGGCGGGGCAAAATTTTTAGAACAAAATTCGAAATTTTAAAAAAGGAAAGAAAAATCCTACAAAAATAAATCTTCTATCGACTCCCTCTCTATCTTCCACCGCCTCCTTCTCCCCCTCTTAACTTCTATCGACTTTGCAATTTCAGCTTTCCACCGCCAATTTTGCCTCCTCTCGATCAATTGGCATGCCTCCATCGGTAATATCTTTCTCCACCATTGCACGCCGAGCCACCACCACCACACCGATATCCATCTCCCGCCTTCATACGGACCACCAACGGCGCCGCTCGTGGTGCCCATTCTAGCCGCACCAACCTTGCCGATCTCTTCCCCCGCGCGCCGCTATCAATGTCGGCCACCACCTTGACGCCGCCAGCCTACGCCCATTGTCCACTGTCGGTAAATATTTTTCTTCTTATTTTTCAATTGAGCCCTATTTCCGGATCTCTTCATTAATCTGGTCTTAATTTGTTCGGCTTTTAATGTCAGATTTGAATCCTTTCATTTCAGATTCAGGGTTAGGATTTACTCAATATCATTTTGCGTTCTAGGTGATTTGGGAATTAGGGTTAGTGAATATGGTTAGTTTGGGTGGTTGCTCTGTATTTCGACCTATGCTTCAACTCTATATGATTTTTTTTACCCAGATTTCCAATGGCAATTTAGAGGTGATCAAAATTAATTGCTTTCATTTTCCAATCGCCAATTTCATGTGAATTTTCTAACTGTGACAACTTTTTGTGTTGGTCGTTGTCGTGGTGCCGCCTACTCCTTGTCAACCAAGGTTAGATTTTTAATCCCATTAATCTTAATTACCTTGGATATGATCAATTTTGTGTTGGTTGTTGTTGAGGGTGTACTTATTATGATATAGATTAGTAAACTCAATACAAGATAGGTTTTTGTGTTGGTTGTTGATTAGGGTGTACTTACTATGAAACATATGAGTACTGATTTTTATAGATAAAACTGGTTTAGATGAATATAAAGGTAGTATTGTGTAAACTGATTTGATGTTGTAAATTGTTCTCTAATTTGCTATTGTAAACTGTTCTCTAATTTTCTGCTGTAAACTGTACTCTAATTTGCTGTTGTAAACTACTGTAAACTGGTGGAGTTCAACAACCTGAGCAACAGAGTGTAACCACACAAGCCATTGATAATTGGTTTCTATTTTAGCCTAGATGAGCCAGTACGAACAATAGTGTCTATAGATTGAAAAAAAAAAACATAACTGGTCTTTGAAGATTGACTCATGTTTCAGGATTGTTTGCTTCAAAATATCCTTATTAACCCCAAGTAAGGAACCTGAAGGAGCACAACTTGCAGCTTTCTTGTTGCAAGGGAATTGATTAAGTGCAAGGCATTAAGATAAATGTGTAAATATATCAGTCCACACGTGGAATAAATGATGAAGCAAGCTAATTGAACAGTAATTAAAAGCTTAAACCTAAATCCATTTGAAGAACCAAAAGGTGCTGAAAAATGAAAATAAATGGATAACACAGCAAATGCTTACCAATAGGACCTTGAGTGGTCATGATTCTGGATTTCTGCTTAAAAGTTGTTGTGTAAACATTATCCTAGCAACCTGATTCATAGGAATTGATCCAAGTTAGAGTAAATTTAATGTATAGTTAAGATTCATGGGATTTAATCATTGGTTATGAAGATTGGGTTTGTACCTATTAAAGCAAATATAGTTCTGGAGCTTGTGTGTTTTAGTAGGATTAAGCAGAGAAGCCATTAAGTGTTGAAAATTTGAAATCTATAGGAGATTGTGTTTGAACCTGTTGAAACTTCCAATTTTCACCTTTGAGTAGATTGCAAGATCACTTGTTCGAGCTTTTGAATTTTTGGAATCTATTGGAAGTTTAAGCTCTTTCTTGTTGTATTTTTTCGGTTCAAAATTTCAATTCTTTTTCACGTATAAGGTACAAATTTAAGTTAAATAAAATTTACTAGCTAGGGCTTTCCCCCTTTTTCTGTTGGGTGCAACTTCACACTCTAAGTCTCTTCACAACTAACTATATCCTGCTTTGTGCTCTTGAGTGGTTGTGTTTGAGTGGGATTAGTCAATTAGCTTGTGTATTTCTGGTTGTTCAAAGCATGTACTCTACTGTGGCCTGTGGGTCTTTCAATTTACTTGATTCCAGTATATTCTATGTTGTTTGAAGAGATTCTTATATAAAATTCTGGTGAGCATCTCCAGTCATGTTTTGCAATTTGAAGTCCCATACAACAAATTATAGAGCCTTGGACTTTAAATATAGTATAACCAAGTTGTGTTCAGCACCAGCAGCTTGTAAAACACTCATTACTACTATGTTTTTTTAACACCAGCACCTGCTTTGTTTTTTTTAGCACCAGCAGCTTTCAATTTACTTGGACTTTGTTTTATTAAAACATTCATTACTCACTATCAATAACACTACCTTGACAGTCATTGCAACAACACTTTAAGAAGCTGACCCTCGGTATGGCCATGGATTTGATTGCTCATTTGCCGCCATTGTCCCTCGATCTTTGCTGATCTGGTCTATAAATTGCTCATGCATAATTATACTGTACTAGAATTTGTAATATGATTTTCTTACTGTTTGTTTGACCATGAAGAAACGTAATATGTGGTTTAATTGTTGTTTTATGCTTGTCTCCTTGATTGTTGTCCATGGCATGCTTTATGAGTCTGTTGTTTTATGTGAGCTTATAGCATGGGCTGTTGTTTTATGCTCTTCTTTACTTGCTAATTAAGAGAAAAGTATGGGTGACACTCCCTTTGAAAGCTGAGTTAACAGAGCAAACTTAATTCCCATGTCTTTAGGATGTCAAAACAAGAAAAAAAAAGAGATAATAAGAAGAAAAGCAGAAAAAATGCTTAATTTACATTGTTTTCTTTTTTATCTTGTTCGCGGTTCTTTTGGCTACCAATAATATGTCCTCCTTTAAGTTACTAAAAACTAATTTGTAGTTGAAAACCAAATACTTGTTTGTGTTTGCTAGAGGAAGGATAAGAAGAAGAACTTAAGAGAAGAAGAATTAAACTACTGCCTACTACCACTTGTCAACAAAGGTTACTATATTAATTACCGCTTGTTCAACATTACTCTATGCTGATTCCTCTAATTTTAATTACCTTTTCTTCCAGAGTCCCAGACATTAAGTTCATTGTGGCAAAGGTGTTGCAGTCTCTTGTTCCAATAGTTGATAACTTTGTAAGTACTCCGTAATTCTTAAGCTTCATGTTTCGTTTTCTTTAGGAGTGATATTTCATTTAATTTTCTTCATTTTGTTAACTATTACTTGTATTTTTTTTTGCAGAACACGATACATAAATATGTTGCTAGAAGACATTAATGACTGACATTTATTATTGTTGATGGAGTTTATATTTTGGTTGTTTTATAATTTTGATTTATATAATTTTTTGTAGTGACAATATTGATGGGACATATTTTTTGTTTCAAACTACTATATTAATGAATTGTGTTTTGATGTTATCTAATAGTATTAATTTATTGATATTTGTTTCTAAGATTGATTAGTTTTGATTTATACTATTAATTAATAGCAAAAATTGATCTTATAAATATGTTTTCTTTGTGCTAATACACCTAGAGCAATTAACTCGGACATTAACACGGGTTATATTCTGTTTTTATAAGCCTAACACTCCAAGAGTGATTAAACCGGACATTAATTATCCGGTGTATATATCTAGACAATTATACCCCGGGTTAAAACACCCGGTGTATATACCCTAACCATTAATACCCCAGACATCCATATTCGGTGTATATACCTTAAAAATTATACCTCGGACTTCCATATCCGGTGTATGTACCCTAAACATTATAGCCCGGACAATAATAACCGGTGTATCTTTGTTACTAAATAACCCGGATAAAAAATACTCATATATACTCCGGATAGAGATTATCCGGTGTATTAAATATTACTAATACACCGGATAAGTAGATTGGAGGATAAATTCAAGGAGAGTATATAACTCGGATTGGATCCGGTGTATTCGGATACTGATCAAATACCCCAGCAACCTTTACCTCGGGCGAGATCCAGTGTATTAGGGGCGAAACGCCCGGGGTATTTGGGTTATTTTGTAGTAGTGTCAATATAGTAGATTTCATAGATTTAATTTGGTTTTCCACGATTAAATGTTTTGCATACATGTGTGGCATGTTTTTCATATATTCATTCTTTGTTATTCATATATACGTATTTTGTTTTTCGTATATACGTATTTTGTTTTTCGTATATACGTATTTTGTTTTTCGTATGTCCGACAGGAGATAATGATCGATATTATTCACAATAAATACTATGGTTTTTCAATAGTAAGGATTAATTGGATAAACATATGAAACGAGTGTTTTTCAATTTGGATAGTATGGTTTTGCAACACTGATATGTGTATGACAGTTTTGCAATTGTTTTTCAAGTATCACAATATACTTTTTCACTTTAGATGGTACGGTTTTGCAACACTGATATCATTTGTGTTTAACCGAGTTTTCAAATGGAACAGGTGGTAATGATCAACAGTTGGACATTGGAGAAAAGTCAAAGCGCACCAAGGTCCTATTTAAAAGACTTTGCACCAGGGAACATGTTCCAAATGATGATAATGTTGATGTATTTGACCTCGGTCCAAAAAAAATTGTAATTCATAAGCATTGTAATTGTTATTTCAAAAGCAGTGTAATGATTATTGATAGCATAAAATACAAAGAATCACATATTTTTCATAATATTAAAGATTGTTTTCAGAAGCATTGTAATTGTTATTCAATAGTATACATTATTTATGTCAATACATTCTAATAATACTAGTGAAAATCATTGAATAAGTTTAGTTATTCACGATGAACAATGTTGTTTTTCAACTACCTTTATTTAGTTATTCATGGTAAGACGAATACTTATTCAACCTAAATAATGCAAACGTTAAAACATGTTCAATCCTACAATTATTCAAACAATTATATTCAGTTATTCAAACCTCGACTATAAATATTTTATGATTCTATAATTATTCAAACAATCAAATTGAGTTATTCAAACAATCAAACTGGGTTATTCAAACATCGGCTATAAATATTATACGATTCTATAATTATTTAAACAATCATATTGAGTTTTTTAAACAATCAAACTGAGTTATTCAAACATCGGCTATAAATATTATACGATTTTATAATTATTCAAGCCATCATATTGAGTTTTTCAAATGTCGACTAATAGATATTCAATGATTTTGCAGAGGTTTTATATTTGTAAAAAAGCGTCTATATAATTTGAAATTCATGTTTGAATTTTAAAAATAACGCCAAAAGCCGGTTACAATGTATTTAATTGTGGAAAAAAAGATTTGCTTGGGTTTTTTTTATAATTGTACCGATTTTTATCTCACTCTCCTAAAATTTCGGGTGTTGCCTTTTTCAAATCAACCGAGATTTAATTCTCCACATCACCCCCATTTAGCCTATAATGTTGCTTAATTAATAGCCACTGATTTATCCTAATCCAACGCCCTACATTCAACCACACGCTTACACCATAATATGTATTGTAACGGAGCGCTCCCCAATTACTCGAACCACCGTTTCATGTGAAATCCGTCTCCAAACTCCATCTTCATCGTTGTGGAGTTCCCTCCTCTGGGAATATCCATCTCACGGAACGTTGGCTTTTGATATTGCATTTCCTATCAGCTGGACCATGCCAGGAAACTTTTAGACAATTCCACAATACACACTTGGAACACCAGCTTCTGCCTAGAAGATATCATGTGTGGCATTCTAGAATGGAATGCATCATGAAGATAAGAATGATGATGGTCTCTCTTTCCCACTTAGATATGAAGATCTGATACAGAGGTTTGCTAATTTTTTCTTTTAACTAGCAACATAAGTTGTTAAGTTGAATAAATATTAATACTTAGTTTGCACATCATAGAACATAGGATTCATGGGCCAAAGATATATGCTTTCAGATTACAGAACAAATACTTTAATTCGTGGATGAAACCAATATGGAGGAGACTGATGGCTTCATGATTAATGCTCACTACTTCATTGTTGGCTAATGTTACTCTTATATGCACAAGATTTATTGGTTTTGTGTAACTCACGAGTTAGTGTTGCGTTAATAGTGCCATCGGCTATTCCCATATTCAAACAGATCACTGGGTTAAGCTTCTGAAGGAGCTGTTGGTGACTGCCCCATTTACATCAGCAGGCATGAGTAACCGTCTAAATGCAGCTGACATTTCTACCTTACTTCTCACTTCTAAGCTAAGTGGTTTCTGATATTCTTTGTCTGCACTTATGACAATATTGGAAACTAGTATATATTTTGTTGTACTAGTAACTTGCATTTTGGAGCAACCTTTTTCACGTGTCATGGATTTAGGATCAGTCATGTTCTATCTCACTCAGAACTTTAACTAAGCTTTAACCAAGCAGATTCCAACAGAACTATTTACGTTAGACTGATATAATTTTTTTATTTTTTTGGTAGAAGGAGAGGTCGCACTCTCTGAAGCATTAGAATGATATAAGTGTCAAAGATGTCTCTCACACTTGGTGCACTTAGCGAGGACATGGCTATGATACAATCCGAAGATGGATATAATGTTCTTATGGTATAAGTTTCGATATGTATGGATTTTTATTATTTTAAGTTATTTTTTGTACTAGTGACGAATTTTTTTTAAAAAATGAATACCAACCTCACAAGTCATACCTTTATAAATGAATCTAAGGCAGGATGCTGAAGTGTCTTAAGATCATGGTCTTTGTCATGTTTCAGCTTCGGTGTTGAGGAGAGGATGTCTAGGATACTTAATAAGCTAATATCTGGTGATGTGCCTTATTTTCATAGGCATGATTCATGAGCCGTGGGATGTTGTCTTGGATGTACAAGGCTTGCCTTTACAAAACATTTCCCAAAGCCATCACCAATAGTAAGATTTCACTTATAAATACTTACCTCATCAAGGCTAGACACTAGTACAACATCCTCTAGTATGTCTGCAATAATGTATTATTCCCTAACAAACAATTTGAAGTAGTGAAATACTAAAAGAATAACTGTCTCAATCACATGTATCCAAATTAATAGTGCAAAGAGCAAGGAGGTTTAGGTAAGGTTTTTAACCATGATTTGGGAGTTCTCATTTTGGGAAACAAGAACTAGATTATTTAGTGCAGTGTATTTTCTCTTTCCGTTGACTGATTCTGGAATTTCCCTCTTCTTGGAAGTCTCTTAACCTTTTTTCTTATGTTCTTTTACCTGAGCAGTTGTGTTTCGGGTGATAGAAATAAGAAGAAGCAAGTAAAGCGACTCACAGGTTACCTCCGATGGACTCACATGCAAGTTGATCACATGGACTAAGTTTTAGGGTTATCGGTGGTGGTTTTAAAAGACGTCATCGTGCGCCTTCCATACATGCCACCTCTCATGCAATTTCCAATCCATCTACAATGATACAAAAGATGCAAAACATAATGGATATAAAGGGGTTGTTTATTGTGGTAAGTTTGTGTGGTCCTTGTGTTTGAGTTGTATCTTTATGCAAGGAACTTATTCATGAATGACATCAATCACTCTTTTGGTGCTTCTGATTCTTTTAATACAGAAAATACTTCTATTGTGTGCTAGTCATTCATATTGATTTGTTCCTTTAAAAAAAATAATTGAAAGATTGTCTTCTGTTGTCTTAGATATAAAGTTATGTTCACATGAATGAGTTTTGATACTTTTAAATGTAGTAACATCTCTATGTGTTCATATCTTTGGATAAATATTATTCTAGATAATGTTCCTGCTTTTCTTGTCAATAGAATAGAGATTCTTCAAGATCCAAACACTAAAATGTATGCTCCTTATTTTATGACAGTAATTGGTCATGAATGGCTCTATAAAAAGAAAACAGAAAAATAATGAAGCCTAATATCATAAGGGAAAAAAGATACTGCATTCTTTGGTTTTTCATCTTAAATAGTAAAGTTTCTTTTTTGAATACAAGAATATGTGAAGTTTAGCCATATCTTCAAAGAGTTATTGAGAAGGGGGTATACTCATGATTCTTGTTTGTCCAGTTCCTGTTTATCCAAGGGAAACTGCATTTTGTTTGGCTAGCCGGCACGTCATGAAGTGAGTTCATTCACGAGATATCTAAATCTGTATAAGTTTATGCATGAGTTTATTTTGTCAGTTGTAATTTGTTTAATACTGATATCATTTTGGACACGTCTAAATCGTGCAAAGGGTGACATCACTGATTTGGCAGTAAGTTCACACAATAGTATGGTGGCATCTACTTCCAATGATTTTTTCAATCGAGTTGTGAGTTTCTCTATGATTCAAAATGAGTTTTGACAATTATCTACTTTATATTTCTAATAACAAGATGTTATGTATCATGACACTAAAATGGACTACATTCATTTCCATTCCGTTTACGTTTTCATGAATTGCAACCAAACGGGGCCTTAGCTTTCTTTTAGGGAAAAACTTCCTTTTTGAAATGGCAATATCACTGCAGCCATGAAAGCTTGTCATTTTAAGAAATTTGGAAAGAAACTAAGAATGTTCATAGTGATATCAATAGTGTCAAACGTCAATGAAAATGAACAACAAGAGACGAGTGAAGTCTGGTTCTTACAAACAGCAGTTGATATTCTTTCAACGCATAGTTCGGTGCTACCAACAATAGCAAGAAGCAATTAATATCAACTGCTCTTAGCAGATGATGTTGTAAAGGGCTCCTTTGTGGACCTGAAAATAGAAAATCTCATACCCAGTGATAGGCATGAGACATGTGTTACTAGGGTTGAGCAAACGGATATTTCCGATCCGATCCGGTATACCGGTATACCGGATATCCGTTATTTTTTCATTAAAATGCCGATCCGTATCCGATCCGTTATGAACCGGATATCCGGTAAAAAATATCCGATCGGATCGGATATCCGAGAACGGTTATCCGAAGTATCCGTTTTATAAATTATTGCTATTTTTATTTGAAAATTAAGGCGGATTAGAGGATATCCGATTCAGATATCCGTTAATCTTATCCAAAAACATGCTTAAACATAGTTCAAGAAACTTGCGGTTTAAAGCCCCACAACCAAACATACTAAATTCAAACCATTAATTATATGCAAAAGCAATTATAACTGATTAGATTAATTGAACATATACTTCAATTAGGCATCTAGAGAAGTAAATTGGCAGCTCCAATATGATCAATTAACATCAAAATGTGGCCAACCGAACACTGCTGAAGAAGCAACTCAGCACACCATTAGTTGTATGCAAAATGTGGCTAAGTATTTTCACAAGTCTAATAAGCAAATTAGGCTCACATCAGAATATCAAATTAATAAGTATACTACAATACTTAATGAGCATAGAATACTATATAAATATTATATACCCTATCTAAAAACATATCATATATATACCGGATATTTCGGATATATCTATTTATCTTAAACCTCGATCCGTATCCGGCCCGAGTATTCGGGAAAATTAGCCGAATCGGATTGGATACGGATCAATTTTAAACGGATAATTTTGGTTACGGATAAATACGGATCAGATAGGTGGGTTTTTCGGATCGGATAAACAGATCAGCAAATTTTGCTCACCCCTAGGTGTTACTATAAACATTGGGCCTCCTTCAGTTGCCTACTGGCAAGAATGTAAATGTTTGAATTTACCTCCATTCTTATTCCAAGTTCCTATTTTTGGTGTGGCTTGAGAGGATGTTTAAATTTGTTGGATTGCAATAAAGATTTGGCTAGGTAGGCATTTACCTCCATTCTTATTTCAAGTTTTTATTTTTGAATGCACTACTGAGCTCTTAGGAAATTAAAGACAAGGCAAAAAAACATCAAAAGAACACAATTAGATCGAGCTCATCCTCCTTTGCATCCACTACGTGTGTTTTAATTGGGCTAGTCGATCGTTGTACAACAAATCTATAAATCAAGTTGAACAAAATAATAGGTTAGAATTAATTTCAAGTTGCATGTTAAATTGACGAGGGAGTTAATTAAATTACGGTAAACTTAGACGAACATGACTTACTTCAACTCTGGTTCTAGCACACATAAACTTTCCTACTATACCTATTATAGTATATTCCACACCACCCTCCCCAAGCAGCGCAACGCTCAAATTTCTGTATTCCACTTGTCCGTTTGAGCCTCTAATTAGGGATCCATTGAAATCCAAGATATCCAAACATGCATCCTAGTCACAATAACAGAAACAGAAAAAATAACAAAACACAATTAATAATATACCTATATAGAATTAGGCTCATGAGAAACTCAATTTTATAGAGAAACTATTGGATCAAATTATTTTAACGGATGAGATTTAAAAAAAAGGTGCACATGGGTCAATTTTATGTAAATGCACTAGATCATGCACACTTACCCCACTTTCTCTCTCTCCATATCTCAATTGTTCCATATATTCAGTCAATTGTTCCGTATTTCTCTAAAAAAAATCACTTTTATTTTCTAGATCTCACCAAAAAAAAACGAAGCATATCGTCTCTCCCAAATACCTTCAACTGCTCTATCTGCTCGTTTCTCTCATATCGTTCAGAGCTCGGTAAGATTTTAAATTTCGTCGTTTTAATAGTTTATACCTTCAATTTCTTTCTCCTCATAATTTATTTTCGATTTCAATCGATTTCATATCGTTTTTGGAGTGATTCGATCAAACAGCAAAACTCCACATGCTCTACAAATTTCGTAGAGATGGGTTCAATCACGCTATTTTCTATCTCGAAAATTGGGCTGGTATTGAACTTCATATTTCATCAACGTGTAGATCGTTATTTAAGGAAAAAAATTCCTTTTTTTTTTCAAAATTGTGTCGATCGTGATATATTATGAAAGTATCAATGTAGATCGTTATTATTGGATTGAATTTATTCACTATGTAAGTATCTATTGATCTGAATAAAAAATATGCATATATTGTTAGAATTCATATGCAATTTACTCTAAATGTTTATGTGTTTTTTGTTGAATATACAATTCTGAATAGATTGATATTTGAATGAAAGAATATGCATATTAAACGATTGAATATGCATATTGAGTATATTTTATTGAATATGGAATTTGGTATTCTGAATATGCAATTTGATATTATGAATATGCATTCTTAACAATGGAATATGAGGTTGAAATGTATATATTGTTTGAATTTGAATTCGTAGGCATTTTATTTTGAATGTTTATGTGTTTTTTGTTGAACATACAATTCTGAATAGATTGATTTGTGAATGAAAGAATATGCATATTAAACGATTGAATATGCATATTGAGTATATTTTATTAAATATGCAATTTAATTTTATGAATATGCAATTTGATTTTCTGAATATGCAATCTTAATAATCGAATATGACGTTGAAATTCACGGACTATCTTATATTTGAATTTGTGAATGTTAGACAAGCAAATTTGAATTTATAGTTAATGTATTTCAAATGTTTATCTATTATACGTTGAATATGCAGTCTTGAAGCTCGGCAAATATCGAGATGGTTGAAGAACATGAAGAAGTCTAAGGAGAATAAAAGAAGGATGATAAAGACTGTTGAGCAAAAATGTACACAAAATTGCAAAACACATTTAAATTATTTTTATTTTAGTTTGACCCTCTCTTTTGACTCTTTTGATTAAAAGCAATACCAATACAAAATATTAAGTGGTTTTGTGATTAGGGCTGCACCCAGTTTTGATGGGTTGCCTACGTATCTCTTTAAAGAGAATCAAGCCTTACGTAGTTCAGAGTATTTTAATTTTATTTGTTTGTTTTGATTTTCACACATCATTGGAACGAGCCCGAACCCACCTTCTAGGAAGGATTGCTCGGATTCAAACCAACTATCATTTGCATGATGTGAATAAGATCAAACCCACCTTCTAGGAAGGGTTGTCTAATCTCTTCACTATCAAACACGTGACTTAAGGTTTATATATTTTATTTAATTTATGACTGAATATGACATATTGATATATTATGTCAAACGTCCTACGTATCCACTTATATGTTGTGGAATCAAATAATATGGGTTCAATTTTGACTTTATATTTATATTTAAAAGTCAACTTAATATTTATGATTGGACTCAACCTTATATATGTCGAGTCTCCTACATGACTCTTAAAAGAGATATCGAGTCTAATGTAGGTCTCAAAGAACCAAAGGTTCCATTAAAATATGATTTTTGCTTTTGATCGTGACTGAACTCAACGAGCTTTTTGCTTTATATTGAGCTTCCTACGTATCTGACGAATCAGAATCAAGTCATCGTAGTTCAAAATTAAGATTTTGACATTAAGTTTGTTAATTATTTATTTCATGCATCATAGAATTGAATTCGGACCCACCTTCTAGGAAGGGTTGCCCAAACTCTCTTCAACTATCATTTGCATGATATCAAGTCACTTTAATTTTATTGTCAACCTTATCTTATGTTTGAAAGCCAACTTAAATTTTATGTCAACTCGATATTATAAGTTAATCAAGTTTTTCATATAGCCCATAAAGGCATTAACGTATACATAGTTCTAAAATAGAACAAGTATATTAAATTATTTTTTTATGTGTGTGACTGAACTCGATATATATTATATTTAATATCGAGTGCCTACGTAGCTTTATCAAAAGCATCAAGTCTTAACGTAGTTCTCAAACAAGACCAATTAAATATGGTATATGGTCTTCATTTAATGAATTTTAATTTAAAGGTTGTGATTGAACCCGACGAGCATTTGTGCGCTTTATGTCGAGTTTCCTACGTCATGAAAGAACATCAAGTCCTCACGTAGTTCTTCATTTTAGGCTAAGTCTTATCTTACCACCAAATTATAGGAGTCAAAATAAAACTCAAGTCACAAGGGTAATTTTATAAATTTATCACTTTTATGTGTGATTTAATAAGCCCAAGCTAAAAACTTTTGCATATTGGCTTAATTAATTAGCCCAACATGCATGATTTTTATTACATTTTCTAGCTTTATGGTAATCTAGGTTATTAACCTCTGACCAATCCAAAACCTACGTACACAATTATTTTCTTAATCATGGTCAGACACTTAATTAACCATGTATAAGCAGCATTATAGGTTTTATCCAACGGGCTGTAAATATGGGCTGACCCATCTAACTTCAAGATGTCCAAATTTGGATCAAGCCTATTCAATCGAGGGTTACAACATAAACCCTCATTATTTAAACTTTTAATTCTTTTTAATTGTAATTACCCATGATCACATAGAATAATTATATGAACGGATCTTCATGAGATCTTTTGTCAAATTTGAATTTTAAAATCAAGTTGAAGAAGATATATATTTCTTTATCAAAACTTTTCTTTATATATATCTTGTTCCTTTTTTTAGCCTGCTGATTGTATTTATCAGTGGAACTCAATGCCCATTCAAAGCCATTGAAGATCTCGGCCATATAATTACCATATACGGAGTATTTAACAATTAAGGACTTCATGGACTTCCATATGTAATATATCAGCCTTGTCCCAACTTTCATTGGTCCGTACTCAATCATTGGATCAAGAAACCAAACGGGCATTATAACGGCATAGAAAAGCCTTCTTTTATAATTTTGTGAATTTGTTCGGTTCCACGAGTCACAAGTATATATATATGATAGGATGACATGATATATATATATAACATGATATATTGATGACAATATATATATATACATGTATGTCAAAATATATGTATGACAATTTATATCATGACAATATATATAAATGTATGTCAAAATATATGTATGACAATTTATTTCATGACAGTATAACATGTATGACAATATATATCATGACAGTATAATATATGTATGACAATATAAATATGACAGATTGTATACACACATGTCAAGATATGTATAGTAACAAGATCAATATATAATAAGATATACAAAATATATGATCAAAATGTGGTGTTCGGCCCATCCGGTTCTCCAGACCATAATACGAACGAAGGATGAAAGAGATCGAGCAATAAGCATGAGATGTTGGTCCCTGTTTGGAGAAGAAGCAACATAATATTTTCCCGTCCCGTTTATATGTTCCACGGGTCCCCTCATATTTGCTCTTCTTCCTCATTTTTAATATTGGATTCGCCTCCATATTAAACTCGTCGGTACACATGGCAAAGCATGTAGAACTCCGATGGATTTTTTTTATGGAATTGTCGATCTGGACGACAACGGATGTCGGAACGAACCGTCGTTCACGAATGGGAACAGGCAACGGTCTTTGATTTTGTCCATACCGTCGTTGCTCCCCTTCATTTCACCGAGCGGCCGTGCTATCATTACCGCAGACGGCGACAATTTTCGCAACCACCGTCACCGGCCTAGAGCAGTCATTAATGGAGGAGTTGGGGAGAGATCTCGGAGTCCCTCTGAACTAGAAGGAAAAAAAAATTTCACCAACAATGGCCTTTTTAACGTGGAAGATAATGGAGAAGTTACATACATTAACTACCCCATTTGCCCTATTAAATATTTTCTTTCTTTTTTTTTATTCCCACTAATTGATTTTGTAGGCCACGCGAATCTTTTTGTAACCTCCTCCTTTCTTAACTTTAATTGATTAATTTATCTTTAATTGTGATCGGCTGTATATCTCATAGAATTATCATGCAGACACTTTTTTGCTAATAAAAATAACTCCACATGTAATCTTTTCTTTTCTTTTTTAAATTGAAGTTTGGGTTCATTTTAATCCACCAAATCAATCTCAATTTGGGCTTGAATTGAATGACATATATAAGCCCAATTTTAAAATGAGATATTTATGATAAATTTTCAAGATAATATAATTAAATTGATTATCTCAATTAATTTAGATTTTTTTTACCATTTCATATAAATTCATGAATAATTTTTAATCCATGAAAATTTTCTCGTCAACAAAGACCAAAGATGGTGATTAACATTAAAGAGGCGTCATTTTAATCCGAATGTTCATATGTTTTTTTTTGAATTCATAGACATGAATTGTGATCGAATATTGTATTCTATTTTTTGCCATTTATGGCATTAGAGTGTGAACATCTAATGACCTTTTTTTTATATCATATTCAATATTTTACAGTTACTTATTCAATGTTCACTATACTTATATTCGATACACGGTTTTACTTCAAATACGACAAAACATAATACACATTCAACAAAGTGGACTAGATATTCAAACCATGAAAAATACGAAAACGTTTGAATAATATTAAAAAAATGTTAAAACATATTCAATTGTTCTATATGTTAATTACATACTAGATCATGCCTACTTACCCTACTTTCTCTCTCCATATCTCAATTGTTCCATATATTCGGTCAATTCACCCGTATCTCTCTAAAAAAATCACTTTTATTTTCTGGAGTGTGCATCCGAAAATACGGAGTGCGCAAAATTTAGATGAAAAAAGATGTTCAACATGGTTAAAGTTCTACTAGTTTTATAGCCGGAGATTGCTTAGATATCTGACATGATGGGGCCATTATTTTTTAAATATTTTTCCAATAATAGACATTATGAAGTTGATCTAATTCTTAGACTAGTAATCAATCCCGCAATAAGTTTTCATATACGTACGTATTCATTCTCATGTACTTAAAAATTTATATATGTAGGATAGATATAGATGTTGCTAGGGATAAAAAAAGGTTCTCAAATTCTAATACGGAAATTTACCAATTTTGATGATAAGGTCCTTCATCTCTTCCGAAACTGATTGGGAATCTAACGACTCTGTTGTCAGTCCCGATGAGTCGGGCATGGAGTCTGTCTGCGTTTCCGACCCCGATGAGAATGGTTGCAACACAGACACAGGGTCTTGCTCGTCCTCTGAGTCATCGTCTGAGTCGTCCTTAGAGTCGCTCTTTGGGTCGTCCTCTGGGTCTTCCTCTGAGTCGCCCTCTAGGTCGTCCTCTGAGTTGGCCATGTACTCTGGCTCGGAGTCGCTATTGTCCATGGATAATGAGATAGGGAGACTGGAGAGATTCGAGAGAATGAGAGATTGTGAAGTGAGTGGGGTCAATTAAAGGGAGGAGAAGAGATTGAGACATCATAAGGGGGGTTTATAGCCGGAGATTGCTAGTATCTGGCAATGTGGGGCCATTAGTTTTTAATATTTTTCCCATAATAGACATTATGAACTTGATCTAATTCTTAGACGTACTAGTAATCAATCCCGCAATAAGTTTTCATATATGTACGTATTCATTCTCATGTACTTAAAAATTTATATATGTAGGATAGATATAGATGTTGATAGGGATAAAAAAGGTTCTCAAATTCTACTACGGAAATTTACCAATTTTGATGATAAGGTCCTTCATCTCTTCCGAAACTGATTGGGAATCTAACGACTCTGTTGTCGGCCTCGATGAGCCGGGCATGGAGTCTGTCTGTGTTTCCGACCCCGATGAGAATGGTTACAACACAGACACAGGGTCTTGCTCATCCTCTGAGTCGCTCTTTGGGTCGCCCTCTGGGTCGTCCTCTGAGTCGCCCTCTAGGTCCTCTCTGAGTTGGCCATGTACTCTGGCTCGGAGTTGTTGTTGTCCAAGGATAATGAGCTAGGGAGACTGGAGAGATTCGAGAGAATGAGAGAATGAGAGATTGTGAAGTGAGTGGGATCTATTAAAGGGAGGGTAAGAGATTGAGAATCAGAAGGGGGTTTTATAGCCGGAGATTGCTAGTATCTGGCAAGGTGGGCCATTATTTTTAAAATATTATTCCTATAATAGACATTATGAAGTCGATCTAATTCTTAGACGTACAAGTAATCAATTCCGTGACAAGTTTTCATATACGTACGTATTCATTATCATATACTTAAAAATTTATATATGTAGGATAGTTATAGATGTTGTTAGGGATAAAAAAAGGTTCTCAAATTCTAATACGGAAATTTACCAATCATGATGATAAGGTCCTTCATCTTTTCCGAAACTGGTTGAGAATCTGACGACTCTGCTGTCGGCCCCAATAAGTTGTGCACGGAGTCTGTCTGTGTTTCCGACCCCGATGAGAATGGATGCAACACATACACAAGGTCTTGCTCGTCCTTTGAGTCATCCTCTGGGTCGTCCTTTGGGTCGTCCTCTGGGTCACCCTCTGGGTCGCCCTTTGGGTCGTCCTCTGAGTTGGCAATTTACTCTGGCTCGGAGTCGCTGTTGTCCATGAATAATGAGCTAGGGAGACTGGAGAGATTCGAGAGAAGGAGAGAAGGAGAAATTGTGAAGTGAGTGGGGTCAATTAAAGGGAGGGGAAGAGATTGTGACATCAAAAGGGGGTTTTATAGCCGAAGATTGTTAGTATCAGGCAAGGTGTATATTTCCCATAATAGACATTTTGAAGTCGATCTAATTCTTAGACGTACTAGTAATCAATCTCGCGATAAGTTTTTATCAATATAGGTAAATTGCCAACAATTAATGTTTTTATGGGTGGTTTGGTGAAAAATATATAATTTTACGGGTACTTTTGTTACATTTACACCCTAACAAACTAACAATAACGATATTCAAAAAGCTTCACATGAGTAACCTAGTAGCAGGAGGTATTGAGTGTATTGGGAGATCCTACCTTCAATCCTGGTATCCACCATTTCACTTGGGTGAAAATCGGTTTACCTAATTCGTGCATAATGTAATTTTCCAACTAATTGATGAATGTGAGAATCACCACCTACCACCAAAGATGGATCTATTGTAAAAAAAATGAGTTTCAAAAATCAAATAATAAAGAAGGGTTGGATATACTACGCCTAGTAAAAATCCCGAAATCACACCCATGTTTTTCATTTGAATATTTGCCACCTTGTGGTCAATGGGAGACAAGCATATGTGGCTTTTTAACAAAACGTTATGACCACTCTCTAGAATTTCTAGAGAGAAGAAGGGTACTTTAGGCCGAGAAGGCCAACCACCGAGAGGCATTGCCGAGAAGGTTAATCCAGTCGTCGTTGGCTGTGGAGGCTTTAGTTTTTTCCAGCTAGTTTTGGCGGATTGTGACTATGTTGATTCTGACCGGTCGTCGTCTTTTAGATGGCGTTTGCTTTTGTTGGGAATATGGAGCCTAATTCAGAGCTAGGCGGAAAAAGAGAAAAGTCGGAGTGAGAGGCAAAACTATGACTACAACCAGGAGGGCCGCGACCACGGCCCGTGATAGCGCGTGCAGGGTCGGGCAAGATGCGACCGCACTATGCCGAATGAGCCCGGGAGATGCCTACAAAATCTAGGGCGCGGTCTGGACAGCCAAAGCGCAACCGCGCTCCTTGGAGACGCGTCCGCACCCGAGTCTGTTTCGAAATAGATGGGCTTTGCTTGCGTGGCAAGTAAGGAGTAAAAGATATTGGATTTTAGAAAAGAAATATATCTAGGAGATTGAGGTTTCTATCCTTGTAATATCTTGTTTCTATCTTTATGTCTAGGGTTCTCCATAAATACCCATGATTATTGTAATTGTGTACTGTGTGTTATGTGCTAAGAATCCTGAAAGAGTCAGAGGGAGAAAATCTAAAGAGTGCTAGAGAGTTTAGGTTAGATTGATTAGATTAGTGTAGATCATAAAGATCAAGTCTTGTAATCCTTAGAATCCTCATATTTAGTGAAAGTCCCTAGCTTGGTAGTGCTCCCAGACGTAGTCATTCTGACAAACTAGTTCAACTAATTCTTGTGTTCTTCTTTCATTGTTTCTTTCTATCTTCTCTTGTGAGTTTGTGTGTGTCATATCCTTACTCTAGGGTGTCGAATTTCCTAACACCTTCCATTTCTGACTTCATCATCGGTTTTGTCGATCCTTCTCTAAGTGAATGTCTTTGTCGGTTTTCCATTCTAGCTTCGTAGTTTGGCGGGGTGGTCTTTCGGTGGTTTCGTTGGTCGTCGATTGTTTGGAGTTGCACCTCCGAACTTGCGTGTTGACTTTCCATCTCTTCTTCCATTTGTAGAGTGAAGATAGCCTACGCGGCTTTTTGAGAGGCATATATTGTTCGGTTTTTTGTGTCTTAATTTGTTGGGATTTGGCCCATTTGTCTTGTGGGTTGTTGGTTGTCTTTTTTGTTGCCTTATGTTAGCTTTTTGGGTCGTGTTTTTTCTTGTCAGGTTGAATCGAGTTGGTTTAGTACTTCTCCATCAGGTTAGGCTTGAGATTTGGCTTTGAATAGAATCACTTGGGGCGAGGTCGTTTTTGTGCTTCATGGCTGTTGAAGACCCTTCATCTTGGTAGAGGCAACGTTAATTGTCCTTTCCGCACATCCTGAAATAGGTTGACTGTCGCTGGTGTGCTGGGAATTGGATCCTGATTCGAGATTAGGCGGAAAAGGAGACGAAGCGGAGCGAGAGGTCAAATCGCGACTGCGGCCCGAGAAGACGCAGGCAAAGGAGCCAAGACGTGATCGCGTCTTGGGCGGACGGGTCCACGTGACGTCAATTGAGAGCTCGAGAAGAAACGTGGTCCGGGAAGGGCATGCCGCGAGTCGCGGGATTGATTACTCAATTCGTTTCACCTTTGGCTGGCAAGTTTGTGACTATTCTCAGTTCGTTCCTTCTCAACCGTGGTGACTGACCGACTGGTAAGCATGCTCAAAATGACCTATGTGGTTTTGTCTAGCCTAAATTCTTTTCATTGAGATTCATATGCCCATGAGTCATGACCTGATTTGAAAATTTTAGCCTCTAAATCTGTTACACAGTATATCTAGATTAATAATAAGACATTCAAAGTTTGGAATTAAATCTAAAAACACTAACTAATTTATTACTTTATCTGGATCTAAAAACACAAACTAACATTGAACGAACCATGGAAATATTCATGCATTTACTCCCACTTTCCTAATTACCTTGATGAATAATTTTATAGTATATCTGGATTACATTTTCTAGGGATTATAGTAGGATATTAGTGGGGTAATTTCTAATTTCTTTCAACGTTTATGGACAAAGCATGTATCTAGATTACTTGTATGTATTGTTAACTCCATATTACTTTTTTTTTTATTGTTGACTTATATTTTATTACTTGTATGTTTACAATTTCAGACAAGCATGAGTGAGAATGAACCTAATGAGTCACATGGTGACAAAATGCCAAGTGGAATTGGTATTATCTTGGAAGAAACTCAACAAGGAAATAAAGGGAAGGAGCATGCTACTCCAATGTGTCTTCTAATGATAACAAGGGAGGTAAGAGAAAGAGAACTTATGTTTGGTGGCCTCATTATGATAAATTGCCTGACCTAGATTATGCTAAGTGCAAATATTGTGCTGCTTTGATTGGTTGTGAATTTAGAAATGGAACTGGCCCTTTAAAGAACCATATTCAAAGATGTAAGAAGCTTCCTGCAAATATGGATAAAACTCAAAAGATGATAGATTTTGAGACAAAAACTATTGCTCGTGATGTGGTGTGTTGGAAACAATTAATGTACCATCTTTGTGGCAATTTGATCAAGAAACTTCTAGAAATGCCCTTGCTAGGATGATTGTTGTTGATGAGTTGCCATTTGCTTTTGTGGAGCGTGAAGGCTTTCGTTATTTATGTAAAACTTTGAATCCTGCATTTGTCGTTCCTTCATGGCCTACTATTACTAGAGATTGCTATAGCTTGTTTGTTGAAGAAAAGAAAAGGCTGAAAGTTTGTTTTCAAAATTTGTCTTCTCGAGTTAGTCTCACCACTGATGCATGGACTTCTGCCCAAAACTTGAGTTACATGTGCCTCACTGCTCATTTTATTGATGATAATTTTGTTTTACATAATAGGATTATAAATTTATGTCCTCTTGCTGGCCATTCTGGGCAATTGATTGGTAGAGGGGTTGAAAAATGCTTAGTTGATTGGGGAATCAAGAATATTATGACAGTTACAGTAGATAATGCAAGTTCTAATAATTTGGCAATTGATTATTTAAGAAGGAAGATTAATCATTGGAAATCTGGTGTTTTGGAGGGAAAATATTTGCATATGAGGTGTGTTGCTCACATACTAAATCTGGTTGTAAAGGATGGTTTAAAGGATATGGATAAATCTATTGTGAGAGTTCGTGCTCTGGTATCTATGCTAGGTCCTCTCCTGCAAGACTTCAAAGATTCAAAGCTTGTGTAGAAGAGGAGAGAATAGAAAGTAAAAGCCTTGTTTGTTTAGATGTTAAAACAAGATGGAATTCAACTTATTTGATGCTTGAATCTGCTGTGAAGTTTAAGAAAGCATTTGATAACTTGTTAATGAGAGATCCTGTTTGTCATAGAGAGTTGATGAAGTTTGGTGATATTAAAGATGAGGATTGGAAAAAACTGAATTATTTCTTGCCAATCTTGAAAGTATTCTATGAGGCTACATTGATGTTATCTGGTTTTTGTTATGTGACTTGTAATACTTGTGTGCATCATGTGTTTGCTATTGGTTTGGGGATCTCTACTTTGTACAATGATGAGGATGAAGGCTGTAGAAAAATAGCACAACAAATGAAGTTAAAATATGATAAGTATTGGGGTGATATTAATAATGTCGATTATTTGCTATTTGTCTCCATACTTCTTGATCCTAGACGTAAGATGCAACTAGTTGATTGGCTGGTATGTCAGTATTTTGATGGTACAAAAGCTGCGCTCTTGAATGTGAATGTCAAAGTACTTATTGGCGAGTTATTTAAATTGTATGCGTCATCTATTCCTCAAGAAAGCAAGCCAAACTGTTCTTCATCTTCTAGTATGAGTTTCCTTGACATTCGTCAAGGAAATGCTATGGATTTTACTAAGCTTTTGACTTCAAGGTTTCAAATGGATGTGGGCGTTGATGATGTTGTTATGAATAACACTGAGCTGGACAAATATTTAGAGGAGACACTTGAAGCTGATCATGAGAATTTTGATGTCTTGCTTTGGTGGAGGGACAACCAAAAAAGGTACCCGATCCTTTCGAAAATGGCTCGTGATATACTTGCTATTCCGGTTACTACCGTTGCTTTCGAATATGCATTTAGTACAAGAGGTAGAGTTCTTGATTCATTTCGTACCTCCTTAACTCCAAGAATGGTGGAATCTCTTACATGTATTCAAGATTGGCAACGCACCAGTAATATTTCAATAGTGATTGAGGAAAACCTACTAGCTTTGGAGCAAATGGAAGAAGGTTATTTATTATGTTTACTAAACTGTTTTTTATTTCAATTTTACTTTTTCAAATTCAGTTTGTATGAATATTAATTCATGTGTTGTTTGCTAAATGTGTAGGGATGAAGGATCTAGCTATTGTGCAGCCAAGTTTCATCATTGATGAAAGTGTTGTTGATACTTAGTTTAATATTTATTTAGTTAAAAACATTAACAATGGCTGTCATTTTGGTGCTTTGACCCTGATTTTGTATATTCCAACTCCTCGTTACATACACTTGGTTGGGGCTCACTTGATTTGAGCCTGTTTTTGTATATTCCAAGTTCTTATAAACTCTTGGTTGGGGCTCACTTTTGTACATCTCTCACTGGTGGTATATATTAACTATTAAGCTTTAGATTTTTCTTTCATCATATATGTAAACTCTTAACTATCTAATTATGTAGCATGCTAGTAGGCTAGTAGCCTAACAGCACATTACCGACAACATGTTGGTGTTTTAAAATTAATTTTGGTGATAGTTATTATTTTTATTTATTATTTACAGGTTCAACTAGTTCTTTCAAACTCAAATACAAAAAACAAGTACAAATTTGAGATTCGGATATCCGACAAAGATATCCGATCCAATCCGAAATATACGGATCAGATTTGGATATCATTTTCATGATTTTTTTTGGATATCCGATTAGGCTAATCGAATCGGATATTCGGTTATGAACACCCCTATTTGCGTTTACGTCTTCCTGGACGCTCCCGTGTCTTGGCCCTCGTCGGTGCGAGGCTGATTTCATGTCTTGCAAGATTTCGGGGTTTCTTGATGGGCAAGTTTGAAGTGATCTTTCTAGGATAGATTGTGTCTTCTTATTTTTGGGAAGATAATATTTTGTATATATCTTTTAAGACCTTGTGTTCTCTATTTAAACCCAACTAAGATTATTCTAATTGTGTGCCAACAGTGCTAAAAAACTTGAAAAGCAGAGGGAAAAAATCAAGAGAGCTAGAGAGATTAGGTTAAACAGATCAAATCGTTGTAGATTAGGAAGATCAGGTCTTGTAATCCTTGGATTCTCAGATCTAGTGGAAAGTTCCTGGATTGGTAGTGTCCCAAACGTAGTCATTCTAACGAACTGGGTTACCAAATCTCTTGTTCTTCTCTTCTTGTTTGTTCCTTTCTTCTCTTGTGAATTCTATTGCGTCCTACCCTTATTGTAGGGGTTCAAATTTCTCAACATTTGGCATCAGAGCCGATGTTTCGATTGGGACAAACATGAAACCCAATGTGACTTGGTGTTGGAAGCTTGGAACACGCGGGTGTAGAGTGGTGTGGCTCGATGGCGTGGGTGCAAGTCCTTGGTAGTGTTGTGTGGGAGACCCTCAATGTGACCTCGCGGTTGAAGATCTATGGTGCCTTGTATCGAAAGTCCACTTGATATTGTGGTGGTCAGGTGGCGTGTTCCATAGTGGTAGCGGCGATACAAGATGAGATATCTGTGCTACGATGTTGTAGCCTTGTGTCGAAAGTCTTCCCGACAATGTGGATAGTTGGTGATATCGGCAATACAAGATGATTTCACTGAAGGGGAAGCCATGGGTTATGTGGTCCTTGGTTTGAGGAGGGATTGTTGGGATAGGCAATCCAAGTCTCACATGGAAAGAATAAGGAAGTGAAGAGCTCCTTATAAAGTGAAAACACACTCTATTAGTATGAGGCCTTTTGGGAAAGAGTCTAAAAACAAATCCTTGCGGGCTAGGTCCAAAGCGAACAATATTATATTATTGTGGAACTATGTGTGCGTGTAGGCCTAACAAGGTGGGTATCCCGGGCCAACACGATGCGCTTTCCAATAACGCTTTATTCATCTTGAGCTTTAACTCTTTTGTAGTCAATCTATTTAGTTATTTGTATTGTTGCTTATTCCTGCTTATGCCTGTTTATACCTCTTCTAGTCGATTTCAATTGCCGTCTTCTAATAGCCTCTCAGTACAACTACACATATATAATCTATCAAAATTTCCGACCAAAATAAATAAATAATAATCTATCAAAATTTGACCTACTCAAAAAGAGAGAAAAAAAAAACCCGAAATCACACCCGTTTACTAGCATCGAACCAATAGAATCTAACATATAGTCAACCACGGGGATGTTGGTCAAAGAAGACGGCACCTTCTTCAACAAGAAGCCCAAAGGATCCAGTAGCCCAGCACAGCCGAATTGCCCGTTCCCGGTTCAATGCCTGGCCCTTATCTTCTCCGCCCCTTGGCTCGCAATTCGCTGGCCTTTGTATGTAGAAAAGAAGTCAAGACAGGTAGAAACTTCAAATCTCCTCTTCCTTCACGCACTTGGCTCGCCCCTTCTCATCGTCTTTCTCTCTCCTCCACAATGTGTTCCGTCTCCGCTTTCGATAAGCCCTTGCACTATCCGATTTCCCGGAGGGACGAATCCGTCGTCGATAATTACCATGGCGTTCAGATTTCCGATCCGTATCGATGGTATCTTAATCGATTTTCGAAATCCTTTTTTCCTTTTCGCGTGCATGTTTTGATTAGCCTCCGTATGTGCGCTGAGTTTTTGATTGAATTTCGTTCTCTGTGTTCGATCGTTTTTGGTTAGGCTTGAAGATCCGGATTCCGACGAGACGAAGGAGTTTGTGGAAAGTCAAGTGAAGTTGACCGAATCGGTGCTCTCACAGTGCGAGACGAGGGATAAACTTAAAGAGAAGTTAACGAAGCTGTTCGATTACCAGCGGTACAGCTCGCCATTTAAGCGCGGTGACAAGTACTTCTACTTCCACAACACCGGGCTTCAGGCTCAAAGCGTGCTTTTCGTTCAGGTTGATGCTCTCGCTATATTTCAGTTCTGTGTTTTTGTTATACAAGAAAAAATTGAAAGAAGTATAACAGATCTAATGTTTTGATCGTAAACTTGCTGAGGTTTAAGAAGTGCAATGTGAGCGTTTATCAGGTACTAGTGGATGAAACGTTTAGACGTTGGTAGTGGAAGAATAACTTATTGAAGGATGTACAGTCCTAATATTATTATATGATTTTGACATTTATGCTGCCAATCGGTCAAATCAGATAAAACCTGTTCTAGAAGAAGCTGCTGTATTGATGGTAGGGTGGCATACAAAGTAATTTAGGACTATAAAAAGAATGAGGAGCAGATGTTATTGAGCTTCTGATTTGTCAATAAGCTCTATTTTCTGTTAAGTGAAATAAGTGCCACAAATATATGTACTGGTGAGTGAGTTATCATTTACAAATTTCATTGGGTGCTTTAATTGCTGCTGATTCTTATTTGCATGTGTTGTAGGATAGCTTGGATGGGAAGCCAGAAGTGCTGCTTGACCCTAATGAGCTTAGTGAAGATGGGACTGTCGCATTGAATACTTATGCTGTCAGTGAGGATGCCAAACATTTTGCTTATGGGCTTAGTGCCAGTGGAAGTGATTGGGTGACCATCAAAGTGATGCAGATTGATGACAAGAAAATCGAGCCTGATACCCTGTCTTGGGTAGGTGTACACCATATGATTTATCATTGTATGTAGTACTTACTAGATCAAAAAAAGAACTAGTCAACTCTACATACATTTTAAAGCAAAATGCACCCATGTCTTTGGTTAGCCTACTTTAACATCCCTTTCTTATTGTATATCAGTATATCTTGACTAATCTAGGCCTGCTGTATTTTTCATTATAAACTGTTTTATAAACGTCTGTTTCATCATACAGATCTAAATATTTCGATCATAATGTGTATCCCTTCTACTTGAGCAATTTATCTATGACCAAACTAATTTTTTTTTTTTTTGCTACTAGTACAAATGTTGAATCAGTTCAAATGATAGTGGCTATTTTTCACTTCATTTTTTTCAGGTTAAGTTCAGTGGTATTACCTGGACACATGATAGTAAAGGTTTTTTCTACAGCCGCTATCCACCTCCCAAGTATGTAAATAATAAATTCGGCTTCATAACAATGTTGTTTGAACTAATGGTCACAAGTCATACAAATTTGAGCTAATGAAGAGAGAGGAGACTAAGACTTACAATTTTTGTACTTGCACTATTATTGATATATGTATAATAGTGCTGGACCTCTTGATGATCCCTTTTGCAGTGAAGAAATATCTGATGCTGGGACCGAAACTCATGCTAATCTCAATCAAGAATTATATTACCATTTTCTGGGTACTGATCAATCTCAAGATATTTTGTGTTGGAAAGATCCTGAGAACCCAAAGCACTCCTTCAGTGCTGATGTGACAGACGACGGAAAGGTGATTAATATTACGTAATATGCTTTGATGATTTAGTTCTCAACTGACTTTAATGATTTAGTTAGGTGTGAATATTGACCATTTATCATTTAGGCATGTATTTGTTTCTGATCAATTTTTCCAATAGCCCAAAAGGAAGAAAACGATCTACTTCGATGCAGCGCAGCAGTCTATAGCTGTGCTGTGCATAAAATGGTAGTTCTCAAAGCAGGCATTCAGTTGCTTGGTTCCTGTCACTTCAGCCTTTATTGCCTAGATTATCTACATAAATTTGATCTTTCCTAATCGCTGATAACTTAACCCTTATATTTTTGGTATATCCATTATGACATTGTTATCGTATAATCTTCTTTTTCTTTTGACCTTTTGACTTTCGTTCTGCAATGTTCAGTACATTATTGTTAGATGCATTCTATTCATCTTTTTCACTATAACCTCCATGCTTCTATGCTCTTTATGATATACTAATTTCTGTAGTATACCATTATCTTAAAGTTTTACTGATTCATAACCTATAATCATGTTTCAGTATCTTCTTCTCTATACATCAGAGAGCTGTGATGTCGCCAATAAATTTTACTATTTGGATTTGTCTGCCTTACCGAATGGGCTTGAAGGTTTTCGTGGTGGAAAGGAGCTGCTTCCGTTTAACAAGTTTGTTGATACATTTGAAGCATGTTATGAAGCTATTGCAAATGATGAAACCTTATTTACTTTCCGAACTAACAAGGATGCTCCGAGGTACAAGTTAGTTCGAACTGACTTGAAGGAGTCAAATGGATGGACTGACCTTATTCCAGAATCAGGGAAAGATGTGCTTGAATCTGCTTGTGCTGTTAACAAAAATCAACTTCTGGTCTGTTACTTGAATGATGTGAAGAATGATCTACAATTAAGGGACTTGGGAACTGGGTCCCTGCAACATCACTTGCCCCTTGATATTGGAACAGTAAAAGAGATTTCTGCACGACGGAAGGATGGTGTAGTATTTGTTGGATTTACTAGCTTTCTTACTCCTGGAATTATTTACCAGTGTGATTTGGAAAATGGGGCTCCTGATATGAAGATTTTTCGAGAAACTGTTGTTCCAAACTTTGATCGAAGTGAGTTTCAAGTTGATCAGGTAATTTTTCTCTCCCAGTGCTGAAAAATCTTGGCTACCAGGTCATTTGCAATGATTATGTTATTGTTCTTGCTATTCTTCTTTCTGAAATACAAGTTATTAGACTATCGATACAGGCTCTTTACTAGATCAAATGTGCACCTATTGCCTCTTTAGGCATTTATCCCCATGAATGTATGATAATTTCCGAAACATTATTTCTTCTTTTAGGTTTTTGTTCCAAGCAAGGATGGCACCAAGATACCTTTGTTCATAGTGTCCAGAAAGGGTATTCCATTGGACGGATCACATCCTTGCTTACTCTATGGATATGGTGGATTTAACATCAGTATAACACCATCCTTTAGTGTCTATCGTAATGTTCTTCTGCAGCACCTGGGAGGTATATTTTGCATAGCCAATATCCGTGGTGGTGGAGAATACGGAGAAGAGTGGCACAAAGCAGGTTCTTTAGACAAGAAACAGAACTGCTTTGATGATTTTATTGCTGCAGCTGAACATCTTATTTCCGCTGGTTATACACAAACCAAAAAGTTATGCATTGAAGGTGGTAGCAATGGTGGGCTCCTTGTTGGTGCTTGCATAAATCAGGTATTAAATATGTTGGTTTATTGATTGTATCATTACTGATCTTTTTTGCACAACCAAGTAGAATATATTAACTTGCACTGAAATCTTCTTTTGACTGTAGAGACCTGACCTCTATGGGTGTGCTTTAGCTCATGTTGGTGTAATGGACATGCTCCGATTCCACAAATTTACTATCGGTGAGGCAATTTTCCGTCGTTGAACTTTTTCACCTGCTCTCTAGCTTTCCTATCTTTTGTTGCCCGCCCTTTTTCCCCCTTTTTACTTTGGGCCCTCCTTAAATACCCTCCCGATGTCGAGTTGGGGTAAGAGTGCGTACATCTCAACCCCCCCGATCCCGTTCATACCGGGTTCCACTTGGGTAGATGTTGTTGTTGTTGTCTCTCCTTGTGTGAATGTGCTAATTGTTGACAGTGTCGCTCTACAGGTCATGCATGGACATCAGACTATGGTTGTTCAGAGAAAGAGGAAGAATTTCAATGGCTAATAAAGTAAGTAGTCCTCCAATATGATTATTCCCCTTGGCTCCAAAATTATACGGAGTATTCATTTTGAAATTTCAAATTGGGTAGAGATGCAATAATAAATAAGATCAGCTAGAGTACAAGTTGGAACATGCATTCTAGTACAGTCAATTTCTTTTTACAAAGGGTAGAGTTTTCCCAGAGATATACAATTGTTTGAATCGGTGGGTTCGAGTCATTAAGCATTTTGCACTTGTTGAGCAAACATGCTATTAGTTCTGGTGAGCGGCCAACTGTGAATCTTGGCTTATTTGGCATGCTAGAGGCTGTAGTTCAATGTGTCACTTGTTTTTATCAGACACTGTGGCAAGAAATAGTAGCTAAATATATTCCTTGTTGATACAGGTACTCACCTTTACATAATGTAAGGAGGCCATGGGAACAATCCCCTGATTGCCAGTATCCTGCTACCATGTTATTGACAGCTGATCATGATGACCGAGTTGTGCCGTTACACTCCCTGAAGTTATTGGCAGTAAGTTTTTACCAGTTTCAAGCATTTAAGTGGTTTATTTTTTGTGCTCAGAAAAATGCAAAAAATTGTGAAAGAACTGCAATGATCTGACTATTAATAATTATGCAATGGATAGACCATGCAACACATTCTTTGCACGAGTGCGGAAGGAAGCCCTCAGACTAATCCAATCATTGGAAGGATCGAGCGCAAGGCTGGTCATGGTGCTGGCCTTCCTACAAAAAAAATAGTAACGTTTCTCTGCTTCTGATTTGCTTTCAGACTTTACAGTTCTTGGTTTTCTTGGTTTACAAGTGGCTCATATTCTTTTTCAGATTGAAGAGGCTGCTGATAGATATAGTTTTATGGCCAAAATGGTGGGTGCAACCTGGACGGAAGATTAAGCATTTCGTATGCTCTGCAACATTCCAGTCGTTTGCGCTTTTATTTATACATTGGTGGTTTTTTTAGCAAAGGGATCATTTCATTATATTACGCCGAAATGAATGTGTCGTTCTGTTGTCAGTTTTATTTATATTACGATTACGATCACGATTAGATGTTGAGCAGCTATTGTTTATTTTGACCATACATTACCATTCATGACTTGCTCTCATCTCCATGCAAGTGATAATATAATGGAAATCGAATTAATTATTGCTAGCCCCTAGCCAAATACAGGAATATTGCCCTTATTCGATTTTTCAGATTGTGCAACTTGCAAGTAGACCTGGGTCCGGTTTGCAAACCGGCGGTTCCGGCGCCGGTTTCTCCCGGTTCCGGTTCGGAACTGGGCAATTTTTTTTTTTTAAAATAATCCCAGCCACACCGCGATCGCGGTATACACACACCGTGATCGCGGGTGACGGACCGCGGTCGCGGTCCCAAAAAACAGAAAATCTGTTTTTTGAACAAAGTCCAAACCCTTGATTTTGGCCCAAATCCGAGCTTTGAAATTGGACTAAGGCAAATAGGCGATTAAGGGATTTAAGGCTTGTTCTTCAAAACAAAAAAAAGTTGGATAATTAAAGGGCTTGAACTTAAAATTAAGTTGCCTACGTATCCTCTCGTGGTTATAGAGGAATCAAAGCCCACGTAGTTCTCTTACCTTTCGATATGAAACCCCGCTTTGCTTACCATCTACGTCGATCCATCCGAAGCGCTTTGGGATTGGGACTCATCGTCTTGGCCGTCCGAGTCGGAAGTTTCGGATACCTCCACCTTTTGTTGACGAATTTCCGCCCTCTTCCAATCACATACGCAGACTTGGGCTTCCAAGACATCGGGCTTTAATCTAGATCGTTTTGCGTCAAGGACGTGTCCTCCTTCGCTAAATGTTTGCTCTACCGATACGGTCGAGGCGGGAACAACAAGCACTTGAGCCGCGATCTTGACCAAGGTTGGGAAAGTCTTCTTGTGGGTCTTCCACCAAGCAAAAATATCAAATTCTCCTTCACCAAACTCAAAGTGGGTTGTTAGATATGTTTCAAACTCCGCATTCGAGCTCGAATGTCTCGGTTTCTTGGTAAGGGTATTCAAAAGATTAGCCCCCACCTTTTAGTAGCACTGAGGGCACTCGAGCTCGAAGAGGAGGATGAATGTGGAGGTAATGGAGAAGAACTAACACTAGATGAATATTCGGTAATCAATTCCTCAATTGATCTTCTAACTTTACTAAGTATATTCCCAACACTAGCAATATCATCATTAACATCCAATTCTAATGCATCATAATAACCATTCAAAAACATTTCTAAACCACTCATCTTAAACCTAGGATCAAACACACAAGCAACAAGATAAATATCGGGGATAACTTTATAATAGTTCAACCATTTCACTTTCATAACATCAATAGCACCACAAAGTTCGGGGAATTTACGCCCCTCACAAAAACCGCCCACCACATTCAATGCTTCAAAACAAAACAAATGAGCACAAGGTTTATAAACATGACTAAAAGTTGATGTTGCATCATGAAATATTCTCAAAACTTCTAAGATTTTATAACAACAATCCCAACATTGAGAAATAATGGCATTGTCGGGAAAATATATGGACGCAAAAGAAGTCAAAAGTTCTTTGTAAGACATGCATGCATGAAGTAGTTTAAAAGTGGAGTTCCAACGGTGGCAAACATCTTTTGGAAATGTTTGGGGTGGAACACCTTTTTGAGTACAAAACGCCGTCCAATCTTGGGTGGGTCGGGGGCTAGCCCACATACGACTAACATATCTAATAGGAGCGATTAAAGTCAACATAACATTCAAACCATCTTTGACACAAAGGTTTAAAATATGGCAAACACATCTTACATGAAAATACTTCGCTCCAAGAATTGGTTGACAATGCGGAACCAATTCTCGGATTGAAGCGGTGTTGTTAGATGCATTGTCAAACGAGATAGAAAAAACTCGATGAAGTAGTCTATACTCTTCCAAAATAGTACGAATAATGTTACTAATCATTAAAGCGGTATGAGAAAAATCAAATACTCTATAAGCCATCAATAAAATGACATGTTAAGCCTATGTATGAATGATTTTGCCAATGATCACTCCAAATTGAAACTTTAATATCATTTTGAGCAAAAAACTTCACCAATGCCATCTTACGGGTTTTATATGCTTTCATCACATTTTTTTTTACCGACTTCCTAGTAATCGGTTTATAAGCGGGTTGTACATGATTAGTCATCCAATTGTTAAATCCTAACTTTTCGGCAAAACTAAATGATAAGTGATCAACACAAATAGACTCGGATAAGGCATACATGCTATCATTATGGTTATAAGTAAATAAATGAGGATTATGATGAGGATTAAGGGAAGAAGAAGTTGCAAACCCGGATAGTTGGGATTGTCCTCGCATCATGCCTATCTTGTCGGGGTGTTTATTCTTCACGTGATTGGATAATGTTCCATAGCCCGATCCCGACAACCATGTGTAAACACTAGGACAATAGTTACAATGAACTTTAAATTTCTTGGTAGATGCATTATAAACTCCCTTCCGAAAATGTTTTGTAAAAATTTCGGATTTAAGGGATGGAATCTCGCTCGCATCGGAAGGCTCCTAGGATCCATGATCCACACTCACTCCCTCATTTTCATCGGGAGTGGACGATCCCGATTGTACCAGATTGGGATTGGAAAAGTCCGACAAGTTAATAGGGGGTACAAATTCTACATTTGCACCACTCTCTCTTGTGAGCCAAAAATTTGATCAATGTTAAGAAATTCTTCTATTTTCTTAAAATGCAACTAAACAAGACAACAAGTAAGCAAAAAGAGTAAAGTATGGTAAAGAAATATGTAATTAAGAAGATATTGAACCTTAAAATTACAAAGCAATATTGCAATTGCAATAAGATGTAAGAGACAAAAGCAATTGAAAAAATAGTAAAGATTGAGAATTGAGAGAGCTTTGTAAACTTGAGAGATTGAGAGAGATTGGTAGTGTGAGTGAGAATGAGATCATTTAGTGGATATTTATAGGTAAATTTATCAAATAGCCGTTGGAATTGTGAACTAGCCGTTGGCATTTAAACCAAAACCAAGACCGCGGCCTGAGACCCGCGGTCGCGGTTTCGATTTTGGCTCAAAACCGAGCTTTCTGTTGAAAAAACCGCGACCATGGGTCTAGCCGTTGAAAACTAGCCGTTGGCTTTTTAACCAAAACCAAGACCGCGGCCTTGAGGGCCGCGGCTTGAGACCCGCGGTCGCGGTTTCGATTTTGGCTCAAAACCGAGCTTTCTGTTGAAAAAACCGCGACCGCGGTGGCGGTTTCGGAATTCATTCAAAAAAATAGCCGTTAACCTGGAAACCGGCGGTTTGAACCGGCGGAACCGGAACTGGCGGTTCCAAATCGCCAATTCCCGGTTTTGGAACCGCCGGTTCACCGGTTCCCGGGGGGCCAAACCGGAACCAAAACCGTGGGGGAATTGGACCCGCCGGTTCATAAACCGGAACCGGCGGCCCCACCGGTTCATGTAAACCGTGACCCAGGTCTACTTGCAAGGTCTCATCAAGTGTTAGAACAGAAGCACCTACATGTTACTCTTTTGACGTCACTATGCATTGTTATTGATATTTAGTCACCAAAAGCACCTACCTGTTGCTTTCTTAATTCTTACCAACATTGACATTTCAATACCAATGAGCAAAGCTTACACAAATTTCCTCGACCATAAAACTTCATTTGGGAGAGTATTTATACGAATGGAAAAATCATCTTATCAGGCCAGCGCCCCCTGTCAATTATTGAAACAGATTTACATGCTGGAAGCTTTAGTATTGTTTACTTTAGTGAAGTCTGATAATTCTACAAAGCTCTTTAACACTGCTTTTTGAGCTTATTCCTGAAACCGACACAAATTACAAATAGTTGTACCTTATGCCACTTTGTAATTAGGGTCCTTTTACAGAGCTGGTACTAATTCCAGAACAATGTAGCGGCTCATAACTGAGAAGGCAGACGAGAAACATCTACATGACCTGACAGAACAGCCCTGTTTCTCTCCTTCACTTTCACTTGATACAGAACCCTTAAAAAACAGTTGCAAAACAAAAATATTCAGAAAGATTTGACGTCAAAATAATAAATCCACATTTGAATTAGTTAAGAAAGCAAGTTTTACCTCAACCCTTCAAGCCACATCTCTGTGATCAAGGTTTCACCAGGGTAAACATGCAGGAGGAATCGTCCAGATATAGCCTTGATCATATCCTGGTTCCCTTTGCAGATGCACCTGATAATTGCCCTAACAGCAAAGCCAAGCGTACAGAGCCCATGCAGTATTGGACGGGTGAATCTGCGTAATGAAAAGGGAATTAATTCAGTTTATATTGATAGGCTCATAGATGAGAATGTATAAACATATTAATTTGCAGACAAGGTCTAGGATGTTTGGAGAAAGTAACAACAACATTTACCCAGTGGAACTTCCCTTACGGGAAATCTGGGGGGTCAAGATGGGGGCACCCCCGGCTTAAAGCGACGGGGAAGCGACCAATAGACCCGACAAGACCACAGAACACAAAACACCTAAAAAACAATGCCTGTGTTTGGAGAAAGTAAACTTTGGACAAATATACCCGACAACTGAGGCAAGACCAGGATCAGAATGTAGAGGATTATAATCACCAGAGAGTCTATACAACAATGCCTGCATATACAACAATGCCTGTGTTTCAGCATTACAGAGTCTCAACATGTTGAAAGAAATATCGCAGGAACTGTGATAGAATTAACAGCATACAGTTGACAATTGCATATACATATGTAAGAAAATTCTTTCAAATGCCACTGATGTTTTTATGTGTTTCATTGCACATCCCAAAATGAACACTAAGAAATGGAGCAGTCAAATGAATGACACAACCAAAACACTAGAAGAATTTACCACCTAAAAGGGAATGAGCCAGCAATGAATGTTTAAATGATGATCCATAAAACTTAACACTCTCTAGGCGATGGGCTTGCCTGGTGCCTAGGTGTGCCTCTCAGGCATGAGGCACATGCCTAATCACACTAGCTTGAGAGAAGGGAGAAGAAAAAGAAATTGGTTTGTTCTCTGCGTTAAAGGAGAGGAGGAGAATGGTCTGTTACGTCTGTTTTATACTTGAGAGAAGGGAGATGAAGAGTTTCATTTGTTTTTTCAATGTACATTGGATAAGATAACAGCTCTTATACAAAGATAACAAAAATATTTGCCCAAAAAAAGATCAAAATCATAAATAAAGATATCAATTTTATACGTAAATCAGTTTTTTTTAAAAAAAAAAAAGTGGCACAGGGCCTGGCTCCCCCTGCCTCGCCCGAGGCTAGGCGGGTGCTGCCATGGCTCATGTGCGATGCCTTTTCAAACACTGGACTAGCTAACCATCTAGAGGCAGATAATGAGAACTCAATGGAAGAGCTTAGACTAACAAAATCACTAGCATCAGCAGATATTGATTGGTACATACCTGAGATGGCTGAGTAGGATCTTCAAAAATAACAAAAGGTTGAGTTTTGGGGATTCTCACAACTGGAACTTGATTGGTTGGGTAATTTGCGTAAGAATACGGACGAGAAGTCTTGGAGAAACCACCAGCACCTCGCAAAAAAAGAGTCGTCCTGCAAAGCAGAATGTGACCCATTGTCGAATCATATTATAGCAGCACTGATTTCACTCAGCACTCAACACTTCATCAGAAACACAAACCTGTTCATACACAATGGTTGTCCGGACTCTTTATCAAAACTCTTAGTTTCAACTTCAATCACCGCTGCTTTACCTGCAAAAATGTATGGTGGAATAACCAGTATTTAAATGCTCCTCTATCAAATTTGGAAATCTTTAAAGTATATATCATCTAGATTTCTAGACTTTCAGTTATCACTTGTCAACAAAAGTAGTTCCTATTGATAAACTTAAGCTAAATGGTGAAGTGTAACTCCTGAGGCTACACATAAATCAAACAATTCATCCTTTGAAAAGATCTTCAGATGACCAAAACTTCTAAGTTCTACCTGGAGTAACATACCTTTGTCATGCAGTCCAGCAATGCTTGTTTGACTCTCTATCTGTAATAATCCAAGGGAAAAAAAAATCAGCAAGAACACATAACAGTTGTTTGTATATGTATGTCTGTTCCAATATGTAATTGCACATTACAATATTTACAAATTCATGTAAGAATGCCAGATTCCGCTGAAGCGGAATTACACTGGGTCAATGTTGTTGTTGTTGTATGTAAGAATGCCAGATCTTCATGTTTAAGGAATGAAAAAGGACATTGAAGCCATAATGTACATATACAAAGAGTACAGGAGGGAGAGTGAAGCTCTAGCGCAACATATATCAGTGACAAGACATCCATGGAGGAGGTTTTTCTTGTGATCTGGATTTCTCGAACCTCAGTCTTAAACAAAGCTTCACAATAAGCATAGTTGCAGCAGAGGTGCACCAACGTAAAATTATGGCAGAACAAAATACACCTAGCTGCTGATTGATTCATAAAGGGTGATAATCCAGAAATATGGCCAAGACGACCCAACAAAATGCATATGCTGGGAGCACTGGAGCAGTAACTTGAGCCAAGACATAAAAGTACAACGAAATTTTTTTAAGCACAAAAAATTAATATGTATGTACATCATCCAAATGTCATTACTTACAGAAGTGCTTGATGGAAGTGGCCTGTAGATCTCTATGTATTGTTGCCCATGCAGAAGGAGTCGTGGATCATATCTGACATGATTAATGGAAAGAATGTCCTCAGATTTTGGCTATTATAGTACACTAAGTGTTGATTATATGTCTAAGATCTTTCAGCTTATTTGCAATTTGCCAGATAGTTGAGTCATCATACAAACACAAATTATATATGAATGCTGGAATTGAAAAGAATTCAGAAGTCAAAATCAATAAAAACTCACTCCAGCCCTGGAACTCCTGGCAAGCTTGGCATGACATCAAGAATGTATAGAGCGGCAAAAGTGGGCAAGACCTATAAAGTCAGAACCAACAAGTGCAGCATTTTACAAGCTAACTCCAATGACGATCAAAGTCCATTTGAATACAAACACAAGCATTATCTATTTGTGAATGTGATTCTGAAGAGGAGAAATGCAAACAGAAGAGCTCAAGATTGCATGAACCATCAGCAAATTGAAAATTAGCTACACGCCTACATTATTGCTATTTTGACACAGAAAACTCTCGCTAAATTCATCTAGCTCAAAAGCACAACAAATAATCTTCTAGTATGTTCCAGTAGATATTAATTAATGACAGTATTCATACACAGAATTAAAGAAAATTAAGGGAAGCCACATCCTTTCTATACCTTGATGAATTGCTGGCCATCCTCATGGTAGACGTATTTGAGCTCGCTGGGATCTACAGCATCCTTCCCGCAAGCTCCAACGCCTAGTGCATAAATGGCTACATCCCTGTTTTTTCAAGACAACCCCCACTAAATCTCCATCTTTAATCTACAGAGATCCTACAAATTCGAAAGAAAATTTGAGAAATTTACCTCTCGACATATGTTCGAGTTGACTGTAATTCAGCATCACGCCGCCATCAGAGACCACAACACATAAGGAATTAATTGACAAAAAATCAGTGCTAGAAGCATTAGAAAAGCATGCCAGAAGCATTAGAAAAGCATGAGACGGAACAGTTTCCAGAAGAAGAAAAAAAAGCGCAGATACCGGTGGGAATTTATGAGAAAGGACAAGCTCAGGAACGATCGCCGAGCTTCGATTCTCCGCGGAAGACATCGTAATCTATGTGGAAGCGAGAATAGGATCGAAGTGATTTGTGACAAGTTCGCAAAAGAAATTTCAGGAAGAAAACGATGATAGCAAAAAGCCCTCTCCCCCAATTTTACTGGAATCTCTCTTGGAGATAAAAGGAGCATTACAACGTTTTTATACTAGAAGAGAGCACAAAGCTTCCTACGGTCGCTGTCATTTGACACATAACAAACTTTCAACCGGTATTACAAAAAAGGAAGTATGCAAACCGGGTTCATAAGTAAAATAAGGCCAAACCAATTAAACCCACGTACCCTCCTCAAAAGTTGGACTTTTTGAAGGCCTAACTTGAAACTCAAGTAGAGATGGTGCTTTAGTCATTAAATCGACTAGTTGCATGTTGATACAATAATTTTATCTCTAGTGAAATAACGGTCCAATTCCAAGTGCTTTGTCGTTTTGTAGAAGCATGGATTTGCGGCAATTTGTTGTGTTGCTCAATTGTCAAAAAGAGAGTTATAAGCAATTCAACTGGAAGATGCAAATCTTGAACAGATAAAGCTAAATCACACAAGCTCTACGGTAGTGTTGGCCATACTTCTATATTCTGCATCTGCAGAAGATCTTTCAACGGTTTTATGCTTCTTGGTTTTTCGTGACACAAGGCAATGACCAAGAAAAAGACAAAAACTCAAAGAGTGAACGTCTAGTGGTCAGATAGCTTCCTCAATCTACATCTATGAACCCTACCACCTTCAAGTGAGTTTGTAAAGGACAAAACATGCCATGATTAAGTATGTCATGAAGGTATCTCAAAACATGCAAGAGAGCTTGATAATGAGGTTTGCATGGAACTGTAACATATTGACTCAAGTGTTGAATAGAGTATGACAGATCAGGTCTGGTTAGGGATAGATACAATAACCTCCCCACCAGTCTTCTTTGTAGGGACTGGGAACTTGGCTTCTTTGTACATTCTCATGTCTTGCAAGATGTCTCTCACGTACTTTTTTTGACTGGTATACATTCCAGTTTCATTCACTTGTATTTCCATGCCTAGGAAGAATCTTGCTGCACTCCGATCCTTTATGGTAAAAATGGTTGTCTAAGGCTTTCTTCACATGAAGAATTTCAGTGGATCATTGTCACATCCACATACACAAGCAATGTTGTGAATGTATCCTTGTTGCTCTTGTTGAAGAGAGAGTAATCATGTTTGGACTGTGTATAGCCCAAATCAAGCAAAAAATATCTCAAATTCGAGGTTCCATTGCCTGGATGCTTGTTTGAGCCCATATAAAGACCTCTTCAGTTTGTAAACTTGCCCATCTTGTACCTTAGCATACCCTTCTAGTGGATACATATAGATTTCTTCATCAACATATCCATGAAGGAATTCATTATTAATGTCTAATTGATAGATGGGCCATTCCTTTGAAGTGGCCAAAGCTAACATAATTCTAATAGTAGCTAGCTTTGCTACTGGAGAGAATGTGTGCTTATAATCTTTTCTCACCTTATGATTGAAACTAGACCTAGGTCCGGCTCCGGAACCGGAAATATTTAAAAAAATAAAAAAGTCTATTTTTTCACCTCTGAATGAAAACCGCGGCCGCGGTCCAATGGGTCGCGACCGCGGTTACGCTATTTTTATTTTTTTTATTAGTGGAACCGGCGGTTCCACCCGGTTTGGAACCGCCGGTTCCGGGGGTGGAGGAACCGAAACTGTACCGAGAACCGGACCTAGGTCTAATTGAAACCCTTCACCACAGTCGTGCCTTGTACCTTTCAATTGTACCATGTAGCCAAATTTTGACTTTGTACACCCGTTCAGATTGAATGACTTTATGACCCTAAGACAATGAAACAAGTGCCTAAGTATTGTTGTTTTCAAGAGCATCCAGTTCTTGTTGCATTGTTGTTGTCCATTTTGGATCATCTTTGGAATGAGCATACAATGTTGGTTCTTTCACGGTCATAACTTGAGCTAAGGAAGCAAAAAACTCAATATGTGCTTGTTGTGCATGCCTAGAGTGACTCTCAGTATTGAAGATCATTGAGCCCCAAAAGGTCTTGGATTTTGAAATTCTGTGTATGATACATTATTATTCATCTTACAATCCAAGTGTGCACTGACATATTTACTCGTGTACGTAGATAATGTTATGACCACAAGTTCTTCACAAGACAATGTAAAACGGCTGATTCAAAACCTGTCGTCCAAATTCTCTTTGAAAGTTCTCGCACCATTAGCATATTTCCTCTATGTAGATGTTCTTCCGCAACCAGATGGAATAATTCTCTCTCAACAAAAATATGTTCAAGATATCCTTGTCAAAACTGGAATGGATGACTCCAATAAGGTAGGCAGTTTCAAAAATAATACGCTTATGTTCAAGTTTACTTAAAAATTGTAAGGATTATAATAGGGTAGGAAAATTGAAAAATTTATGGAAGTTAAAAATCATGTGTTTTTCAATAGTTAATTTTCAACCAAATGCATGTATTTTATAAACTTGCTGGGATTTTCTAACTTCATGTGAATTTGTTTAACAACTAAGGGTAGGAAGTTTCAAGTTTATTTAAAAATTATAAGGATTATAATTGGTAAAGTTTATTTAAAATATTTTTAAAAAATAATAAATTAATATAAAAAGAAAAAATTCATTGATTTTTGCCAACTTTATTGGAACTAGATTTGTACAAACCCTTGTTGAAACCAGGCAATTAAACCATCAAAATGGCAATTATAAAAGTTGACATTATTTTACATAAAACATGTTATATATAACTAGTTTTTCATATCTCAAGTCCCTAACACACTAAAAAACATCAATAATGCCTATCAGCCAATATGCCCTTTTCATAAAGAGAAGCAGCGTTATGTGGTTATATGCCCATATTTTTTTTCAAGCAAATTACTATTATAGTAAATTTCAGAATTCCCCATACCACAACAATTCGAGTCATTTGGAATAGTTTCCAGGGTCTCAAGCCTAAGTAGTAGTGTACTGAGATTTACTTTAGCACACTAAAAAAGCAGCCAATGTCGATCACCTTCAGGCAATGTGATCAACGAGGCTAAAATGATCAGGTATAGAGAACTCCCCCAAGTTTGAAAATATGTGGCTTCTATATCATCCAAGAGAAACATTCACAACATCTAACGATTCATAGCAAGCAGTTCACAAACTGAAAAATCCCATCTACCACTACTACTGTTCGACTGCAAACAACCGGCCGCCTTCTTAAAACCACCAATCCTGACTTTAAACACAGGGGAATCTCCTTACAATTTTTAACCAGGAAAATAAAATAAAATCAATAGGGTAGGAAGTTTCAGCTAGTAAAGACTAATGCAGCTATGTAAAGCTGCACCAATGATCTTAAACACCCCAAGCCACAGCACAAGTTCATAACTTGACCTTTGTCCCAAAACCAATAGCTCCAACAGGATATAAATAACAGTTTTGTACTTCTCAGGCAGTACTGACGAATTCTCTGCGACCAGCAAATCATCAACAATGTACTCAATCAGAACCATCCTGAAATCGGCGTTGCAAATCATGGGAAAGGACCTTGATAAATTCCTACAAAAGAGGAAGATGAAAAGGTTGGCCACACCATATCATAATGGATTGCTTCAAAGAAGAGCCGTTCTCAATATTAATAAATTAACAAAAAAACATATCAAAACTGATTTGCTTACATTGGCAAGGTCTTCATCAGCACACAATTCATCCACAAGCTCATCCGAAGCAGCTTCATTATCTAGAAGAGAAGCTTGAGCCATAGCACGTAGTATATCTTGAGGTGGACTTTCCTCGTTGATTCTTTGAACCACTTCTTGAATGTCAACCTATAAATTGCAAAATAGAGCATAAAATTTCAGGTTAATACCAGCACAAACTAACATTTGCATATGGGATGCAGTAGCTTTGCTTTCTAAAATATACAGATGCTATTCGCTTCCGTTCAGTGTGTTGCAAAAGCCACCAAAATACCACTAGAGTATTTCATACTTCACAAGAGAAGGTAAAATAAAATATGCATATTTTTCCTATGCAGCAAATCAATCAATCAAAAGGTGAAAGGTATGATCTATCACGAAATACTATTTTCCATAGATATTCTAAGATGCAATGTTTTATAAAAATCCAAGAACAAAGTCTTATTTAGCTGGCTCTACTAACCTCAGATCTCTGTGCTATTGAAGTAGGATCTGGCTGTTGATCACGCTCCACATTGACAAATGAATCAGTCAGGGTAGAGTTGCCAGAAAGAGCACGTGAAACAATGGGCATCATCTGTTGAAACATACTTGAAAAGTCCATGCCACCATCCTGGCTTCTTCCATCCTGGCCTCTTCCAGGTCCAGTAAACATGCTTGAAATGTCTTCTCTACTCACTTGTTGTGCAAGCTGATTAATAGAATTCCTTGCATCCGGACTCTGGGTTAGTTGCTGAAACATGCCCCTAATATCATCAGCTGAACCAACTCCAGTTTGTCCAGCAATCCCAGACAAGATACCACTAAATGCAGGGTTATCAAGAACTTGGGACATTAAACCCATCATATCAGGCTGCTGGCTTCTGGAGCCTTGGTCCTGTATAGATACACCTTCCATCCTCGGTGCAAGGGCTTGTGGAATTTGTCTTGTTACAGGTTCATTTGAAGGGTTCCTGCCAGTAGAAGAGCTCAATGATGCAAGAGACTGCAAAACCTGCTGGCCAGCTGCTATAGTACTTGGACTCTGATCTGAAGTACTTGGATTCTGCAGTTGCACATTGGATGGTTGTGTACGTTTCTAACATAATGATAACGCCATTGAGTTAGATAATATCTCAACAAATAAACATATAAAACAATCCAAGCAAATATACGCAGAGACAAATTTATCAGACAGAATCACAAAAAAATGAATTATTTACAAAATAGAGCCACCCCCTTCTTAAAAATGGTATACAGCAAAAAAAGAATAACCCAAGGAGCACAGCCTTTTGAAAGACTTCAAGGATAGTTCATTTGGTGCTTTAAATAAGCAAGGCAAAAGTTGGATGAAAGTACACCAAAATCAATAGTGAAAGAAAAAACACCTATAATGGATCTTAAAATTGCATGGCAAGAAATAGATACAACCCAGGCTCCAAGTCCTGGTACGAGACAACAACGGAATAGTATAACCTTGTATAAAATCGCAAGGAATTGAACAAGAGAAGTCATGCAGGAAGAATACATCTTTAATCTTTATTCTGGTGTCGGATCAAGGATCAACCAAATGACAAAGTACACCAACAATAGTTTAAGAGAGAAATATACAACAACAAACATAAGTCACAAGCCAAGTCACCATACCATCAAACACAAAGTGATAGGTAAAAAGAACCTAAGAGGCAAACATAATTATCTATGGCCTAGAAAGGGGCCAGACACGAGAGACTTCCCTTTTTATTTATTTTATATATATAAACACATGTTCAATCCTGCCTTTTTGTTGTCCGAGAGATGGCAAGATGTTTGAACAAGAGAAAGATAGGGTGCTTTACTAAGCTTCTGGAGGCAACAGAGAAATTTTTTAAGAAAATGAAGAAAATTGTTTATAGATGTAAATAATCAAACTATGCCCGCATGGAAGCACTGCTTTTAGCCAATCAGTTTTAAACTCCAAACAAAATAGAAATAAATAAATGATCAACAGGCTCCACCAGCTGACCTTGGGTTGCAAGCCAAGAAGACCTAGTCCAAGAGGAACACTTTTTGCAGCATTAGGTCCATCATGGATCTCCGTGCTAGAAGAGCTTGAAGAAGCTTGGAATACTTTTGAAGAATGAGGACCTTCCTGCTGGCTCTCGGACTTAACCTGATCCCCAAAATAAGGTTGTCATTCAATGTTTCAGGACCAAAACCTAAGATTAATGTAATAGGTTCCCATTGCATGTAAAATATACCTTCTGAGCCTCTGATATAGGTGTATTCATTTCACTTGTTTCTCGAACACTAACTGTATCATTGCTTCTATCTAATTCACTTGAAGAGCTTTGCATGGCACCTTCCTGCACCCCTGCATAAAACCAAAGCATTAACACTTAAGACGACTTTGAATTCAAAAGCTACAAAAAAGCACAGTCTACATACCAGGGGATTGCTGGATTCCTGAGCTTAAATTTGCCACTTGATTTCTAATTTGTGCACTGATTTCAGCCACCATTGAAGCCAGGGAACTGGAATCTGGAGTCTGAGAAGTAGAAACACCTGCAACAGCTGGTCCCATAGTGGGAGCAGATGAAACACTAACAACACTACCAGGTGATTGCTGGATTCCTCCACTTAAATTTGCAACTTGATTTCTAATTTGTGCATTAATCTCAGCCACGATTGAAGCCATGGAACTGGAATCTGGAGTCTGAGAAGTTGAAACACCTGCGACAGCTGGTCCCATAGTGGGAGCAGATGAACCACCAACAGCGGGACGAGGCATAACTGTAGCAGTGACATTTCTCAATACTTGTGTAGAGCCTGAATTGCCAGGAACAGTTGCACCAATGTGGTCTCCTTGTGTACCTCCTGCACTACCAGGTCTTGCACCTGCAGCAGAAACCAAGGGAGCAAATGCAGTGCCTGCAAAAAGCAAAATGTAGTCACTCTAAAAAAGATTATAAAGCAGAACCGAACAAGTCTATTTATCTTGCTACAGTAAGATAAACAACTGACCAGCATGTATATGAATGTTTATATGCCTGGGGGCACTTCCAATTACACCAATATGGCCAAGAGTTGGAGGAGCTGGTGGGGAATTCACACCACTACCAGAATTAAACAGAGGGCTTGTTTGCAATGGAAAGGGCTGCAAAGAGTAAGAACAAGATTGCTTAGAAATTTTTCTCATGAGCACATAAGACAAAAAGATACACAATAGTCTCAAAAGAACTGGTAAAGCCACACAGCATATAACATATTTTTTACTGACATATAAATCAACACATTATTACAGCCCCGTGACCATAATGCAGATATATATCTCGTTTTCAAAAGCCATCCACTTCAGTCATCACACACACCTTCCAAGGGTCTACCAAATCACAACGGTTAACTGGCTAAAAGCTGGATCTATTTAGCAAACAAACACTAACATGGTAGAAATACAATTTGATACTCCAGCTAGTCCAACAAGAACTATGAAGGGGCAACCAAAAGCTTCTCTATAACTAGTAAATTGCAAGAGCAGCAGTTAGCCATACTGCAATGCATCCTACAATAATGAATCAAATCGAGCATCGTACAGGAACAGGCATTGAGAAGGCTGGCGAAGTAGGGACCAGGAGTGAATAGAATCAATTTGTTACGGCAGGCAAGGGAGCTAGGGTAATGTCACAGTGCTGTGACCTAGTGCCTGACATGTGTATAGATAGATGGGTAAGCCCTTCAACTAGGATTATGCTGAGATGTTTGTAACCAAAAGAAATATAACCTCAGTTTATTGACCAGAGTGAGTTTTATTCTCTTCATCTGGTCAGGGGTGATAATTCCATTGGTTTACTAAGTCTTTGTGTTTGTGTGTGTGATGTTGCTCTAACAGTCTAACCTCACTTACATACCCTTAAGACAGCTCAAATTCTTACAGACATCAACTTTCACCCCTCTCTAGCATTAATACAATGTGCGTATCATGAAAAAAATCCTCTCTTCTTGCTCAATACAACCATTTTCGGCTTATGTTTAGTCCCAAAGAAGAGCCTCTCAATAATCTGTAGAATCCCTCCTATACGACAATATGTCGATAAACTTCTTTGTCTATTGATTGCCATATTTATCTTTTTCATCCAACTTTATATAAAGCTGTCAATTCTCATACATGAGCATACATAGCTTCTTGGGGGATTAAAAGGAATGGTGCCAAAGACCCAAGCAAGCCCTAAAACCAACCTAAATTAATAGTATAGTTGTGACTTTTCAGGATGGCAGTCTATTAGTCAACATAGCTGTTATCAGACTTTCCAAAGCCCTCGTCATCATAATAATACAGAGAAACACAATATCTGATTCCAAACTTCAACACAACTCACAAACCTGAACCATTAGAGGATTGGGACCCTGTGGAGATACATAGACTGCTGGGCCAGAATTAATTCCTGATTCTGCCTGCAGTAGTAGAGAATTTTTATTAAATGATTTTAGCATCATACAAATAGACTAACATAAATAAAACATAGATGAAGGAATCAAGAAATTACAGGAGATTGCCCCATACGCAAGGTCAACATCGTCCGACCAAGCTCTAGGAAAAGAGCACCCAAGTGTTGCATAGCAAGACCGGCTTGAACCAACTCAGACTGGACTTGGTTTCTGACTGAAGTATCAGTTGAACTCAAGTTTTGTTCCAAACGTCCTGCAATGTGCTACCACATGCATAGAGGTTTCAACTTATATCAGATTAAAAACAAGGAAAGCAAGAAGAAAGAACAGACAACTAGGAAAATTAAGCACTTTTTTCAATAGATTTTTTGATGGGGAAGGGACAGGACAGTTCAAATATTATTTCAGGAAGTTCACAAAACTCTAAAGGACAAAATGTTCATAATTTATTATCTTAGAAAAACAAATGTTGTCACAGTTTCCAGTACAACATCCGTTTTTGCCTTGACCATGGTAATGAATTTAGATTCATCAGCATAAGGCTCTAGCACAATTAAGGTGGATGTGAATAAGCAACACATATACACATCTATTCTATCTATATACTAAAGAAATGACCTTTATCCTACGTGTCGGCCTCATGTTCATTTCGCCTATGTGTCAACTTCTCAATAATGCCACCTCATCAAACTTCTGAATAAAAAAATTAAAATATTGGATCCCGCCTTAATTTTAAATATTTAATTTTTATCTTAAAAACAAAAATAATTACACTAATCCATATTGTTAGCAAATCCTATCTGTAAATCACCGTAAATATTGTAAATTTGATTTTTAAATTTTAACTAATAACTATCATTAGTGAAATAAGGGATAGACGATAGTATATAAATGTAAATACTCTTAACATTTTTTTACTATGTTTTTCTGATTTTAGCTTAGAATTGTATCTGTTAATCTGAGGCTATTAAATTTTAAATATAAGTTTAATTAATATATTATATTATAGTTTTATAATTTTCTCTTTTTTATTGTATCTCATGATCTGATTTTGTACTAACCTAATTTTCTAAATTTTAAAACCTTACACTTATATATTTTTTATTATATTTAAAAATTAAAACAAACCTTAAATCTCTACAATCTCTCTAACCAATATCTACTTAAATTCAAATTTTAAATCTTAAAATTTCCCAATGTGATATGAACCAAATTAATATTAATGTAACCTAATAGAGTTTTTTTACTGAAAAACAAATAAATATGTGTTACATTCAAATATAATTTTAATTTGATAATTGATTGTTTTATCTATAATATTTAAACATCTACCCTGCTTTATTTGATATTTATTGGACTATCAAATCTAATTTATTTTTTTTGCAAGAAAAATCTGATTTTACACCTTTAGACCCAAATCTTATTTTTAACCATCAAAACAATAAATGTAATTAAATTGATGCAAGCTCTAAGTATTCCTTCAATATCACCACAAACATTGGGTTTGCATTAAAATAATTTGATGATTTTTTAGGATAATATGAAAATTAAAAAATAATTTGACAAAAAAAATAAAATAAAACATTGAGTCTTACATAGAATGATAGAAATTTTTTGTTATATTCACATAAAAAATTAAAAAAGTAAAACAATTTTTTTGATTTAATTCATCTCTAAAATATATTATTTATATTTAACTAACGGTACTTATGCTAGTTTCAACTAATCGAACAAGAAACATACAGAAACTAATGCACTAGCTCTCCCCTCAAGAAGTTGCTCAGCACGGCGCAGCACAATGCTCAATGCTTCAGGTGTCGGCAGTCCTGCTGCATTGGATGGCAGTGCTATAGGTGACTGATCAGGCATGTCAGTTGATGATTGATCATGTGGATTTCCTGTAACAAACTTGAAAATGTTATCGGGTAAATGATCATAAAATAATGAGCTGTTTGAAGAAATTTTCTAAAGATTACCAATCTGCGACAACACTCTATCCATCTGATTCATGAACTCGCAGAGTGTGTTGAGAGAATCTGAAATTGGCTGTAAATTTCATAAGAAATTCGCAATTAAATGAAATCTTCAACAAAACAGGAAACTTAATGAACCTTAATATTTAAAAATGAAGACATTAAGAAGCCATTACTGCATTAAATGAAGGGAGAGGAACAGATGCTCCTGCCAAGGGAAATTGAAAAGGTTGACTTGGAAATGATTGCCCTGGCTGTGTTGAACTTGCTGCTTGACTTCGAATCCCAGTATTACTATGTTCAGCATCAGCTCCATTCCCCTGAGAAGCTTGACCAGAAGCAACAGGCTGCAAGGGAATGTTGATATAAAGGAATACAAAAAGAAAGTCATGCCAAATACCATTTCAAGAATCAGATGGAAAGGGGAACAAAAAAGAGCAACTTATATCTGAAGCTATATCTCCAGAACCAGGTACCCTACATGTTAAATCCATTTCTAGAAGTAAACAAGTTGTACTAGACCATCAGGAATAAACAAAAGGTGAAAAGACATTAGTTGTTAAGGAAGCTACTATGATTCTTGTCTCCAAAGAGTATAATCATGATCATCAATTCATCATTGCTCACATGGGAGCTACAGAAGAGGAAAGTAATACTCATCGATCAATCATTCTACTTGTTACCAAGCACATTCCAAAACCATTCAGCAAGAACATTAATTGCAATGATCAAAATTCAAAATCTAATGCATAATCAGAACGTTATTCCTACTATAAAGCCATTAAGGTGGTGTTGGAAGGGGTTGGGCAATCAGGTATCATATTGGGATTATTATTTTTTAACTCAATTTCTTATCCTTGTATTTGTTTCTGATACCCTAGTTTTCACTCAGCCTTTGATACATAACGGTCAGACTTTGATACATAACAGTCAGATTATACTTCATGTTAAATTCCTAGTTTCTATCTACTCTTACAACTTCTTATCAGTTTTTTCGACGTGTAATCATGTATTAGCATTGTTCTTAGGTTGCCCATCAGGTCAGGTGATCATTATGGTCATGGCAAAGTGTCAAAATCCAAATTTGATGCCTAATTTGACCAGATGCTTGTAAACAACTATCAAGTACTAACCCAACAGAGCCCAAACCCCTTTTACTTATTCCAAACTTATACAGCTATACCTAAGTTTCAACCAAGCACATTTAAATGATTCTACCTGAAAACTTTTCCAATCTCAGCATTATGTCGGTACATTAGTCATACTTAATATAAACTCCGGGATTCAATCCACATAAAATAATCACTGGTGTCAAAGAGAAATACAGGGGATGGGATTTTACGTCTTCTATCCAATAGAGACATATCATAAATGGATATAGAGATTGAAAAAAAGAAGAATAGGATAAAGAATCTTCTGAAAGCATAATTGAAGACAGACCAAGAGAAAAGAAATCAATTAAAAAGCAACACCAGCATTGTATGATATCTACCAGGGTAGAAGACATATAGTGATTGACAGAGGCTACTTACCGTAGGAAAGTTTTGCCCTGCGCTTGGTGCAGTTTGATTGCCAATGCCTAGAGAATTCAAAACTGCCCCGATCACCTGCAAGGCACGCAAATTCAGCTGTCAATAAATGTCCCAAAATTGAAAACTTATGCTACAACTTTGGATTATAGATGCGAAACGCACCCTAGTGACGTCAGGAACAGGTCCTTCACCTTGTTCTCCTACATTAAAAGTCCCAAGGACAACACTATGAGAAATTCGCCCTATGCGATTACGAGGAGCACCATCATTAGCATCATTTCCTATTTATGTCAGAAAAAAAATCAGCTGAAAAACAAGCCCGGAGAAATAACACATAAACAAGAACAACAGCAGTAAATACCTTGGGCACCATTGTTTGCATTTGTCTCTCCGGAACTAGAGCCAGAGGATGGTTGTGATTGGGCTGGTTGCCTTTCAACCAAGTGCAGAGTATGACCATTCTCAACATCTAAATATGGTCAAGAAATGCAATTCCAAAGAGATTATATGATACAAGCTCCTTACAACAACAACAACATAAAATACATGGAATACATTCAAAATATAAAAAATGCTCCAAATTATTCAAAAACGGTGAACAAGTTCTATTATCAATTAAAACACATAAATAGATATGTAGAGAGAGGGAGATGGGGAGGGAGATAGAGTTTCAAATAGCAGTAGGATACGATACTCGGATAGCAGATGTTCATCCTTTAGGACCTTCCCCCTGAAAATCAACCTCTGTTGCACTACTGGCAAACCAATTTTCTCAGCAATTTTCTCCTTGAATGATGACACTAATGTCTGAAAAAAAATCCAAGTCTAAGTACACTATACTGAAGCGAGAGATATATCATTAAACATGTGCGTGTTTGCTAACATAATTAAACAGTAATAAGGATTCAGAACAACATAACCGATCAATAAAAAAAAATTCAGGATCCTCCAAGGTATACAGAAAGTCTCCTATAATCACTAGGATTCGAATGAATCCTCAGGGCCTATACGAAGGAAGAGACATGGCAGGAATTTGTTTGTCTGAGGTGGAATGCAGTAAAATTCCGATTCGTGGGAGCAAAGGGTCCTCATTAATTGCATTGCCTCCGTCCTTATAACATATTTTGTCCAGTTAGGCACTTTTAATACATACTATGAGAAGATTAACTAGTATTCCCTATTCGGTAATTGGAAATTAATAAATTTTGGGAAAATAATGCATGGTTTCCACTGTTTCATTCGCCAAATTGATTCCTACAGCTGTATGCTCATCCTACGCTCCACATAGTAATGAATATATGCAAGCTTATAAAATTCCCTAAATTTAATTCGTGTACTTTTTAGTTCCTCGATTTAGCATATATCTGAGGGATGTAACATTCACATCAGATTCCTATTCCAAATGATTAGTTCACCCTTTACTCAATATCTAGGTTTATGGAACATATGGAGAGCTTTCAAGAAGACCAGCAGTGAAGGCCATGCCAATCCCTATAGCAAATATTTAATAATTTATGCATTAAAGACATAATCTTGTCTTCAGCCAATCCTATTTGTAAGTTGAAAAATTAAAACACACTCATTGGCTCATAGGTTTATCAGATGTTTTACCCAAGAGCAGGGCGTTAAAGCACGCACAATTTAAGATGATATCAAGTCTATTAACTGCGTAAGAAGGTAATGTAGCCGAAAACCACAAAAAAAATCCCCATTACGTTTAGACCAGAATTTGCTCCTTCAAACAATGTAAAGAGTTTTCAAGCATTACAATTTGCTCCATGAGAATCAAATTATAAAACTCATTTGCTTTGGACCTAAATTATGAACAAGTTTCCTCTCAGAAACCTATAAGGCTATGACCCACATTTTAAACAATAATCTTCATGAACACGATTTACAATGTTTTAATTTAATTGAAAGAAAATCCTAAAGGAGAAAACATAAGAATGCAAGAAAACAAGGAGATGCAACAAATAAATATTACATTTTTGTCCACGAGAAAGCTGTAGATTTGCGAATCCAATGTCTTGATATTAAGCTCAACAAAGGAATCAGAACTTCCACTTGAGGATTCACTGTTGCTAGCAACATCCATGTCTGCCTACAATGCTGCATAAATCGGATAAAAATCACTTCAACATTCGAAGATTTTCACATTAGACGGCAAAATGATAAATACATGTACGTGGACAACAGAATTAAAAAAAAAACATTCGATCCTAGGGCTAACCAACTCATTACTTAGAGTTTGCTCGAAGGAGGCGGCAAAATCTCGAAAAGTAGTGTGTATCAACAAGCAAAAGGCGAGCGAAATGATCGTCGATCACCAGCGGCCAGGCGGCTGGGAGTTTTCAGGGGCAAGTTCCCGGCGCCGGCGACACAAAACAAGTAAAAATTTGGAAATTTCTCGAGGAATAAGTACCACGAATTCCTCGATTGACATCAAAATATTAGAAAAAATTAATTCAATTGAGAACGAAAAGTTAAAACCAATCAAATTTGGATCTAATAATTTCTTAAGAATTGCAAACAATACGAACGAGAGGAAAACATAGAGATACATACACGATTGTAACTTTGACGAGGCAGAGAAGATAGGCCGGTGAAGAATTCTTTCTCCCTGGCAAACTCCCGAGTCCTGATTTTCTCTCTCACTCTGGTTCCTAGGGCTTTTAGTTGGACCGACCGACCGAAGAGTATGTGATAACCTGTTTAAAGACAGGCCCGTGACCGGCCCGGCTCTGTGCCCCGGTAATATATGTTTTGTTTCGAGTTTAATCATTAGTATAATGGATTTCATATTTTGCAAGATTGCATCCCCAGCTCCATGGAAAAAACAACCAAGGCGGTCGATCGATCAGATCGGGTCTGGCGGTCTGGGACTTGTTAGTTGGCAGACAAGATCATCATGGTGATCTTAGAGCTTGTTTGGTATATGAACCTTATTAGCACTTTTTATGAACCTTTTATATGAACAATATTGGCACTTTGGACACTTTAGCTTTTATATGATTTGTATTGGCACTTTTTAAGAACCTAGATATATAAAATCTTAAACCAAATGAGCAACCTTTGTGAACCTTAATTTACACATTTATCAAAATTATCTAAATTATGTCTATAACTTGCACATTTTTTTTATCCTTGAACTATATCGACACTCCACCATATGATTAGATTGCAATGACATGAACCATATTGACACGTATTATGAACCTAAGTCAACTAAATCACGAACCAATAGAACCACCTTTAAGAACCTAGAGTTACAACACCAACTACTACGAGCAAGAAATTCGTGAACCGTATGAACACTTATTACTAACCTTACCATTCAAAATTATGAACCCATAAAATATCATTTATGAACTAGAATTTATAATACAAATAATAAGCATTGTGGAAAAATCTCAGGAACCTTATTGACATTGGTTATAAACCTATCCGTATAAAGACACGAACTCACAAAATATCATTTATAAAATAGCATACATGACATAAATAACAATTTGTGTCTATGATTGCACACTAGTTTAAGTCATTTTAAGCCTAAATGGCTAATTTTGTCATTTTGTTAATTTTGTCATTTTAAGCCTAATATCACAAAATATCTTCTTCCTCCTCTTCTCCCATATTGCTTTGGTAATTCTATATAACTATATTCACGTACTCATTTTTGCTATTCATCTATCAAATTCATCTCACATCGATCTCTTTATTGATTTTCTCCATCTTCTTTAGCATCTTGTCCCGTTCAATTTTTCTACCTTCAATTCTCACCTTGTTCATGGATTTAGCCATTTAGGTAAGTCTTTTTAATTAAGAATTTAAAATTTATTAATGTCGTCTTCTTTGATCTTGTTCTTTGATTTTTACTTTGCAACATCCATATATCAATTCAAATCTGATGTGGACAACTTGTTTTCATCTTGGTAGCTACAACCACTTAATAATTTGAAAATTCATTTTACATGAGAAATTTGGTGATAAGTGATCAACCTATTTTGATTTTTTTGAATGAAAGGGTTAATCCATTCATGTGCAAAAAGTTAAAAAAGAGTCTTTTAGGCAACCTAGAAGATACAAGGGTTTTCAAATTCCAAACTTGGAACATCGTCTTATATACTCTCTATTGCTCTTTTTCCATCTAATATTGACACAGTTTCGAACATGACTAATCACAATGTTGGAGCACTTATCACTAGTACAATCTTCCAATATGGACACTTTGCTTCTTTTTTTAGCTCTCCAAATATAATAACTCACTACACAAAAGCACCTCATCCAAATATGAAACGTGAAGCTCTTTTTGTAATTCGTGTTTTCTAAAGCTCTTAACGAATCAACAAGAATGTTGTATCTTCTTCTAATCTTGGCCCACGAAAGAACCTTGTTGAGCATTTCTGAAGAGAGAACGTGAATTTGAACCATAGATGGTCCAATGATTCTTGAACAGTGTTTGTGCAAAGCTCGCACTTATCGTCTCGAATACCCATTTCTTGGAGTTTGTATTGGTGAAGACTCCATTGCTTGCTATCATCCAAATTGTGAAGGACACTTTGGGGGTGTTGAGTTTGCCCCCAAATGCAACAATTCCATTGGGTTTCTGGGCCCCTAAGTCTGATTTTTTCGTAAATAAACCAATCAAATCTACCATTTATGCTCGCGATGATAGCTTAATTAGCTTCTTGATCATGTCTCTCTTTGATCTCTTCTCTTAAGAGAATAACTGCTTTCCAAAATGCACTCGAAGTAGACTTGCATTCCACATTCCATAAGGATTGATTTCTCAGAATGACAATGTGCACCCAGTGATGCCATACACTATCAGAATTTAAGAGCGGATCATAGATAAGCTTTGAGAATCTGACTTTGTTCCATGCAAGTACTTCTTTTAGTACAATGTTGTAATACCCGCTATTTTTAATAAAAAGAAATATTAATTTAAATAATTTAAATAATAAATTAAAATAGCAAGTGCTCTTTATTATTGAATTCATATCTATAAACATGAATAAAATTTAAACATGATGGCAAATAAAATTATTTTAATAAAAAATATAACATTCTATTTTCCGTTAGCATAAGTTTCTTAATAAAAAAGAAAAGAAAAATGACTCTAAATAGTCTTAAGTGTCAATTTTGAACCAAAAATAATACCAACTTTAAAAATCACCATTATCAATACGAACTATCACAATATTAACCCAAAACGATATACAATTATTTTCCGGTAACTTTTCCGGTGGGATTGATGACATGGCAACCGAAATCTTACATGGCAATTAAAATTTCACTTTTTTTAACATTCTCATCCTTATGTGGCATAATTTTACATTCAAATTAAAAAAAGAAGAAATTAATATAACATGTCGTCTTACTTGGATCGAATGAAAACCCTAAACTAGAAACACTTACTTTGTTCGAATGGGTCGTTTTCGTCGAATCGAGACCTCGAATGAGTTTGTCGTATACAGATTCGTTCTTCCAGTATAACAAATTTTTACGTAGTTTGATTTCCTTCTAAGTTAAAACATATTTGATTTATTTGAGTTTTTGTTTTGTTTGATTTAATCGTGGAAGTCCGAAATCCCAATTCAATTTACAAGTTAGATATTAATTTATTTTCTTTTTTTAATTTGAATGTAAAATTATGCCTTGTAGGATTTGAATGTAAAAAAAGTGTAAAATTTTAATTGCCTACGAGATTTCCGGTTGCCATGTCATCAATTCCACCTGAAAATAATTGCATATCGTTTTGGGTTAATATTACGATAGTTCGTATCGCTAGCGGTGATTTTTAAAGTTGGTATTATTTTTGGTTCAAAGTGGAAAATGCTAGAGGTGGGATTCAAACCCCTAAACTCATGCACTCTCTCCACTTAATTTCTCTTCACACACCACTATGCCATCATGTAGTTCTTGCATCTTAAAGGAAATTCTTTCTTTTATTTTATTTCTCTTTTAGAAGTTTCTTCCACCTACTTCCCTTCCTCCACATGGCATGTAAAGCTTGTACATGTGTCTTGCATGCTTGCTAGCAACCTCTCTTTTGGCCACTCATGTCCACCACCCACATGCAACCAATGCATGGCCACCTCTCCCTCCATCCTCCACTTGGCATTAATGGCTAAGACATGTGGCATCATGCATGTTAGCTTCCTCTCTTATCTTCCGCTATAAAATGAGGGTGTGGTGCCCTCTTTAAGGTCTTTGGATAGCTGAAATATCCTAGCTACATATCTCTCTTTTCCCTCTTAATTTCAACCCAAACTTCCGGCCAAAACACCACCCAACCGCCGCCTAACGCCGGCCAAATCACCACCACATCACCACCTTCCTACCACCACTTTAAACACCTCTTCTCCTCCATTTTTCTACAGAAAAATACAGCCTTGTTATTACCTCTTTTCCATCATATTCTTCCACTTAATTACCATTAAAGATTGGTAAGAAATACTTCCTCATGATGTTGTTAATTCTACCTCTCTAAATCTTCTCGTTCTTAGTTTTTCTATGAATAAATCATGCATGCATATGGTAAAATCCATTTACCATATGATGCATGCAAATTTTTTAAAACTCTATTTCATTTTGTTATTCTTTAAGAACTTCTTTTGAATCAAGTTGTATCTAAGTGGTCTGGTCCACTTAGATGCATGCATGTGATTTCATATCCTTCATGTCTTTCTTATGATCAAATCTTTCACTTAAGAACTCTCTTGAACCATATATGAACTATAAGGGATGATGGTTCAAGGAATGTTGCATGCAAGCCTTATTCATTCTATATCTCTTTAAAATTATTTCCTTTCAATTTAAGAAGCCATCTTGAACCATGCATGAACATAAGATGTTATGGTTCAAGATTTATTACATAAATACATGGTGAAATTTTTGTCCTCTTTTAAGATTATAGACCTTTTAAAGGAATTTCAAGGAAGTATGCATGAACAAATAAGGATTTAAAGTTCATTAAGTTGCATGTGAGAACTTCATGGTCTTTAAGTCTTGAAGTGGGTTTTTAAATAAAAAGGAGTTTTATATTTGAAGTAGAAACCGAATTCTAAAAAAAGCCCTTCTAATGGATATTTTCTAAAAAATCCTTCAAGTGATGAGTATTTAGAGGAATAATATTTCATTTTCTAATCTTGGTATTGAGTCTAAGAAATCTAACTCTTGCATGCCATCTTTCCGGTACCCCGATGTCAAATTCGACTTAAGCAAGTACTTCGGACTTCCAACCTCACCATTCTTCCTTAGTTCAACCGTTTACTCGAAAAAGCAAAGGCAAGTGGATGGATCTCTGATGAGGCATTTTTCAGTCGTTTTACCTATCAAAGAATCCTGACTTAACCAAACTTAATAGAATTGTAAGTAATGGTCGATCCCACAAAGACTTGTGTATTTGTGTTTTTGCTTGTGTGTCAAGTAACCAAATCATGGTTTTTTTTTATGAATGATTATCTAGTCTAAGATACAAACTAAAAAGTAAATATGAATGCAAAAAGGTGTTTAAATCAATGAGAGACAAGTGTGTTCAACTAGTTAAATCCATCATGACATTACTTTGTTGATCATCAATTGTCTTGATTCTCTTCTCACTCGAATAATCTATTGTGGATTATGACCCTACTAAGGATTATGACCCGAACTTCAGATTAGTTGATAGAACTACCAGTCTAACAACCCTAATCATCCAACAACCTAGAAGACCTTCTAAATTCAATTAGACAACAACATAACAATTCAAGTTATCAATAGAAACAAGCACTTAGAGCAACCAGACATCTAAGTCACTTGTTAATTTATTCCCTTCTTTAATCAAATAGTCCAACCAGTAATAAATTGGTTAAAGTATACTCTTGATCAAATTAACTCCAACCGGTAATTAATAAGATTCAGTTATAACTAGAAATTCAATTAGGTGATTAATCTAACTGTAATACCCGATTTCGTTTTTAGGCCAGAAAACGATTTTCTTGTCTTATAAGTAATCTTTTAGACTTGATCCACAAGTAACTTCGGATAGGTATATTTAAACCGTTAAAGTTACCCTTGAATTCTTTATATGTTATTTTATTTAATAGTTTAATTAACCTTACCTTCTTCCTAAGTCTTTAGACCCTCTCTTTAGCCTTAAGTATATCTAACCTAATTAATTCCCCGATTTTATATCCTTCCAAACTTAATTAGCCTAGATCAAAAGATATAATAATAATATATTATATTTAAACTCCCTAACCCTAAGCCTTAGGATATAACGTGATTCCATTCTATTCTCCACACAAAGATATATTTGGCCGCCAATCTGAGTTTCCAAGGCAACTTTTCTCCGCCTCGTCGTTGCTCGTCCTTTTTCTTCTTCCTCGCTGGGACACGCATCACTCCATCATCATCATCATCGGTTCTGTTTTGTCACTCCGTCTCGCTTTCGGCATGCATCGCTGGCGGGAGGCAACCGTGGAATAGACGGGCTCGAGACGGTAACCTTGAGCAGTTGTTTGTCCGATGAGTAGACTTTTCCACGTCTTCCTTGTTCACTCTCTCTTCTGGTTCACTTTGCTTTCCCTATCGGAAAGTGAAGTTGAAACGGATTGTAGCGGAGACGGTCGTAGTTGTCCTGTTAGAGGGTTTGTTTGGTTGATTTATGTGCACCTTACTTGATCACTTTAGTTATCTCCTCAAATTAGTATTGTTAGGTTAGTTTCTTTTTAAGAGAAAGGATATCAATGGTGTTTTTGGCCAGATCGGTGAGGGGTACTAGTGGTGCAATCCGGTTTCACGTTGGGTTGTGGACTGGTTGTGCCGATCCGGTTACGTGGGTTGGATATATAAATATATATGTTATTATATATAATTGTATGTTGGGGGTGTTTAAGTTCATGAGAGTGACAAGTAGTTGAATTAATTAGTAAAGGTTAGAATGTTTTAATTAGTTTTTGGGTAGGATCGAATGGAGTGGGTGGATTAGTTTTAATTCGGTTCGTTAGATACTTTGTTAGGCTTGTGGGTTAAACAAGTTTAGTTATATATATTATCTGAAAGCATGATTCTTGTTCTTAAGTGGGGTTTATTAGTTGGGATGGGAGCTTGTCAAGAAAGATGTTTTGGTGGGTTCGGTGTCGGGTTCGGTCTTTGTAAGTAATTCTCTTCAAACTCCAAGTTTTCTTGCCACCAAAATTACAACATATATGTTTAGGAGATCGCTACCTACCTGGATCCTTACCTCTCCAGTACCGTTGAGAATTCTTCGTTTGAGGTAAGTCGTTTTCAACTTGCTCGGTTCTTCTCTATCCTGTTAGATTGCATACCGTTATTGTAGGGCGGGTTTTGGGAACTAGTCCTGAATACCTTTTTAAATTATTTTGAACTTCTTGATTTGCTGTGTGTGTAAAATGGTTTTGAACACATTTTATCGGAAAGAGATTTTTGGAACGTTTTCTCTGTGTTGGTACTGTTTCCGGCACGGCCCCATCGTAGCTGGCGTTGAGGAAGGGTTGTCTATGTATGGCCCGTGTGACAGGGAAACCGTGCCCCTTCAAAACAAAAAAATATTCTCTATGTGTTTTGGCAAGTGCTCCAGTGGAGGCTTAGCCGGGGTTAGAAGGGAGATTGTGAAGTGGAGTGAGAGGGCCTGCCTCTGCACTCGGCGCGGGGTCGAGCGCCTTGGTAGTCGGATTGCGAGATGGAGGAATTGCATTGTTGTAAGGTTGTATTTGTGAATGTGTATGTGGCTATGTGTGACTAATTATAACTAATTTAGGTATTGACCTTTAGAGTTATGAGTGCGATTGTGGACTTGGATGCTGACTTTAGAAGTGCTTTCAAAACGTCTTGCAATTTCTGTATTCTTTCTAACTTGATAGATTAGTAGCTGACCCTTCGGGGAATATTTTTTTTAGTTCCAGGTATGAATCCGGGAACCGTGCAGGAACCGAGGCTAGATGGCGGGGCGGAGCAGTGAAGAGCGCGTGTCATAGTAGGATCGGGTTTACCTTAGTTTATTTATGACTTTCTAGGATGTTGGTTTTACTATTATGATGGAGTTAGTATTATTACCTGTCTTTTATTTTCCTCGAATAATTTATTGTTAGTAGTGATTCGTCGGATATAGATATTTATGTTTTCGGGAACGCATGCATAATTATGTTTTCTAAATTTTACTAAATAAAAGGTTGGATATTTTATTAAGTTTTCTCGTCGTGCCCGCTTTGCAAGATCCTAAAGTGTTGTTGTCAACCCACTTAAGTAGTACCTGGTAAGGTCTATTTCTAAGTAGCGCCCTGTGTAAAGACGGGGTGTTACAAATTGGTATCAGAGCCAGGTTGACAACATGGCACAAGGAACTGACCAGCGAGTGTACCCGAGGTCCAACTTAAAACAAAAACCGGCCGGTGTTTTCAAAATGTTTTCACTGGGGTAGACATGTTGCATATAGGGGGTAGGTGACACCTCGCGACTCCGCCCCATCAGCCGAAGGACCTCACGTAAAATAGAAAGAAAGTATGTTAGTAATAGGTTACTTGAGTTTGATTGTGGGACTTTCTGTTATAGATGGCCCCACCAACCAGAGCGGGAGTTGCTGAAGCCAGTGGAAGAGGTCGCGGAAGAGGCCGCGGTAGAGGCCGAGGTAGGGGCCGTGGAAGGGGTAGAGGAGAGGCCCTTGTGGTTGCTGAGCCAAAGGTACAACATAATGTTACTCACCAAGAGGAGGTTGTTGAGAGTCAAGATATGGTTGTTGTTGTTCATCAGGGGGACAGTGCATTTGTCGCTGGAGGGGTTCCCCCAGCTAACGGGGCACAAGTGGGGGTAGGAGTGCCACCAGTAGGACTGGCCCCAGAGGTGAACGCTGCGATCCAACTATTTTTGCAGACCTTGATGGGGGCGGGGGCTGTACCTAATCTGAACGCAGTTGCGGGGCAACAAGGGGATGAGAGGAGGGCACCAGGACCACACTATGTTTTGGTTGTCCAGTTAGGAGCACTGCCAAATTCGCGAGGACCAGCGATAGTTGATCGTGTGGTCGAGCCGAGGAGACAGTATCGCGAGCCTCAGCCTGACAAGTGGCTCGCGGAGTTTAGGAAGACTGGGGTGCCAAACTTTGCTGGAGCTCAAGGTTCCGACGTGGAGCAGTGGTTGAGGAGGGTGAAAAATCTGCGTTGGACTCCATTCAGGCACCGGAGGAGAGGAAGATGTCCTTGGTACAGAGTCTATTACAGGAGAGTGCTTTTGACTGGTGGGAGTTGGGTAGGGACCACTAGACCAAGGTGACTTTTGAGGAGTTTGAGAGGAGGATTCGATATCAGTATTGTCCTCCGGTGGTGAGCATGGCTCGGGAGGCTGCTTTTCGGGATGCTGGACCCGAAAACATCACCGTGGCTGAGACTATTCTAAAGTTTCAGCAAGAGTTGGCAGCGGTGCCGAATGCTGCCCCTACTGAGGAGTTGAAGATTGCGACCTTTCTAAAAAGGTTGCAGCCGCACTTACGTGCCTATGTGTCTGGTCTCCGACTCCCGACGTTGAGAGATGTTCAGCAGTCTGCTTTGGCTTATGTTATGGCCACGACCCGACAGAGTCAGCTAGAGGTACATACCACGGGGAGCAAGAAGCAGAAGTTGTCTGCTCTGACAGAGCCTAGGAGAGACAATCATCCCGGCTCGTCTCAGCAACAACGATCAGGGTTTCAGTAATAGGGTCGTCAGGACCAACGTCGTCAGAGTCAGTCCACTGGAGGGCTGAGAGAGTGCTTCAACTGTGGAAGCACTGCTCACTTGAGGAGTCAGTGCCCGAAGCCAGTCAAGAGCTGCTTCACTTATGGGAAGCCTGGCCATTTACAAAAATATTGTAATGTTGGAGCACCCTCACAGGGATCTTCACCAGGAACAGTGAACCAGGTGCCTCGTCGTCAGCCTCAACAGTTTCAACAAGCACCGAGTCAGGGTAGAGGTCGCGGCGCATGAGTTAGTACTATTGGGGCAATCAGCCTCATATGTTTGAGATGAGGAGGGCTGATGCCTTACACACGTCGACCGCTACAAGTACGATTTGGATTCAGTCTAGACCTATTCATATACTGTTTGATACGGGTGCTACCCATTCTTTTATGTCTTCTACTTGCGTGGCTAGACTAGGATTGACTTGCACTAAGGGGGTGTCTTTTGTTGTGGGGCTGCCTGACGGCAGTAAGGTGAGCGGGAATAAGGAGATTTTACAGTGCCCTATTAGAATAGGGAATAGGGATTGGTATGCGGATTCCATAGTAATGTAGTTGTCGCCGAACGATGACGTGATTCTGGGGATGGATTGGATGAGACGCTACCGAGCAGTTTTGGATGCATACAGGGGTACAGTTACAGTGACAACAGATGATGGGACCAGACATGTGTGTCAGGAGTTAGAGCATGAGGGACTCGGATCGGTGATTAGTATGGTAAAGGCCGCCAAGTTGCTTAGTGATGGATGTGTAGGATATTGGTGTTATGTCCTACAGGGGGACAAGGAGAGACCGTGCATTCAGGATATACCGGTAGTGTGCGAGTTTGAGGACGTTTTCTCCGAGGATCTTCCAGGGTTGCCTCCTCAGAGAGAGGTAGACTTTGGTATTGAGTTGGATCCGGGGACGTGACGGATTTCGAGAGCCCCATATCGCATGGCCCCGATGGAGATGCAGGAGCTGAAGGCACAATTGGAGGAGTTGTTGGAGAAGGGGTATGTACGACCGAGTACGTCTCCATGGGGAGCTCTAGTCCTATTTGTGAAGAAGAAGGATGGTTCTCTCTGTCTGTGTATCGACTACCGAGAGTTGAATCGAGTTACCATCAAGAACAAGTATCCGCTACCACGTATTGATGATTTGTTAGATTAGTTGCAGGGGGCTACTGTGTTCTCTAAGGTGGATTTGAGGTCGGGATATCACCAGTTGAGGATTTGGGAAGAGGATATTCCCAAGACAGCGTTCCGAACGAGATATGGGCATTATGAGTTTGTAGTGATGCCGTTCGAACTAACGAATGCACCCGCCGTATTTATGGAGCTGATGAACTGGGTGTTTATAGACTACTTGGACAGATTTGTAGTGGCGTTCATCGATGATATTCTGATCTACTCTAGAAGTAAGGAGGAGCACGCCGAGCATCTTAGGCTAGTATTGGGAGTGTTGAGACAACATCAGTTGTTTGCTAAGCTGTCCAAGTGTGAATTCTAGCTGCCTGAAGTTACTTTTTTAGGTCACGTGGTATCTGCCTAGGGAGTTATGGTGGATCCTTTGAAGATTGAGGCTGTAAAGGCCTGGGAGCCTCCGAAGAATGTGAAGGAGGTGCGGAGCTTTCTAGGATGAGCAGGGTATTACAGAAGGTTTGTGGAAGGGTTTTCCCGGATAGCCCAACCACTTACCAACTTGCTTAAGAAGACCACTCGCTTTGAGTGGAATGAAGCCTGCCAGCAGAGTTTTGACGAGCTGAAGGGGAGGTTGACTTCGGCTCCTATACTTGCTCTTCCTCAGGGGAATGAGGATTTTGTAATTTATAGTGACGCCTCCAAGGTAGGCCTGGGCTGTGTGGTGATGCAGAGGGACAAGGTGATTGCTTATGCCTCCAGACAATTGAAACCGAACAAGCAAAATTACCCCACTCATTACTTGGAGCTAGCAGCTATGGTATATGCTCTGAAGATTTGGCGTCATTACTTGTATGGGAGCACCTGTAAAGTGATGACAGATCATAAGAGCCTCAAGTACATCTTCACTCAGAGGGAGTTGAATATGAGACAGAGGAGATGGCTTGAGTTACTGAAGGACTACGATCTTGAGATCCTTTACCACCCAGGGAAAGTGAATGTGGACGTTGATGCCCTTAGTAGGAAGACGCCTCAAGAGCGTATGTTGGCTTATTTGACAGTTCAGCCAGAATTACAGAGAGAGCTGATAAGGTATGGTGTTGAGGTGCAAATTCAGCGTTACCAAGCCAGCCTGAGGGCCTTAGAGTGTCAACCGTCCTTGCTTGAGGAAGTGAGGCAGAAACAAGAGAGTTGCTCAATGATTCAGGATCTGAGGCAGAGAATGAGCCGTGGAGAGGCACCCAACTTTGTGGAGAGAGCAGATGGTATTTTGTGTTTGCGTGGTCAGATTTGTGTGCCTCGAGATGCAGAGTTGAGGCAGAAGATTTTGCAGGAGGCCCATGCTACACCTTACTCAATCCACCCCGGGGCGAGTAAGATGTACAAGGATTTGCGACAGTTTTATTGGTGGGATGGCATGAAGCCGGATGTGGCGAGATTCGTCGCTAAATGTCAAGTGTGCCAACAGGTGAAGATCGAGCACCAGAGACCCGGAGGAATGCTTCAGTCACTCCCTATTCCAGAATGGATGTGGGAGGACATCTCCATGGATTTTGTCACAGGTTTGAGACTCAGCAAAGGCCATGATGCCATTTGGGTAGTGGTGGATAGACTGACAAAGATTACTCGCTTTTTGCCTATTTGAGAGACATGGCAAGTGAGCAAACTAGTAGAGGTGTTTATCAGTCAGATAGTCAGACTACACGGAGTGCCTAAGATGATTGTGTCAGATCGTGACGGGCGTTTTACTTCCAGATATTGGCAATAGGTGCATGAGGCATTGGGGACGAGATTGCATTTCTCGACTGCTTACCACCCGCAGTCAGACAGCCAGACAGAGAGGACGATTCAGACTCTAGAGGACATGCTGAGGTCCTGCGCGCTAGACTGGGGAGGTCAGTGGTCGGACCACTTGGCTTTGGTGGAGTTTGCCTATAATAATAGTTGGCACTCGTCGATTCAGATGGCTCCTTATGAGGCTTTATATGGGCGGAGATGTAGGACTCCGCTATGTTGGGATGACCCCTCAGATGTAGTAGGTGAGAGGCCATAGATGCTTGAGGAGACGATCGGGAAGGTGGCCTTGATTCGGGAGAGGATGTTAGCTTCTCAAAGTCGCCAAAAGTCCTATGCGGACAAGAGACGTAGACCCTTGGAGTTTGAGGTAGGAGCACACGTTTGGTTGAGGGTGTCGTCTACCCGCGGTGTCAGAAGATTTGGAGTTAAAGGGAAGTTGAGCCCTCGCTATATCGGTCCATTTGAGATTTTGAAGCGAGTGGGCGAGGTGGCCTACAGGCTAGCATTGCCGCCCGCTTTAGACGGAGTTCATCCTGTATTTCACGTCTCACAGCTGAGACAGTATGTTTCGGACCCCATTCACATACTTAATTATGAGGAATTGGTGGTGGAACCAGATCACACTTTCCGGGAACAACCATTGAAGATTCTAGATCGACGAATGAAGAAGTTGCGGAACAAGGAGATTCCTTTCGTGCTAATTCAGTGGTCTCGACGGGGAGCCGATGAGGCCACTTGGGAGACGGAGTCCAAGATGAGTGAGAGTTACCCAGAGATCTACCCGGGTTTAGTAGAGGCGTTTGAGGGGAAGGTTAGTAATTAGTGTGTTGTTTTTAGAATTGATGTTTGCTTCATGATTGTTGTTCACTTTGACTTGCCTGTTTGACTATTTAAATATTTGATTGACGTGTTGCGTGTTTTGGATGGCTAGTAATGGTTATGTTTATCTTTATCAATAAATTCTGGTTCGAGGACGAACCCTTTTTGAGTGGGAGAGGTTTGTGAAAACCTCGGAATATCTTTCCTTTCGTTATAAAAGTTTCGGGACGAAACTTTCTTAAGGGGGTAGTATGTAATACCCAATTTCGTTTTTAGGTCAGAAAACGATTTTCTTGTCTTACAAGTAATCTTTTACACTTGATCCACAAGTAACTTCGGATAGGTATATTTAAACCGTTAGAGTTACCCTTGAATTCCTTATATGTTATTTTATTTAATAGTTTAATTAACCTTACCTTCTTCCTAAGTATTTAGACCCTCTCTTTAGCCTTAAGTACATCTAACCTAATTAATTCCCCGATTTTTATATCCTTCCAAACTTAATTAGCCTAGATCAAAAGATATAATAATATATTATATTTAAACTCCCTAACCCTAAGCCTTAGGATATAACGTGATTCCATTCTATTCTCCACACAAAGATATATTTGGCCGCCAATCTGAGTTTCCAAGGCAACTTTTCTCCGCCTCGTCGCTGCTTGTCCTTTTTCTTCTTCTTCCTCGCTGGGACACGCATCACTCCATCATCATCATCGATTCTGTTTTGTCACTCCGCCTCGCTTTCGGCATGCATCGCTGACGGGAGGCAGCCGTGGAATAGACGGGCTCGAGACGTTGACCGTGAGCAGTTGTTTGTCCGGTGAGTAGACTTTTCCACGTCTTCCTTGTTCACTCTCTCTTCTGGTTCACTTTGTTTTCCCGATTGGAAAGTGAAGTTGAAACGGATTGTAGCGGAGACGGTCGTAGTTGTCTTGTTAGGGGGTTCGTTTGGTTGACGTATGTGCACCTTACTTGATCACGTTAGTTATCTCCTCAAATTAGTATTGTTAGGTTAGTTTCTTTTAAAGAGAAAGGATATCAATGGTGTTTTTGGCCAGATCGGTGAGGAGTACTAGTGGTGCAATCCGGTTTCACGTTGGGTTGTGAACTGGTTGTGCCGATCCGGTTACGTGGGTTAGATATATAAATATATATGTTATTATATATAATTGTATGTTGGGGGTGTTTAAGTTCATGAGAGTGACAAGTAGTTGAATTAATTAGTAAAGGATAGAATGTTTTAATTAGTTTTTGGGTAGGATCGAATGGAGTGGGTGGATTAGTTTTAATTTGGTTCGTTAGATACTTTGTTAGGCTTGTGGGTTAAACAAGTTTAGTTATATATATTATCTGAAAACATGATTCTTGTTCTTAAGTGGGGTTTATTAGTTGGAATGGGAGCTTGTCAAGAAAGATGTTTTGGCGGGTTCGATGTCGGGTTCGGTCTTTGTAAGTAATTCTCTTCAAACTCCAAGTTTTCTTGCCACTAAAATTACCACATATATGTTTAGGAGATCGCTACCTACCTGGATCCTTACCTCTCCAGTACCGTTGAGAATTCTTCGTTTAAGGTAAGTCGTTTTCGACTTGCTCGGTTCTTCTCTATCCTGTTAGATTGCATACCGTTATTGTAGGGCGGGTTTTGGGAACTAGTCCCGAATACCTTTTTAAATTATTTTGAACTTCTTGATTTGCTGTGTGTGTAAAATGGTTTTGAACGCATTTTATAGGAAAGAGATTTTTGGAACGTTTTCTCTGTGTTGGTACTGTTTCCGGCACGGCCCCATCGTAGCTGGCGTTGAGGAAGGGTTGTCTACGTATGGCCCGTGTGACAGGGAAACCGTGCCCCTTCAAAACAAAAAAATATTCTCTATGTGTTTTGGCAAGTGCTCCAGTGGAGGCTTAGCCGGGGTTAGAAGGGAGATTGTGAAGTGGAGTGAGAGGGCCTGCCTCTGCACTCGGCGCGGGGTCGAGCGCCTTGGTAGTCGGATTGCGAGATGGAGGAATTGCATTGTTGTAAGGTTGTATTTGTGAATGTGTATGTGGCTATGTGTGACTAATTATAACTAATTTAGGTATTGGCCTTTAGAGTTATGAGTGCGATTGTGGACTTGGATGCTGACTTTAGAAGTGCTTTCAAAACGTCTTGCAATTTCTGTATTCTTTCTAACTTGATAGATTAGTAGCTGACCCTTCGGGGAATATTTTTTTTAGTTCCAGGTATGAATCCGGGAACCGTGCAGGAACCGAGGCTAGATGGCGGGGCGGAGCAGTGAAGAGCGCGTGTCATAGTAGGATCGGGTTTACCTTAGTTTATTTATGACTTTCTAGGATGTTGGTTTTACTATTATGATGGAGTTAGTATTATTACCTGTCTTTTATTTTCCTCGAATAATTTATTGTTAGTAGTGATTCGTCGGATATAGATATTTATGTTTTCGGGAACGCATGCATAATTATGTTTTCTAAATTTTACTAAATAAAAGGTTGGATATTTTATTAAGTTTTCTCGTCGTGCCCGCTTTGCAAGATCCTAAAGTGTTGTTGTCAACCCACTTAAGTAGTACCTGGTAAGGTCTATTTCTAAGTAGCGCCCTGTGTAAAGACGGGGTGTTACAAATTGGTATCAGAGCCAGGTTGACAACATGGCACAAGGAACTGACCAGCGAGTGTACCCGAGGTCCAACTTAAAACAAAAACCGGCCGGTGTTTTCAAAATGTTTTCACTGGGGTAGACATGTTGCATATAGGGGGTAGGTGACACCTCGCGACTCCGCCCCATCAGCCGAAGGACCTCACGTAAAATAGAAAGAAAGTATGTTAGTAATAGGTTACTTGAGTTTGATTGTGGGACTTTCTGTTATAGATGGCCCCACCAACCAGAGCGGGAGTTGCTGAAGCCAGTGGAAGAGGTCGCGGAAGAGGCCGCGGTAGAGGCCGAGGTAGGGGCCGTGGAAGGGGTAGAGGAGAGGCCCTTGTGGTTGCTGAGCCAAAGGTACAACATAATGTTACTCACCAAGAGGAGGTTGTTGAGAGTCAAGATATGGTTGTTGTTGTTCATCAGGGGGACAGTGCATTTGTCGCTGGAGGGGTTCCCCCAGCTAACGGGGCACAAGTGGGGGTAGGAGTGCCACCAGTAGGACTGGCCCCAGAGGTGAACGCTGCGATCCAACTATTTTTGCAGACCTTGATGGGGGCGGGGGCTGTACCTAATCTGAACGCAGTTGCGGGGCAACAAGGGGATGAGAGGAGGGCACCAGGACCACACTATGTTTTGGTTGTCCAGTTAGGAGCACTGCCAAATTCGCGAGGACCAGCGATAGTTGATCGTGTGGTCGAGCCGAGGAGACAGTATCGCGAGCCTCAGCCTGACAAGTGGCTCGCGGAGTTTAGGAAGACTGGGGTGCCAAACTTTGCTGGAGCTCAAGGTTCCGACGTGGAGCAGTGGTTGAGGAGGGTGAAAAATCTGCGTTGGACTCCATTCAGGCACCGGAGGAGAGGAAGATGTCCTTGGTACAGAGTCTATTACAGGAGAGTGCTTTTGACTGGTGGGAGTTGGGTAGGGACCACTAGACCAAGGTGACTTTTGAGGAGTTTGAGAGGAGGATTCGATATCAGTATTGTCCTCCGGTGGTGAGCATGGCTCGGGAGGCTGCTTTTCGGGATGCTGGACCCGAAAACATCACCGTGGCTGAGACTATTCTAAAGTTTCAGCAAGAGTTGGCAGCGGTGCCGAATGCTGCCCCTACTGAGGAGTTGAAGATTGCGACCTTTCTAAAAAGGTTGCAGCCGCACTTACGTGCCTATGTGTCTGGTCTCCGACTCCCGACGTTGAGAGATGTTCAGCAGTCTGCTTTGGCTTATGTTATGGCCACGACCCGACAGAGTCAGCTAGAGGTACATACCACGGGGAGCAAGAAGCAGAAGTTGTCTGCTCTGACAGAGCCTAGGAGAGACAATCATCCCGGCTCGTCTCAGCAACAACGATCAGGGTTTCAGTAATAGGGTCGTCAGGACCAACGCCGTCAGAGTCAGTCCACTGGAGGGCTGAGAGAGTGCTTCAACTGTGGAAGCACTGCTCACTTGAGGAGTCAGTGCCCGAAGCCAGTCAAGAGCTGCTTCACTTATGGGAAGCCTGGCCATTTACAAAAATATTGTAATGTTGGAGCACCCTCACAGGGATCTTCACCAGGAACAGTGAACCAGGTGCCTCGTCGTCAGCCTCAACAGTTTCAACAAGCACCGAGTCAGGGTAGAGGTCGCGGCGCATGAGTTAGTACTATTGGGGCAATCAGCCTCATATGTTTGAGATGAGGAGGGCTGATGCCTTACACACGTCGACCGCTACAAGTACGATTTGGATTCAGTCTAGACCTATTCATATACTGTTTGATACGGGTGCTACCCATTCTTTTATGTCTTCTACTTGCGTGGCTAGACTAGGATTGACTTGCACTAAGGGGGTGTCTTTTGTTGTGGGGCTGCCTGACGGCAGTAAGGTGAGCGGGAATAAGGAGATTTTACAGTGCCCTATTAGAATAGGGAATAGGGATTGGTATGCGGATTCCATAGTAATGTAGTTGTCGCCGAACGATGACGTGATTCTGGGGATGGATTGGATGAGACGCTACCGAGCAGTTTTGGATGCATACAGGGGTACAGTTACAGTGACAACAGATGATGGGACCAGACATGTGTGTCAGGAGTTAGAGCATGAGGGACTCGGATCGGTGATTAGTATGGTAAAGGCCGCCAAGTTGCTTAGTGATGGATGTGTAGGATATTGGTGTTATGTCCTACAGGGGGACAAGGAGAGACCGTGCATTCAGGATATACCGGTAGTGTGCGAGTTTGAGGACGTTTTCTCCGAGGATCTTCCAGGGTTGCCTCCTCAGAGAGAGGTAGACTTTGGTATTGAGTTGGATCCGGGGACGTGACGGATTTCGAGAGCCCCATATCGCATGGCCCCGATGGAGATGCAGGAGCTGAAGGCACAATTGGAGGAGTTGTTGGAGAAGGGGTATGTACGACCGAGTACGTCTCCATGGGGAGCTCTAGTCCTATTTGTGAAGAAGAAGGATGGTTCTCTCTGTCTGTGTATCGACTACCGAGAGTTGAATCGAGTTACCATCAAGAACAAGTATCCGCTACCACGTATTGATGATTTGTTAGATTAGTTGCAGGGGGCTACTGTGTTCTCTAAGGTGGATTTGAGGTCGGGATATCACCAGTTGAGGATTTGGGAAGAGGATATTCCCAAGACAGCGTTCCGAACGAGATATGGGCATTATGAGTTTGTAGTGATGCCGTTCGAACTAACGAATGCACCCGCCGTATTTATGGAGCTGATGAACTGGGTGTTTATAGACTACTTGGACAGATTTGTAGTGGCGTTCATCGATGATATTCTGATCTACTCTAGAAGTAAGGAGGAGCACGCCGAGCATCTTAGGCTAGTATTGGGAGTGTTGAGACAACATCAGTTGTTTGCTAAGCTGTCCAAGTGTGAATTCTAGCTGCCTGAAGTTACTTTTTTAGGTCACGTGGTATCTGCCTAGGGAGTTATGGTGGATCCTTTGAAGATTGAGGCTGTAAAGGCCTGGGAGCCTCCGAAGAATGTGAAGGAGGTGCGGAGCTTTCTAGGATGAGCAGGGTATTACAGAAGGTTTGTGGAAGGGTTTTCCCGGATAGCCCAACCACTTACCAACTTGCTTAAGAAGACCACTCGCTTTGAGTGGAATGAAGCCTGCCAGCAGAGTTTTGACGAGCTGAAGGGGAGGTTGACTTCGGCTCCTATACTTGCTCTTCCTCAGGGGAATGAGGATTTTGTAATTTATAGTGACGCCTCCAAGGTAGGCCTGGGCTGTGTGGTGATGCAGAGGGACAAGGTGATTGCTTATGCCTCCAGACAATTGAAACCGAACAAGCAAAATTACCCCACTCATTACTTGGAGCTAGCAGCTATGGTATATGCTCTGAAGATTTGGCGTCATTACTTGTATGGGAGCACCTGTAAAGTGATGACAGATCATAAGAGCCTCAAGTACATCTTCACTCAGAGGGAGTTGAATATGAGACAGAGGAGATGGCTTGAGTTACTGAAGGACTACGATCTTGAGATCCTTTACCACCCAGGGAAAGTGAATGTGGACGTTGATGCCCTTAGTAGGAAGACGCCTCAAGAGCGTATGTTGGCTTATTTGACAGTTCAGCCAGAATTACAGAGAGAGCTGATAAGGTATGGTGTTGAGGTGCAAATTCAGCGTTACCAAGCCAGCCTGAGGGCCTTAGAGTGTCAACCGTCCTTGCTTGAGGAAGTGAGGCAGAAACAAGAGAGTTGCTCAATGATTCAGGATCTGAGGCAGAGAATGAGCCGTGGAGAGGCACCCAACTTTGTGGAGAGAGCAGATGGTATTTTGTGTTTGCGTGGTCAGATTTGTGTGCCTCGAGATGCAGAGTTGAGGCAGAAGATTTTGCAGGAGGCCCATGCTACACCTTACTCAATCCACCCCGGGGCGAGTAAGATGTACAAGGATTTGCGACAGTTTTATTGGTGGGATGGCATGAAGCCGGATGTGGCGAGATTCGTCGCTAAATGTCAAGTGTGCCAACAGGTGAAGATCGAGCACCAGAGACCCGGAGGAATGCTTCAGTCACTCCCTATTCCAGAATGGATGTGGGAGGACATCTCCATGGATTTTGTCACAGGTTTGAGACTCAGCAAAGGCCATGATGCCATTTGGGTAGTGGTGGATAGACTGACAAAGATTACTCGCTTTTTGCCTATTTGAGAGACATGGCAAGTGAGCAAACTAGTAGAGGTGTTTATCAGTCAGATAGTCAGACTACACGGAGTGCCTAAGATGATTGTGTCAGATCGTGACGGGCGTTTTACTTCCAGATATTGGCAATAGGTGCATGAGGCATTGGGGACGAGATTGCATTTCTCGACTGCTTACCACCCGCAGTCAGACAGCCAGACAGAGAGGACGATTCAGACTCTAGAGGACATGCTGAGGTCCTGCGCGCTAGACTGGGGAGGTCAGTGGTCGGACCACTTGGCTTTGGTGGAGTTTGCCTATAATAATAGTTGGCACTCGTCGATTCAGATGGCTCCTTATGAGGCTTTATATGGGCGGAGATGTAGGACTCCGCTATGTTGGGATGACCCCTCAGATGTAGTAGGTGAGAGGCCATAGATGCTTGAGGAGACGATCGGGAAGGTGGCCTTGATTCGGGAGAGGATGTTAGCTTCTCAAAGTCGCCAAAAGTCCTATGCGGACAAGAGACGTAGACCCTTGGAGTTTGAGGTAGGAGCACACGTTTGGTTGAGGGTGTCGTCTACCCGCGGTGTCAGAAGATTTGGAGTTAAAGGGAAGTTGAGCCCTCGCTATATCGGTCCATTTGAGATTTTGAAGCGAGTGGGCGAGGTGGCCTACAGGCTAGCATTGCCGCCCGCTTTAGACGGAGTTCATCCTGTATTTCACGTCTCACAGCTGAGACAGTATGTTTCGGACCCCATTCACATACTTAATTATGAGGAATTGGTGGTGGAACCAGATCACACTTTCCGGGAACAACCATTGAAGATTCTAGATCGACGAATGAAGAAGTTGCGGAACAAGGAGATTCCTTTCGTGCTAATTCAGTGGTCTCGACGGGGAGCCGATGAGGCCACTTGGGAGACGGAGTCCAAGATGAGTGAGAGTTACCCAGAGATCTACCCGGGTTTAGTAGAGGCGTTTGAGGGGAAGGTTAGTAATTAGTGTGTTGTTTTTAGAATTGATGTTTGCTTCATGATTGTTGTTCACTTTGACTTGCCTGTTTGACTATTTAAATATTTGATTGACGTGTTGCGTGTTTTGGATGGCTAGTAATGGTTATGTTTATCTTTATCAATAAATTCTGGTTCGAGGACGAACCCTTTTTGAGTGGGAGAGGTTTGTGAAAACCTCGGAATATCTTTCCTTTCGTTATAAAAGTTTCGGGACGAAACTTTCTTAAGGGGGTAGTATGTAATACCCAATTTCGTTTTTAGGTCAGAAAACGATTTTCTTGTCTTACAAGTAATCTTTTACACTTGATCCACAAGTAACTTCGGATAGGTATATTTAAACCGTTAGAGTTACCCTTGAATTCCTTATATGTTATTTTATTTAATAGTTTAATTAACCTTACCTTCTTCCTAAGTATTTAGACCCTCTCTTTAGCCTTAAGTACATCTAACCTAATTAATTCCCCGATTTTTATATCCTTCCAAACTTAATTAGCCTAGATCAAAAGATATAATAATATATTATATTTAAACTCCCTAACCCTAAGCCTTAGGATATAACGTGATTCCATTCTATTCTCCACACAAAGATATATTTGGCCGCCAATCTGAGTTTCCAAGGCAACTTTTCTCCGCCTCGTCGCTGCTTGTCCTTTTTCTTCTTCTTCCTCGCTGGGACACGCATCACTCCATCATCATCATCGATTCTGTTTTGTCACTCCGCCTCGCTTTCGGCATGCATCGCTGACGGGAGGCAGCCGTGGAATAGACGGGCTCGAGACGTTGACCGTGAGCAGTTGTTTGTCCGGTGAGTAGACTTTTCCACGTCTTCCTTGTTCACTCTCTCTTCTGGTTCACTTTGTTTTCCCGATTGGAAAGTGAAGTTGAAACGGATTGTAGCGGAGACGGTCGTAGTTGTCTTGTTAGGGGGTTCGTTTGGTTGACGTATGTGCACCTTACTTGATCACGTTAGTTATCTCCTCAAATTAGTATTGTTAGGTTAGTTTCTTTTAAAGAGAAAGGATATCAATGGTGTTTTTGGCCAGATCGGTGAGGAGTACTAGTGGTGCAATCCGGTTTCACGTTGGGTTGTGAACTGGTTGTGCCGATCCGGTTACGTGGGTTAGATATATAAATATATATGTTATTATATATAATTGTATGTTGGGGGTGTTTAAGTTCATGAGAGTGACAAGTAGTTGAATTAATTAGTAAAGGATAGAATGTTTTAATTAGTTTTTGGGTAGGATCGAATGGAGTGGGTGGATTAGTTTTAATTTGGTTCGTTAGATACTTTGTTAGGCTTGTGGGTTAAACAAGTTTAGTTATATATATTATCTGAAAACATGATTCTTGTTCTTAAGTGGGGTTTATTAGTTGGAATGGGAGCTTGTCAAGAAAGATGTTTTGGCGGGTTCGATGTCGGGTTCGGTCTTTGTAAGTAATTCTCTTCAAACTCCAAGTTTTCTTGCCACTAAAATTACCACATATATGTTTAGGAGATCGCTACCTACCTGGATCCTTACCTCTCCAGTACCGTTGAGAATTCTTCGTTTAAGGTAAGTCGTTTTCGACTTGCTCGGTTCTTCTCTATCCTGTTAGATTGCATACCGTTATTGTAGGGCGGGTTTTGGGAACTAGTCCCGAATACCTTTTTAAATTATTTTGAACTTCTTGATTTGCTGTGTGTGTAAAATGGTTTTGAACGCATTTTATAGGAAAGAGATTTTTGGAACGTTTTCTCTGTGTTGGTACTGTTTCCGGCACGGCCCCATCGTAGCTGGCGTTGAGGAAGGGTTGTCTACGTATGGCCCGTGTGACAGGGAAACCGTGCCCCTTCAAAACAAAAAAATATTCTCTATGTGTTTTGGCAAGTGCTCCAGTGGAGGCTTAGCCGGGGTTAGAAGGGAGATTGTGAAGTGGAGTGAGAGGGCCTGCCTCTGCACTCGGCGCGGGGTCGAGCGCCTTGGTAGTCGGATTGCGAGATGGAGGAATTGCATTGTTGTAAGGTTGTATTTGTGAATGTGTATGTGGCTATGTGTGACTAATTATAACTAATTTAGGTATTGGCCTTTAGAGTTATGAGTGCGATTGTGGACTTGGATGCTGACTTTAGAAGTGCTTTCAAAACGTCTTGCAATTTCTGTATTCTTTCTAACTTGATAGATTAGTAGCTGACCCTTCGGGGAATATTTTTTTTAGTTCCAGGTATGAATCAGGGAACCGTGCAGGAACCGAGGCTAGATGGCGGGGCGGAGCGGTGAAGAGCGCGTGTCATAGTAGGATCGGGTTTACCTTAGTATTATTAACTATGTTTTCTAAATTTTACTAAATAAAAGGTTGGATATTTTATTAAGTTTTCTCGTCGTGCCCGCGTTGCAAGATCCTAAAGTGTTGTTGTCAACCCACTTAAGTAGTACCTAGTAAGGTCTATTTCTAGGTAGCGCCCTAAAGACGGGGTGTTACACTAACAAAACCCTAGTTTAGATTCAATTAAGCATAGGGAAATAAACTCTATTCAAGTTTGTTGAGAATCAATCAAACCTCACAACAATATATAAATCAAGACTTCAATAACTAGCCAAACACAAAGGAATTTAGCATTTCATAATTAAATTAAAGAAAAACTTACAAAGGTTTAAAGTTTGCTCCTTGAAAGAGAGAAAACCCTAACCTCCAAAAGTATGATTAAAGTTATCATAAAGATAAAACTAACAAGAGCTTTTAAAGTATCTCCACATATCCTCAAAAGCCATACAATTAAGCACAATCTCGGACAATTATCAAGACAGGGCCCAAAACTCAGCCCACAAGTCGGCCCAATTACTTCCGCGTGAAAAAGCCAAAAGCGCGGCTTGTCTTCCAATTAAGCGGCCACATAATTACATACTAACCCGTGTAATTGCATTCTGGTGAAATTGCTCGGGCGCGCTTCCTCCTTTGCAAGCGGAGTAATTTCCTTACTTCCTTGTTGTTCACTCTGACTCTCAATGCTCCTTTGCACCACTTCCTAACTCTCTTTAATCTTCAAGACACCACCACACTAAGCTGTAAACCGTCCTGTTGTTGCTCATAAACCTAGAAACTTGTAAAACCGAGCAAACAAGTGCAAACTACCCCAAAACACAAGATCTTATAAACTAAACTAAAACTAACTAAAACTAACTAAAACTTATGCAAAACCAACCTAAAACATGCATCTAAACTACACCTATATGCAAGCTTTCAATCTCTTGCCCTTCTACTAAATGTGAATTCATGTTCCGTTTAATATTCCTACTTGTTTGAGAATGACTCGTTTGTTCAATAAATGAACTTAGGTTTATTTATTGCTTAGATATAAGGACCTTGTTAGTCTTATTCGTACTACGCTAGTACTGGATTTTAGGACCGATGATTGCGGTCTTGTTTGTTTAAAGTGTCTCGTTTAGAGACCTTGCTTGGAATAGTATAGGAAAAAGTATTGGGCATAAGTCTTGAACCATTTTTTGATAACATCATATTATATGTAGGTCATGACTCTACTCTTACTCTGTTGTCTAAAGTCTTAAGCAATGTCGAAATAGAAAGGTTTTGTCTAAAGTCTAAAGCAATGTCACACGGAAAAGAAATGTTGGCTAAAGTCTTAAAGCAATGTCGAAATAGAAAGGTTTCGTCTAAAGTCTTAAGCAATGCCACATGAAATGGAAAAGACAACTAAAGTCTTTTGCTATGTTGTCTTTCGAATTCACGAATTAGGCTAACGTCTATGGTATGCCGACATTCAAAATTTATAATAAGGCTAAAGGTCTTGCCTTATTCAATCCATTAATTAAATTATACTACGTAGAATATTTTGAAACATTAAAGTTCCATGTCCACGTTGCAATTGAACCACATTTCAGTGGTGCTCTCATCCTAAAGAAATCTTGTATTTCTTTTTGTGTAATAACATCGCCAATCTATGTTCCGATAGAACCACCATCCTTATGATTTTCGATCTCTAAAGAAATATTGTATCTCTTTTCTCTTGGGCAAGAGTTTGACTTGCTTCCTAATGGAAGCACATCCTCGTAATCTCAGACTTATCTTGAAATTTCCTAGCATTCACTCTTTCGATGGAAGTATTAATTGTTGGATTGTCGACCAATCACCACCATTTGGAGATCGATACCAACAAGTTTAGTTAGTACCTTAGCCGCCATTCGCTTGTTAGTCTTTCATTACACTAACCCGTCCACCCTCTCTTTCTTTTCCTTGCATGTTCGTGTATCAGGATGAAAAGGCCATTTCTCGAGGGCTGAGGATCTGACGATAGACGTAGTACATGACATATCAAGGAAAGATCAAATCCCTAACTGAAGTATTCAAGAGGAGGTATGCATTCAAAGGAGTAATTTCAAAGATTTGAAGATCAAGGCAAGATAAGGTTGAAGGAAGGAAGAGTTTTTACCCTAAACAAGACACCCAAAAGGTGGTGTGTCATCTCTTCTATTTGTAAACCAAGGGGCTTATCATCATATGAGTTTTCCTTGGAAATATCATCTATTTTTAATAAGCCCTTTGAATAACTCTTTTATTGTATGAGCATATTTTCCGTTGCTAGATCTTATGTAAACGAAATACCATTGTAATGAACTACAGTTCTTTTTAATGAATGAGATTTCCGTTTTTAGCTCATTTTCGTTTAAGTTATGTTTTTAAAGCCTTGGGTGGTTCTGGGTAGGTCAATCCGGGATCACTAGCGGTAATATCCCTTATGATAAAATAGGGGTGTTACAATTATGGTATCAGAGGCTGGTTTTATTTTCGAACCGAAAATATTTTATTGAAACTTTTCCCAAGAAAGGATAAAACCTTGGTCCAAATTCTATTCCCGAAAGAAATTTCAATTCGATAATTTCTTCTTAAAAACTTCGAAACTCAAGTAAAAAGTACTTTTAAAGAAATTTCTAAGTTAGATACTTTCGTTGAAAGTTTAAAGTCAAAACTCATATAAGAGAACATTATGAGTTGGAAAACCTAAGATAATAATTTCCTAGAGCCGAAATCGTTTTATTTACGAAGTCTTACCCGAAGGTTTTAAAACCAAGTTTTCGCTAAAGAGTTAGCATACCTAATCCTCATCTAAAAACGTTGTTGTACAAGTAAATTCACTAATCTTTACTTAAACTAAAGACTTAAGATTCAAGGGTTTTGTTTGACAATAATACGAAGAACTCATTTTATCTGTAAAACTTAGTCAGAAGTTTTACTTCTACAATTAAATATCTTTAACCTTTCCTTACGAGGTTTAGAATTACGACGTATCATCTACGAAAGAAAATTTTCGACTAAAGTTTCGCTTTAAATTTAAAGTCATTTATAAAATGAATCTTTTCTAGGAACTTTAAAACTCTCAAAATTCTTTGAGAATATAAATGTGTTGGACATGAAAATTTTGTTTTCAAATCTCAAAACTTCCTTCAATTATCTCCTTCTTCAAATATAGAATTATGGATATTCTATATTAATGCCGATCGTTAGCCATTTAAAGAAAATGGTTGTAACGGAACTAAGCTCATTCTCATTGGGAATTAGAATGAGTCATGATGTAATATCTCTCATTTTTATAAAGGGTAAAATTGTAAGTTTACATTTCTCTTTATCATAATAAAATATTTACATATTTATTTCTTAAAGTTATAATGTTATAACATTTTAAATGTTATAAGGTTGGTTTATAAAGTTAAAACCCCATATTAAAGGTTACAAAAATTATGTTCTCATATTAATTATGAACCATAAGAATTATGGTTTTATGATTATTACAATATGGTAAAATGTAACCATGAATAATAGAATCTTATTTTATTATTTAAATTTATAAGAGAATAATTATAAATAACAAAATTTAAGAACAAGTGTTATAATAATATTTCTAAAATTTATATAAGTGTTTATAAAGCTAAAGTTTAATAAAATAAATTGTTTAAAGTTCAAATGATTACTATCTATTTTATTTGGAGTGCAAAAGTTAAGGTGGAAGGACATTTTTATCACTTTTGCAAAAAGAGAGTGTTGTTTGTGCAATTTCTCAGAAATGGATTGAAACCCGATTGGGTTGTCTTCAACCTTGAGCCCGAATATTCAAATGGCTATATTTCACTCGTTTCTCAACTGATTTTCGATCCGTAAAATATTACGGAAAGACCATGAGGTTTTCTATTCAATCCCTCAATCAATTTTACGAAAAGTTATTGGGTTATATCTCGAATGGGGGAAGATGGAACTATTGGGGTTCCTCGAATCCGAAACGTTTGGGGGTTGAATCCTCAAATTTGGAAAGGATAAGGTCGGGAAATGGATAAGGACGAGTAGTTGGACGGATTTGGATAGAAATCGACGCAATTAAAAGTCGGATTAGTATTTCAAGCGTGACCTTTCAAGAGCTCGGGTTTAAAGGCAAGAAATCAGTTTTTGTGGCATTTGAATGTTGATTTGAGTAGTATAAAAAGGGTATTGATCTAGGGAAAACACACACAAATACATTACTTCAGTTTTTCCTCACAAAAACTCTCTAAATTGTCCAACAATCCGGATCGAAATCAAGTTCCGACACTTACGAAAAACAGGGAAACACTACTATTTTTTATCTCATTCGCGCTCGACTGGTCACCCCAGACCTTGCCACCACCTCCATCATGCTCGTGATCCCCCAGCGCACCCGTTACCATCTCTCCCGTCGTCCTCCGTCCACAGCCGCCGCCGCGAGAGGTTCCTCTGTTCCGCCCCTGTTCTTGAACTGTATGTTGTTGCTGCTGTTGTGTTCAGCGTAGAACAACAACAATCCTACTATAGCATTGGGTTTAATAAAAAAAGGAAAAGTCGGTTTAAAAGAAAAATAAAATAAAACAATATAGTAAGTCCACATATATTTAAAAAAATATTATTACTTCTTTAAAATTAAGTAATGAGTTTTAATAACAACTAGTTGTCCCCGTCGTGCCCTGCATTTGTGTGAGTATTTTTAGATTATATTGGAGAGTTATTAGGATCATGAAGATATCTTAAAGTCTTATCCTATAAAATACATAAAAAATATTTTTATGTCAAATTCATGGAAATTAATTTTTACGAACCGGTTTTTATTTTGCTAGAAAATAGGTTAATTGTTAATTTTGTTGTTCAATATATTCGTTCTGTACTTACATATATGATCATATCATATATATGAATCATTAACAATCTATTATTAATTTTGTAGTTTAAAAATATTATAGGATAAGATCTCGGTATATATTTATATGAGTTTTTTTGGTAGATTATATTGGAGAGTTGTTAGGATCATAAAGATATGGTAAAAATATTTTTATATGTAAATTTCTCAAAATATGTAACTAAATTTACAAAAAAAAACATTATTGTAATCCAATATAAAAAAAATGAAAAATTTGGTTGAGATATGTAGATTATGTGGCAATATGATATATGAGTGATATGGAAAAAAATTGACATGTAGACTATGACATGAAATATTTATAAAGACGTCTAAATTATAAGAAAATAACACGTGTAAAAATATGAGGTGGCTTAATATAGGATCGACATGTGGCGAAATCCTAGGTGGCGTAATGAGAAGGCTCAAAACCTTATTGCTTATATATATATGAGGTTGATTCACATGGAAATGGGGCTTATCATGAAAACTAAGAACAAATGAGGACCCTTGGATTTGAGAAATGCATGGCTAAGATTAGAAGAGATAGGGGCAAAATGGTAATTTTGATAAAAATTAAAAAAATTAAAAAATTAAAAAATAAAAAATAAATAAAAATTAATTTTTTTTTTTAATTTTCTTAGTTTCGCTTGTTTTTGCCAAAAACACAAAATTTGATTTTTTACGTTACGTTCACGTATTTTATGCATATGTTCACACTATTATAAGACATGTTCACATATTATCACATTTTTCAGTTCAAAGATTTTATAATACGTTCACATATATTACAAGTGTGTTCATATATTATTACTCTTTGTTCATGTTTTATGGTCATGTGTTCATGTTCGATTAAATCATAATACAGGCGTTAAACGGGTAAAAAAAATTTGACAAAAAATAAAAAAATAAAAATTTATTTTTTTATTTTTTATTATTTATTTTTTTATTTTTTTATTATTTATTTTTTCGCTTATTTTTGCCAAAAACACGACGGTTGAGATTTTACGTTCTGTTCACATATTTTATACACATGTTCACATTTTTACAAGGGCTGTTCACATATTACCGCATTTTAACTTCAGAAAATTTAGTATACGTTCACATATAATATGGATACGTTCACATATTAGTATTTCATGTTCATGTTTTATGGCCTTATGTTCATACTCGATTTACATCATTCTATATACGTAAAAAGACTTAAAAAAATAAAGTAAGAAAATAAAAAAAAATTATTTTTTTATTTTTTTTATTTTTTTGCTTATTTTTGCCAAAAACACGACGATTGACATTTTACGTTATGTTCACATATTTTATACACATGTTCACATTTTTACAAGGGTTGTTCACATATAATCGCATTTTAACTTCAGAAAATTTAGTATACGTTCACATATAATATAGATACGTTCACATATTAGTATTGCATGTTCACGTTTTATGGCTTTATGTTCATACTCGATTTACATCATTCTACATACGTAAAAAGACTTAAAAAAATAAAGTAAGAAAATAAAAAAAATAAAAAATAAAAAAATAAATTTTTTTTTTTTTTTTTTTTTATATTTTTATTTTTTATATTTTTTTTATTTTTTTAATCGGATGACCTAAATTCATTTCTAGTGTTTCAATCGGATGGTCCAGATACATTCTTAGTTTTCATGATAAGTCCCATTTTCATTTGATTCAATCTCATATATATATATAAGATTTGTTTAGAGGTTTTCAACCAAAATTGGGTCTTTGAATATTTAAATACTAGTATGAATTTAAATTGGTACTTTTAGTGTTTTGTATATAAATGGGGTTTAATCACCCACCTGACTAAATGTGTGAAACCCAAGTTCCCAACATAAGTAAACCTTTCTTTCGAAACCGAGACTCACCCCTGGGCGACATTCTCATTCTTTCTTCAAATCATAGTTTTCCTAGGAGGTCCAAGGTCCGAGGATGGGACCAGCTTTAATTCGGTAACCGACATCCCAACTCGCCCCTTCCTAAAATCCGAACCACCTTCAAAAACCCCATTTGCTTAGTTTGTCACAAGAATAACGGATCGTTTATTTTCCTTGCATGGTAGGCTAGTGTCCATCGCATTTTCCATCGCGACACATCAGGAGTGGAGTTCGTCGACGAGGATCACGAGGAACAAGCTTGAAGAGGAAGAAAAGCTTGAGCAGTAGCTGGAGTGAAGGTGGTTAGTTTGAAAAAAAATTCAGAATAAATTTTTAAGGGTCGAGGTTCCGACTTGTGGAACCCTTTCCATTTCAACTTTGTATCCATTCAAGTTTATTCAACTATTGTATTCGACTTCCGCATCTTTTATATATATGTAACTTCCGCATTAAAGTTTTTGGTGAAGTTCTGTAATTATTGTAAGCCTTGGGTGACTTCGAGAGTTTAATCTCGGGGTCACTGGTGGTAATATCCCTGTATAAAAAGAGGGTGTTACACATGCCAAATTGTAATATCCTCTAGTTTAATAAAGGGATATTACTCTAATTATTTTGATTTAATAATAAGTGAAGATTTACACGTAATTTAATTCCGTTATAAATGAACAAAACTTGCAAAAATAAAATTTATTTCTTATGAATGAATTTTTGGCAAGTTAAATTCTATTTAGCGGAAAATTTAAATTTATAAAAGTGTAAGAAGATGACAAATAATAAGGAAGTTTGAAAGAGTGGGAAAAAGGAGGGTGTGTAACCGGACTCGAACCCATGACGTCTTACGCATGGAAATAAGACACCCAAAAGGCTAAAACCACTCTACTAACTTGATTTTTGAACAGATGTGAATTTGAACTCCCGGCTAATCCCCCATCGCCTTGTCCTTTTCTTCAAGAAATTGCTCGCATGATATCCTACGGAGGGGCCGCCTTTGTCACCTAGACGTCACGCCGGTGTCATGGCTGCCACCTTAGGGAGCCTACCCCGTAGCCCGCCATTGGTGGCAAGCACGCGAGCGCCACCAGCTTCGCTTCTGCCTGGTGTTGTTGGCGTGCTTCATGGATAAGGAAGATAGGTAGAGGATTGATGGTGGTATAAAAGGGGAGAATTGATCAGAGTTGTTGGGTTTGATACAAAAGAACAATCCCGATTTCATTGTTCGGTTTTGACCTAAAACCACCCAAACTTCAAAGATTGATTGTGAACTCGTTTCTCAACCAAAATTCGTGATTCAAGTTGCTATATTTCGAGGAAGAGGATATCTATAATATACCTCAATTAATTTGGACGAAACATTTCAAGAAACAAGCCAAAATCCACCATATCAGATCATGGTACTGATTTTCCAATTTTTAAAAGGTTGGTGACAAGTGGTTTTCACAAGCTTCGTTCTCCTTCGTATGGACTCCAATCAAGGAACCGTTGCCAACAGTTGGAATATGGCAAAATGTGCTTCCAACTATTGCTTGAATCGCCCAAAACGGATGTTAGACAAAGCCGCTAGCAATCGATGAAGTTGGCTTGTCGCTAAGGAGAAAAAGGAAAAGAAAAGGTGTGTGGGTTGGGTTTGCCTCGGTGTGTGTGCCATGGATGATGGATCTCGATGGACTGTCTTGTTTTCCGAATATTACCTCAATTTGCGTGCCGTCTCGATTTGCGTGTAAGCAAATCCCGAAAACGTGTTGCTAGGTAATTTCCGCCTTTCGAGCTTGACTTATATTATAGAATGATTTTTAGGATAAAATTATTCAAAGTTGAATTTCCGTATTAAATCTCGTAAAGCGTGATTTATCGAATCTTGTAATTGGTTAAGTTATTAAGCCGGATTAAGTCAAGCAAGTACTTGACAAATTATTATAAGGACATAATAATTTGTAGTAATTAATCTTAGAACAGAAATAAATTGATTATAATTTATTTCTCTATTCTTTTCCGATACAACTCGAGTTCGAGTCTTGGATGCACGTCGTTCGAGATGGAACGAATCGCCTTAAGAAGAGTTATCTCATATAAAGCAAGTGGACGGTTCTCTCTTGTATTATTGTTATTAAATGAGGAATTGAATCCCATTTAATATTTGTGTTGGGAACAACTTGTGTGATTAATAAAATATGATAGGTTGTTTTGTTAGAAATATGGACAACGTTATTTATTCAGTTTCGCACTAGAGCTGGATTTAGGTCCGTTGTTTGTGACCTTGTGTGTTTAGTTGTCTTATGCCGGGACATTGTTTTGAAGTAGATTAGTTCAAGGATGATGATCATGGATGAAATAGGCCCTCTGATCTCGGTTGTTGGCCGAATCTAGGTTGTTGGCCGAGCATATGTAAATGATCATGGATGAAATAAGCCCTCTGATCTAGGTTGTTGGCCGAATCTCGGTTGTTGGCTGAGCATATGTAAATGATCATGGATGAAATAGGCCCTCTGATCTCGGTTGTTGGCCGGACTACATAAAAACTATTAAATGGTGCGAGTGCACAGTTTGAAAGTAATGAAAGATAAGTGTGTTAGGCAAATTAATGTACCAAGATGGTTAGTCTATTCGATAACCATTCTTGCTCCCGATTATGAATGATTCTTAATCAAACTTTGATTAAGTCAATCTGATTAGTCGACGGAGGCTTTTCAAAATGTTATGTGATTAATATAAGTTCCCAACAATTGTTCATGTTTCGTGAAGGAACCATAAATTGTGGCATCCTATCTCTTGAATATGCATCCCTCATTCTTATCCTCTATGGGACTGCTAACTGTTGGATCATCGACCGGTTGTTATTCGGATTACGATGCCAATATGTTTAGTCACTTGCTTAGTCTTTCATTAGACTAACCCGACCACTTTATTCAATTGCATGGTTGGCTGGTGTCCACCGTCTGTATACGACACATCAAGTATTTCTTGGAAGTTGGTTTGATAAGTGGATCAAGAAGTTGAAGAAAAGTTTCCAGAAGTTGTGTTTGAGCGAAGTTTATGGTTGGGCCACTACAAAGCTTTGTTGGGAAAGAGGAAGCTTAGAGTTTACATACTAAAGACTTTGTTCAGATAGAAGACTATTCTATCATCTTGTCATAAAAGCTAATGTTGTTTTAACACCATTTATATTTATTCCGTTGTAACGTTTTCTTAAACTTTGTAAAGTTTGAGTTATCAAGTAATAAAGATTAAGTTCTTTTACAACATTTTGTGGTCTTCCACTTTCATACTTTTGTTTTAAATGAATCCAGTTTTCGGATTTTTTTAGTTTGTTCAGTCAGTTTAAAGCCTTGAGTAACTTCGGTTTAGTCTTAATCGGGGTTACTGGCGGTAATACCTCCAGGGTAGGAAGGGGGTGTTACACAACTAAAGTTAATGCTTATGTTTACATAGAGCCAAACTCACTAAGCCAGCGACTCACGGGGAGATAGAAATTTCCAAAGAGGAAACCGAGGAAGGCTTAGTCAACCAAGGATCTAACCGGTCTCCACCTAACTCGATCTCGAAACAAATTATCGAGAAGTATCCGAGGGGATAAAAAATGGTCTAGCAATAAAGGAGTGGTCAAGAATTCTGACCAATGACGAATATATTCATTTGAAATACCTACAAGTAGAAGTGACTTGCTCAGTCAACACATGGGATCTTGGCATGATATCTTATGATTGTCAACCGAATAAACCAATCATTTATAGGGCTTCGGTGAACGTGAGAACCACATCATACTTCGCCGCCACATTTCATAATCTGACTTTATATTGGTTGTAGAGGTGAAGTTAGAACGGAAGTTGTTCAATTTCTTAGTGTAGTTTTTAAGGCTTGTTGTAACTTGAATTCCCTTATATCTAATAAAGCATCGCTTTCTTTTCGAAAGTGTGCCTTTACTCTATCCGACACAAATGATAATTATTGGAAGAAAATCTGTGTTCACCTATTCAGATGGTTACTACGCGAGGAAATAGCTACAGAAACAATGCCAAGGTTGAGGGTGGGAATGATGAGGGCAAATCTAAAGTAAGAGGTCTCTCGGGAGACAATCGGCCCCGATACCAAATACCGTGATAGCTTTTAACGAGGCCACTATGGCAATTTTCCTAACCATGATCAACAAATGACGAGGGAAGTTATAACTGAGGTTGCACCGAATCAAGCAAAAGAGGTCGGGGCAGATCAAGATGAGGACGAGAGAGCAGACAACACCCGTGACAAAGGAGATAAGATGAGCTTCTCAAATGCTCTCAAGACTTTCAATGCCATGAAACCCGACTCTTATGATAGAAGTGGAGAACCTGCTAGTATCCACTATTGGTTTTCCCATGTGGAGCGACTGGTAAAAAATGTGCACTGCTCAGAGACTAACAAAGTACATATGGCCGCTTTGAAGCTTAAGGATGAAGTCGGGGAATGGTGGGAGAGCTCCAAATTGTCTATCCATCCCTAGCTAAATTGGAACATGTTCAAAGAGAAAATGATGAACAGATTTTAGTTATTCTCGCCTAAGGTGAATGGGCTAAGCGTCATCGAAAGGGCAAAGAAGTTCAACCATTTGCTCCAATATAGTGGATTAGAGATATCCACTGAGGAACAAAAGATCCGTCGCTTTCACAAGTGGATGTTTGACACCATCAAGCCATGGATGGTGAACCGTAATTTCTCAACTTTGGAGGAGTATGTTGATGTTGCATATCAATTTGGTTGGTGAAAATAAACTTTGAAGTTAAAGTTCTTGATAAATGAAGCAATATTCTCTCTTTTTTATATGATTTTATGTTCATTTACTAATTAAATCAACTATTAAATTTTATAAGAATTTGAATGAATAAGTTTAACTTACAAAAATCACTAGCAATTAAATTTCACATACTAATTAAGTTAGAAACTAATATATTAGATTTTTTTCCTTTATTTTACATAAAAAAACTTAAAAATTGATTAGATGTAATTGTAAAAAATATTATCGGGTAAAGGATATAAAGTAATTAAAATTCATAATCAAGCATAAAAATATTTAATAATAATGATTTAGAAATGAAAAAAATAAGATTATCACATAAAATAATTTAATATTTTTTATTTTAAAATGCATGATAATGTGACATTGTTTATTATTCAACATTTATGTGAGTTGAATGAGATGTCTACAAGTGCTCAAATATTTTAGTTCAATCATATTTAAAAATAAGGTGAAAATAGTTTATACTTGAACTATTAATTTGCACACAAAGATATAACCATAAAGGTATTCTTCCACTTAAAAAATGTATTGCTTTATCACACATTATCATCTCATTTATTCTTCTTAATTATCAATTTATAGTGTTTTAAAACCTATTATTATCAAAATAAAATTTGGGTATCACCTTAGTTTAACTAATTGACTTACACTTACCCATATCGAAAAGAAATTTGAAGAGCTTGAAAGAAGCTTGCAAAAAAAAGTGACCACTCGAACCGGATGGGCACCTCCGGTTGACTTGAGCTATGTCTCCAATGACATTAGTCTTTACATTATCTTTAATGGATTGTCCAACCCCCTTTCAACTATGCCAATACATAGATCCAAAAAACCTACTATTGGCGAAGAAGACAAAGGAGAGACTGATCAAAATATTCAAGCTAATAACTTTAATAACTACAAAGAATATGCATTTGTATGATACAAGAGGTCAATAAAAGAATACACAAATGTTAAAGAAGGTATGATTTTTTTGTAATTAATATCTAGGGTTGTTTAAATGACCCGACGACCCGTAAATTATAAATCGGGTCATTCATTCTTTTACTTAAGTGAAATTGACCAAAAATATTGACCTATGACGTGTCGGGTTTCGAGTCATTGAACCCGTTGAGCAACCCTACTATTAGTTGTTAAGGAGTTCTATTATTGGATGCTTGATATATACTCGATCAGGTGGAAATATTATATTGACAAACTGAAGAAGGAAGAACAAAAGTTGAGGAATATAATCAAGTTTATCAAAGCTGATATAAACTTGAAAATTATGAAGGTTCTTTAGATGAGTGAATTGCAAGAATTGTTCAACAATCAAGGGACTAGTGATGACTACCATTATATTTTTTTCGATGTCCGTTGAGACAATAACATTTGAGAACCTTCTACATCTTAGACCTTGGATTCCCCCTTAGACTTTTCCTCTTTTTTATGTGTTGCTTTCTCCCCTTGTTGTGGTTGCTTTCTCCCCCTTTTTGCTTGACTATCCCCCCCACCCCAAAAAAACTTTGTTGGTTAGCTGGATTGGTTCGTTCGGCTTTATTTTGGTATCTTATCATTCTTGGTTGTCCGACCCCCCTCTTTTCAAACAATCATAGCTCTACTACTACTAACATGTATATTGTAACACCCTGTCTTTTCACAGGGCGCTACTTGGTAGTAGACCTTACCAGGTACTACTTCTTAGGTGGGTTGACAACAACACTTTAGGATCCAACTTTCAGATTTATAAAACTGAATATAAAACATGTTTGAATGCCCAGATGCATAAACAAAATTACCAAGTAACCCTTCCCGAGTTTTCCTTAAAATATTCCAAACAACACTTAAAAATTAACAATTAAAATAATTCAACATAACTAATAATAATACATCATCCCAAAGTACACCCGAAAAACCCAAACTAATGACACGTGCGTCAACGATCCACTCCACCATCTGGCCAAGGCTCCTGCACGGTTTCTTGTGACATACCTATAACTGGAAAAATAATTCTAGAAGGGTCAGCTACTAATCTACCAAGCTAGATAATATGCGGAAATTATAAGACGTTTAAAATACAACACATGGTATATTAACACGTCATAGGTCAATAGGTCAATATAGTCTCGCGAACAACCAAAGTAGTCCCACAACACAATGTTATTCACTATGTGTTTAGTCATTGTCCTATCTGGTTCAATTAAGCTCCTATGAAGGCATCTCCATATGTAAACATATAGAGATGATTAATATACATGTGTTAAAATATCATGTGTTGAATTAATTTACATATGGAGATGAATTATACATGCACAACCACCGCAGTTAAGCCATTTAGAAAGTATGTTGTTCCGCTCATCCTTAATTCCATTAGCCTATCAATCTTTCATATATATAGATCTAGAAAAAACAAAATACTAATTACAATTAATTGATGACCAAAATTATTAATTGACAAAAACTATCCTGTTACGTATGTTACAAAACCAATCCCGAAATTGTTGCTTTAAGGCATCCTTCCTTGCCACACGTAAGCGTTGGTTCTCTCTGTAGACAACACCCAGATTATTGAGGATACTTTCAATCCAAAGTTTATTCATTGTATTAGTCTCATTCTCAACCATTCGAGGAATGTCTTTGTAGTCCCTCAATTTTCCGGAGGACGTTTGCCACGCTTTGAACAACCAAAGCAGATCACTTATGTCGCGAGACTATATTGCATCCTCTATATATCTACTAGCCATGTCAAACACGGGAAAAAAATCGTGCAACTTCTGCAACATTGTAACAAATGGACTCGAATGCAACATGTTTCTCATTTTCTTGTCCACTATTGAGCACGCGTAGAGAAGCCAAAATAGCCAGCCATTCTTCCTAAATGGTGTTCATATCACCTAACTCATTTCCCCTTGTAATTTAGGTCAAAATAAGCTTCATTTGATTGTGGTTTACCTAATTAAAACCGAACTCTTTGACACATCGTCCATTCATACAATATATCATCTTCTAACACATATCCTAAAATGTAAAAGTTTTTCTTCATAATCGTAAATGTGGTGGTGACATCTCTATCTCTAAACACATGTCCGTTCACATTTGTTACAGTACCCCGACCACGGAGAGTCAATGTGCATATAGGAGCATCATCGTCCTCATAAGTCACTTGCCTACTCAAGCATAAAGTCCCCCCAGTCGTATAATGACTAATCAACTCTTCAATTCTATTTTGATATCGCTCACGAAAAGGTCCATTTTCCCTAACTCTCTGCAAATCATTTTTATTAAAATCGTGATTTGATAGCACGCATTTAGGCTAGGTTAAAGCATGTTAATTTCCTTTAGTTTAGTTGTTTTTATTTTCTTTTCCTTTGGTTTTGTTGCCTTTTTCGTAGAGTTTGTAGTTTCGGTTTCTACTCTCGTTTTGTTCGGTTTCAGGATCTTTTGGAGGTGGATTCAAGGAGTTTAAGGAACAACGAGGAAAAGGGCAATTGAAGCAACACGATAGGAATTGAAGTGGCTAGGAGTCAAGCGGATGCAAGGAGTTGAAGAAAAGATGGCCAAAAGCTCGATGGAAGGCTTGGAAGAATGCCTCGTCCAACCCTTTAAGCGAGAAATGGGCTAGTGGGAAACTCGGTCTCGGTCACGACCAAGACCTGGACTAAGGCTTACCAAACTCGGTCTGAAACTCGACTAAGTCTCGGACCAAGTCGCGTCTTTTCCGAGATTTCTCTTCCGCGAGGACAAGGGCGATTGAAGCAACACGATAGGAAGTGGATAGGAGTCAAGCGGATGCAAGGAGTTGAAGAAAAGATGGCCAAAAGATCGATGGAAGGCGTGGAAGAATGCCTCATCCAACCCTTTAAGCGAGCAATGGGCCAGTGGGAAACTCGGTCTCGGTCACGACCGAGAATTGGACTGAGGCTTACCAAACTCGGTCTGAAACTTGACCGAGTTTCGGACCGATTCACGTCTTTTCCGAGATTTCTCTTCCGCGAGGACAAGGTGTTGATAGGGTTTCCGAGATTCAAGTCAAGACCCCGCTGAGTATAGCAGAGTCAGGATCGTTCCACATGAAGCAAGGTTGTTCGTTTATCAACTACTAAAAAGCAAACAAAATCAAACAAAAACACTCACAAACAACCTCGTTAACGACGTTGTCAGGGTCGTTAACGAACCACCGTACACAAAAAGACTCAACTAACGACCTAAATAAGTTCGGTACCGAGCCAACTAACTCAGCAACGAAATTCACTTAAAATAATTCAAATAAAAACAAAGATCTAGGACTAGGGACACCACAACATAGCCAAGCATATAAACTCGTAAGAAGAATAGATCATGCCTTTAAACAGATTGATTCATCAACTTTCGTTGACTATTAAGTAAATTAACCTACTTTCGCATCCTAATTCACTTAATTGCTTGTTTTGGATCTAAAGCTTGAAACTTTCGTATTCAAACAACATCAACCTTCAAGTTACTAACTTTCTCTTTCAATCAAGTTAAAAACTCAAATTACCTCAACTTTCATCTCGGTATAAACACAACAAACAATCTTGATAATAGATAAAAGGCATTCAACACACAATCTCACTTATCAAACATGCTCAACTATGCCGGGCTTAACCCCGATCCTAGAAAAGAAGACTACTCAATAATCATAACTACGAAACAAATAAATTCAATAAAAGGAATAATTGAAAACAAATTACTACTCAAATTAAATAGAAAAACCTGTCTTATAGAAAATCAGAAGAAACCGAAAAAATACAAATACCGAACCGAAATACTGACTAACGACCCCGGTAACTCTCGTCCAACGAGCTCTCAATCTCGACTCCGATCTTCTCTCTCTATCTCGGCTCTTCCTCTTCTCTCTACCACTTGCTTCTCTGCTTTGTCCCCCCTTCTAGGCTAAATAAGAGGGCTATTTATACTAAAAAGGCTAAAAACTAATAAAGCTAGAAGATAAAAACTTTCCTAAAAGATAGAACTAAAATCCTAAAAAGATAGAAATAAAATCTAGAAAGATAACAAGACCTAAAATACATAATATAATAACCCTAAAAATCATAAAAAGATACTCTACCGACACGGAAAGAATTTTCCGCACAGGATCGGTGAGTTACAAAGTTAACGAGCCCTCACAGCCTCGTTAACGAGCCTGGGCTTGGTTTCTTCCACACTTCATCTCGTAAAACCTGGACTCTGACTTCTTCAAACTTGTATTCCTCCGTCTTTTACTGTAGCGCTCCAAATTCAGCTCCATATAGCACTTTTTCCTTGCTAAAACCTACAAAATACACAAAATAGATTAGCTTCCATACTTTCTATGAAAATATGCAAAACTATCCAAAAACACACCAAATTAAACCTAAACTTATCAAAACTAAACCTAATAAACAAAGAAAAACTACTAAAAACTGTACTAAAAACACGAACATCACAAGGGTGATTGAAGCAACACGATAGGAAGTGGCTAGGAGTCAAGCGGATGCAAGGAGTTGAAGAAAAGATGGCCAAAAGCTCGATGGAAGTCGTGGAAGAATGCCTCGTCCAACCCTTTAAGCGAGCATTGGACCAGTGGGAAACTCGGTCTCGGTCACGATCGAGACGTGGACCGAGGCTTACCAAACTCGGTCTGAAACTCGACCGAGTTTCGGACCAAGTCGCGTCTTTTCCGAGATTTCTCTTCCGCGAGTTTTCTTTTATTTTATTTCGGGCCTTTTTCTATCTTGTTTTGAGGGTTTAAATATAAATACTTAGAGATTAAGTTTGGATGATTATGAGGTTTTTATTCTCTTTAGCCTCTCTTTTTGTAGAACCCTAGAGGGGAGAATTGTGGATCTACACTAAACTTTTTGGGGATTGGAATTGAATCTCTTGAAAATACAATCGGTATGTTTTTCTTTGATTTAGATTTCCTTTCTTTTCATACTATGTCTAGCTAATTTCTCTATTCCAAGGAAGAGTGAACCCAATGGATGAGTAGGTAGATCTAAGGGTGATGTTTGGTTGAGTTGAGATTTGAATTGTTGTTTGATTCAACTTAGGATGCTTAATGATCTAATTTACTTGAATTAGGAATCTTGTTATGATTTGAGATAGAGAGGAGAGAAGAATAACAAGAGGTTGATTGAATTGAATTCACAATTTGTTAATTCATGTTAAATCCCTAGGTTTGAACTTGTTGAATTATTTGTGCGAGAGTGACTTAATTCACATATGGAACTTAACCTATCCTAGAAATTATTGATTGAATAGTCTTAATGAAGCGCAGAAGCGGATGTTATTTCTATTGATTCAATGATCTCTAAAGAACTTAAAGGACCTAAAGAAGACTTGTTTTGTGCGAGAGCGACTTACTACAAGTCGAGTCTAGGTACATGCATTAATCGTCTGAAAAGAGTTAATGTTGACATTTGAGATAGTTTGTCCTTCAAACAACATTTGAATTGAAATCCAAATAAATATCACCGGTAATCTATTGAATAGTCATTGTGGGAATCCTGACCTTAGAATGTTTTTCTCCATCGATAGTTAATTCTTATTTTTGATATTTGATATTTCTGAATACAATCGCAACTCCTCGACACCTTGATACTACAACCGAACCGTATACTTGCGGTGTAGGAAAATAGCTTATCATGATTCAACTCGTAAACTCATACAATTTTACGATCCAAAGTCAGGTGACTATCTAGATCGATGTGAAAAATCGTTTTGCATCAGAATCGTACTAAAATCGTAACAAAATTGTATAGAATCGTACAATCGTAAAATTGTAAAATTCTATATCTTTTAGGTATAAAAGTCAATTTAAAGGCTCAATTCTTTTAAAAAAAATATATGGCCTAAAATAAGTTATCATGACTTTTGAAATCTTGTATTTAATATGGAAAACAATCATATAATTATCCTATATTTATTTATTTTTAATAAAAAGACACTATTTGCTACAAAAACCATCTTTATTTCTTACCTCTTTCATATTCTTAAACCTCTTACCAACCCACTCATAATTTAAGTTTTTTTTATAAAATTAATAATAATTTTTTTTTCATATCACTCATAATATAAGTTTTTTTTTCAACAAAAACTCGTAATTTAAGTTTTTGTCGACAAAAATACTACATGTTCACACCTAAAAAAGCCTATATTTTCTAATATTATAAAATGTGTCTCTCTCTCTCTCATATATGGTTAGTTTGTAGCCCGTGCACCCTTTCTAGAGAGAGGGGCTTAGGCTTCTCTCTAGAAAGTGACAGATTTCTTTGGCCGAGAAGGCCGCCGGACATAGGCCGAGAAGGCCGCTAGTCCCCTAGGTTGAGAAAGCCCCTTGTTCTCTAGAAAGTGGAAGATTTCTTTGGCCGAGAAGGCCGCTGGTCCCTAGGCTGAGAAGTCCATAGTATATGGATGTTGAATCTGAACAAGTTCGTCCCTCCGATAAGTTCTCGTGTGATGAATTTGTCACACCGTTTTTCGTGCTTGTTTCCTCCGGTGTCCGTCTTGGATGACCCACCGTCAGATTTTACTCAATCGTTTCAGATCTAGCCTATTGGCTTTCTTGAGAGAACTTTGTAGTACCGTTAAACGACTATACAATACAAAAGAATTTCAGATCTGAAAGAAATTTTCTCATGGATGTCTGGTAGTTTCTCTTCCGGCTTGGTTTGTTTTGTCATCGACTGAGTCTTTTCTTGCGATCGTGGTTTATTTTCCGTCTCTAGATCGCACTTGTTCGGGTGTTCCCTTGCGTTTTGGCATGTCACTTGATCGGCGTTTGTGGTGTTGCGTTCGGATAATTTTCCGTGGGACGTGGTTGTTTTACAACCTGGTTTGATCTTTCACTTTCCCGTGTGCGTGGTTGATTTTGTTCTTAGGCTTGGGCCACTCACTTGTTGGGCCTGTTGGACTTCCTTGCCTTTATTAGGATTTCTTACTATTGGTTTTATCTTGGGCTTAAACCCGCTTAGGTTACCTTTATTTTGGGTACCTGTTTGTTGGTTTGTGCAGGTCTGCTCAACCATGGTATGTACTTCTTCGTGATTGGGACATGTGGTTGAATTTGGAACGAGTATTTGGGCATGGTCGTGGACGTTTCGAGACTTCTGAAGATCCTCCATTCCGGTGATGGAAATGTCAGAAGTCCTTTTCTCTTTTACAAAGTTGTCCGATGTGACTGTCTTGCCGTAGCGTTTGGTCCTTTTGCACTGTACTCTCCATGTTTTCAAGCTCTTGTTGGTCCCTTTTTCGTTTTTTGTATTTCCTTTGCTTGTTTGTTATTGCCTGTTGTTGCCGGTCTCCGGCTGCCGTCTTAATGACCTCTCGATTTATCAGGCTTGTCTGATAATCGAATTATTACCTACTCAAAATATATATATATATGGTTAGTTTGTGAATAAAATATGGTCAATTTTGAAATTTTAGTACCATTTATTAATGAAAAATTTCATAAAACTACCATATTTTTGTTCGTTTCCATCAATTATCAATTTTTTTTTTAAAAAATACCCATATTTATTCATAATGTAAAATCTTACGATTCTACGATTCGATTTTACAATCCGATCCACAAGCCCTATTACGATCCGATCCTAAAATCCCGATTTTAATAACCATGCAGCGAATTAATAACAATCATATCCTGATTTCTCAATTTACTCATGCCATACGTCTTCCCCATTTGTCTTAGCATAGCAAAGATCTCACTATGAAGAATGAAAACTCACTATCAAGATTCGCTAAGTTCAGTGGCAGATCCAGGGGAATCACTAACCTTTAAAGAGGAGAAAAGACGGAGGGAGGAGGAGCGGGCGACACGTTATGGCATTCCCGAGGTCGCTGACGACCACTTTTATGTCGTGGTAAAAGCGTTGTCAAAGAAAAATCCTAACTTCCAAACCTAAGTATAGTGAAAGCAAGGGTCGTACCACATAGACTCAGATTTTCAATGTTTAAATAATATTACTAAAGTAATAAAAGGGGATTTTCAGATTTCAAGCTATTAATCTAAAAAAAAAACAAAAAAAAAAACAAGTAAAATAATTGAGTTTTCAAGTAGAAAGAAAGCGTCCAACTAGTTTCGTATCGATTGCATACATGATTATTGATTATTCTTATTTCAATTCCCTTGACTAATCTATTGTGAATTCAAGGAATTCAAGCTCAATGTGGTTATTACTATGCACCGTCTTTAATAACCTTTTAACCAATTATCCTAGAAAACCTTCTATGTCAAATTGATCATGCAAATTTTAGTTCAAAGCATTCAATAGAAACATCGTTCATAAATTCCACCGTATATTCATGAAGTTTTGTGATTGAATTCTCCTCCTTTGATTAACCTTATTCCACCTTATATAAGTTTAATCACAGGATTCATCCATGAATAACCAAATTCCACCGTATATTAAGTTATTCTAGTTGTAATTCAATCTAGAAATCAAAATAGGTGATCGAGCTATTATGATCCTAAGCGAATTTAATCAATTAAGCATGGAGTAATTCAATCTAGTCAAGGCAAGTTGAAACAATTCAAATCTCACAAACGATCATGCATACAACTTCAACTAACTAGTTGGACATGTGAAATTAGCTAGAAAACGACATTAAAGAGGAATGAAACTTACAAAGAGTCAGGTTTCTCTTCAAATTCTTCTCTAGGGTTTTTAGTCTCCCAAGTTCTCTCCAAATTTCTCTCAAAGTTGAATAACGTAATAATACTCCCTCCTCAGAATAAAACCCTAGAAAGTATTTATATCATAATCTCAAAATAACCTAAAATAACAAGACGTCGGTTAAAAGATAAATCGAAACTCGAAATCAGCGTCAGATCAACGCGGGCCTGGGCGCGGTCAAACTCCCCTAAGCGCGGTCGCGCTCCCACCATTTTTGACCGTGCTCAGCCTCCAGAAACCTCTATCTTCTCGGCGAGTTTTAAGCCTCTCTATCACTCTTGCGCCGGCTTGTCCTTAGTCGTGCCTTCCCACAGTTTCTTCATTCCTTGCACTTGTTCCTAGCTCCATAGCTCCGGTCCCTGGCTTGATATCCACCATGCTCACCTTTCGATCACCTCAATCCTGCAATGAAGAATGAAAGAGCGTAGATTCTGAACTAAACTAAAACAAAACTAAACTACGAATTAAGGTGAAAATCTAGCTAGAAATGCATCAAAAGAGAATAGAAACATGCTCTAAAACCTATAACTATATGCTCTATCAGTCGCACAGGCACAATTGCGGTAGAAGACAACCATAAGTGGGATTGGATGCCAATATGAACCATACTAACACTTTTTATGAACCTATCATATGAACTATATTGGCACCTTGGACACTTTCTCTTTTATATGAATTGTATTGACATTTTTTATGAACATATACATATGAAATCTTGAGCAAAATGAGCAACCTTTGTGAATTTATAGATTCATCAAAATGACCCAAAATGTGTTTGTAATTTACACATTTTTTATTATACTAGAACCATATTAACACCCTAGCATATGCTTAGATTGCAATGACATGAACCATATTAACACGTATTATGAACCTAAGTCAACTAAATCACGAACCAATGGAACCACCTTTAAGAACGTAGAGTTATGACACCAACTACTACGAGCAAGAAATTCATAAACCGTATGAACACTTATTACTAACTTGAACATTCAAAATTATGAACCCATAAAATATCATTATGAACTAGAATTTATGACACAAATAACAAGTATTGTGAAAAAAATCTCATGAACTTTATTGACAATTGTTATGAAACTATTTGTACAAAGACACGAGCCCACGAAAAATCATTTATGAAATAGCATACATGACATAAATAAAAATTATTGGCCGGGATTGCACACTAGTTTAAGTCATTTTTATGCCTAGATGGGTAATTTTGTCATTTTGTTGTTCTTTTATCTTCCTCCTCCTCTTCTCCCATATTGTTTTGGTGATTCTTTGTAGCTCCATTCCCACGTACTAATTTTTTCTATTCATATATCAAATTCATCTCACATCGATCTTTTTATCGATTTTCTCCATCTTCTTTAGCATCTTATCCCGTTTAATTTTTCTACCTTAACACCTTGTTCATGGATTTAGCCATTTAGGTAAGCCTTTTCAATTAGGAATTTAAAATGTATTAATGTCTTCATTGATCTTGTTCTTCGATTTTGACTTTGCAATAGTCATATATCAATTCAAATCTAATACAGACAATTTGTTTTCATCTTTATAGCTACATCCACTTAATAATTTGAAATTTCAATTCACTTGAGAAGTTTGGGGATAAGTGAGCAACCTACTTTTGATTTTATATGAACCATACCGGCACTTTTTATGAACCTATCATATGAACTATATTGGCACTTTGGACACTTTGGCTTTTAGATTGCAATGGCATGAACCATATTAGCAGTGGCTTTGCGTAAAGAAGAATAAGGCGGCAATGACGGTGGATTTAAGACGATTAAGCTTAGCGGTATGTTTGATTTCTCTATTCCCAGTCCTTTGAGGAGGTAAGAAGTGAAATCCTCTTGAGACATGGGAGCATCTAAGGAGGCCAAGAGATCGGCATCGACAAGCATTCCAAGCATGTATTTGGAAATTGTGCACGAGCCTTTCTTGGTGGAGCGGATTTTCTCTTCGATTTGTTCACGATGTCCGCGGGAGGCGGTGGCATAGGTGGACTTAAAGAGATCCCAGGCGCCCTTGTATGTGGTTGCCCGAGTCACCAAAGGACTCACCGTTGCTGAGAGAGTACTCACCAAGGCTCCATGGATTAGGCGATCTTGGCGTTGCCAAGTTTTCTACTCCTGGTTGGGAGCCGGTGGGGGTGCCAATTGACGCAGGAGGAGAAGGAATAGATCCATCGAGATAGCCGAAGAGATCATAGCCTTTAAGAATCAATTGTATTTGGTTCTTCCATGTAATATAGTTTGTAGGTGTGAGCTTTTGGCTTTGAGGAAACTGCTCAACCCAAAAAGGTTTGTCAACCAGATAGGGATTAGGAAGAATAGCAAAGAGATCGCCTGCCATGGGAAGAGATTGTGTTTGAAGCTATAATGGTGTCCAGGAACGTTTAAAATATTGATACCATATAGAACAATAATCTCTGTTTGTAATGCCGTGAGTTTTATTGATAATAAGATGGTAATTTATACAGAGGTAAATACTTAACAAATCATCATAACTATATACTAAAGCGGAGGTTAAAAAATTATCAAACGACACATTTCACTTTTAGATTGGACCACACCACCCCTTTTATTAAAACAAATCTTTGGCAAAATAATTAAGTTTAATACAAAGATAGTGTAATGTACGTACAATCTTATATCACTATAATCAATGAATAGAAAATCCCATTCTTAATTTTAAAAAAATCTTTTATTTTCGAATATGATAAATAGGAAGATTATTAAGATATTTTTTATTCTATATATTATACAAATATTAGGATATTTATTTTATTTTTAGATAGAATGCATATGCTAGGTTTAGATAATTAAGTTTAATATAAAGATAGTGTAAAGTACGTACAATCTTATATCACTATAATTATGTTTATTTTGAACGGTCCCATGTACGTAAAAAATTGATAAGTTTTTATCTTATTTCTTATCTATTTTCATAATTAAATAAATTATCATGTCTTGAATATTAATTTAATTCGTAATACTAATAAAATATTATTGTTTAAAATTAAAAACTTTTATAGTTCATGGATTTTAAATATTTATTCAAAATTTATATTTAAGCATTTACATGATTATTTTTCTCGGATAATAAATATATTTGAAAATATTTTATTATCAATATTTTATTTAAGAAAAATCCGTGCAAGGTACGATAATACATACTAGTTAAATCTATCTATTACTAATAAATAAAGCCGAAGCAAGTTTTGCCACCACGTTGCGCCACGTCACCCCTTTATTAAAATAATAATTTTAAATAGTTAATTATGCAAAAAACAGTTATCTCCGACTAAACATAAAGATAAAATAATATTTGTAAAAATTTACCCCCTAATAAACATAAAGATAAAATAATATTAGTAGATCTGACTAAAATAGATAAAAAAAAAGTACATTATATTTATTATATTTGTAAAAGATACATTAAGAAAAAGAAAAGAAAAAATATGTACATGTGATCACATATATATCTTTGAAATAAAAACAACCATATCTATCTATAAATATATATTAAAATTCTAACTTTTCTAGCAACCACATTAATTCTATCCCCACTTTATATTAAAAAAATTATTTATATTATTTCTTTTCCAATTCAATTCCTTTCTATTTATTCATGTGGAAAAAATTAATTTGAATTTTAATTAAAAATAATGAAAATTATTTTATCTTTATCTTTTTATCTATTTATAAATTTTTTTTTATCTTAAATTAAATTTTGATAAAAAGGTAAAAATTTCAAATATCTATGTAATTACTTTCCTAAATTAAATTTTAATAACAATATTTTATTATATTTTCCTTAGGTTCCTTTTTGGATTTTTATGTAGACATAGAAGATTTTTATCTTTTTTTTAATCTTAAAAAATCTATATTTTTTTTCTTATTAACTATCTTTTTAACTTTTTATTGAAAAGATTTTTAAAGAATTGAATTCGATAAATTTTATAAGAATTTACATTATTTTTGGATTTTTATTTAGTTTGTATATTTACTTTATTAATATCATATTTTAAATATATCTGAAAATGGATGAGTTGTAGTCGTGCATGACACGACGAGTACAGCTAGTACTATAACTAAACTCGAATTCCTGTATCCTATTTGTCAATCTCTTAACTATGCCACAAAAGCTTCTTAATTTTTCAATTTACTCTTTTACCCTTCATAATTTTTAGTATTTACAATCCTTAAAAATACATAATATAATGATATTGCTAATGTTATTAATAATTGTTGTTAATATATTAGTATGTGATCTTTAATTCCTTACAAACTAAATTAATACATGATATCCCTCTAATATTATATAGTTAGATACTATTTATCTTTATGAATAAAATTTTAATATTATATAGTCATATTAGAACGTAATCTCTACTATTCCATCGTTGTGAACATAAATTCATAAATTTTAATATTATATTATATTTTAAGTTTTTACAATAATTAAATAATAATTATACATAATACATTAGTACATGATCTTTGATTCTTTAACAATACGTAATGTGTACACACTATATTAGTACGTGGGAAACTTTAATATTATATAATTATATTAGTACGTTAGATATATGTACCGTAATTTTTTCTATGGTAAATATGAAACTATGAATAGGTGAGATCTCTATGATTTTATTTTTATGGACATAAATTTTAATAGGGCTTTGCTATTCGTCGCCCTTATGTGTGAGGTGTCATTTTTATAATATTAAAATATATGTATAAATCTATATATGTATAATATCAATTTATAATGAGATCAGTGGTAGAACACGTCATATTTTTTAAAAATATGAGGTGTACCACCACTTATTTAATTTTTAGTAATTATTGATTTAATATATGGTTCCTAAATAAAAAAATTCTCAAGTCATAGTCTTACATGACACGACCGGGTCTTGCTAGTCCTATTCTAAAGGGAGTAAGTTAGAGTGGATCCTTATAATTAGGATTACAAACAACCTCTTAACAGAATAGAGTAGAATTGAACTTGTTGAGGTCGAGTGTTCGATTCTCAGTGGAGGAGAAATGAACTTGTTGGGAGAGCATATCCCACCCAAAAATAAAGGGGCCCTCGCGAGACTCGAACTCCAGACGTAGGTGTTTGATGGAGCAAAGCTCTCCGCTGAACTGGAGTGGCAATGACCAAACACAGAATAGAGTAGAATAAGTCAAATATAATATTACATATATTAATACTTTTCACTTTTGGATTTTTATTTGAACTAGGAATTTGTTGATTCTCTCTCTAGTTCTGCTTCGATGGGCGTTTTAGAATTAGGGTTTTTTGGTATCAACTATTGAGTACTAATTATGCTTAGGCCTCTTCAATTCTTCATCAATGCTTAGATTTATCAGTCAATCTTCTTCTCATTTGTTGAGTTGTGGTGGAATCTAATTGCTTGAAGGCACGTAAACAATGGATTGCTTGAAGGTAAGCTAATGAGATCAGTCCCTGGAGTTGAATTTATGCTTGATTTCATAACAATTGCTTATTCTGACTGATTTTCATATTTTTGAACAAGCCTTACTTTTAAACTTGTGACAATTTATGTATTCACTGAACTTATAAGAATGTGTTGGATTTAATGTTTAATCATTAAGTATTTTCTTTTATGGGATTGCTTTCAGATGCTAGACCACAATGTGGAGGAGAAAACAGAGGAATTACTTGAAGAGTTATAAGTGACAAACTAGACCTGAGTCCGGTTCATGATGAACCGGCCAACCGCCGGTTTCGGAACCGCCGAGTCCGGTTCTCGGTACGGTTTCGGTTCCAGTTCGTCCACCCTCGGAACCAGTGAACCAGCGGTTCCGAAACCGGAAACCGGCGGTTCCGAATCGGGTGGAACCGCCGGTTCCCCCATAAAAAAATAAAAAATAAACGAAACCGCGATCGCGGTTTAGGTAACCGCGACCGCATTTTGGCTAACCGCGGTCGCGACCCATTGGAGCGCGACCGCGGTTTTCGTTCAGAAGACAAAAATGAAGCTTTTTTTAATTTTTTTAATTATTTCAAGTTCCAAACCGGAACCGAGAGAAATCGGCGGAAACCGGAACCGGACCGGAACCGGGGAATCGGCCCATGCTAGGTTCCGGTTCCATATTTAGGGGGAACCGAACCGCCTGTTTGCAAACAGGACCCAGGTCTATGACAAACTTGATTCAAGACGTGGAAAATTCAGGATTCACAACACAATTTTGAAGAAGAAAAGAAAAAGACAACTCAATTTTGAAGATGGAGCTTCTAAAGATTCAGAGCATTAGTGTTGGGACGGTGTTGGGAACTCTCGTTCAAAACATCGGAACAACGACACTAGTCTCCAGTTTTGATAATGACAAACGCCATATGGGAACTAACGTATTACTTTCAAGTATTTCAAGGGAACACCAGGTCTAACGAAGAATCTCCAAGAATGCAAAAGGAACAAAAGAACACTTGTTAGCGAGTTCCTATCAAAGGAACTCTGGAGAGAACAGTTCCCATCGCATGGGAACTCACATGTGCAAACAAGACCCCTCAGCACAAATCACGGGATCCTGTCTCAGACAAAACAAAGGCTTAGTCTGAGGAACAGACTGAAGTGAGTGATCCAACGGCCCGATTGATTCTCAAAGTTGACTCAATTCAAATCAAGTCACATGTGAAGGATAAAGACTTGGCGTGCAAGACAAAGGGCATTTTGGACACAACGAAAGTAAGGATTGTAGCCCAAGTAAGAAGGAGTATAAAGCCAAATGAACAGTGCTTAAAATAAGCACTTCTCCCAGAACTCACATTCACTCACAAAGAAAGAAAGAGAGACAAAAGAAGAGAAGTCCCCGACGGCGAGTGTTCGATCTCGACGACGGTGAATCCAAGTTCCCAAGAGATAGGGAACTGCGACATTGAGCTCAAGGTGTAAGGTTCGGTCTATCTTATGCTTTCGGTCTATCTTATGCTTAGTTGAAGTGTTCGCTTAGGAACAAGGTCGAGAAGGCTTACTAGTGTTACTAGAGTTAGGTAGAACTTCTAGGAACAGAGAAGTGTAAGCCTTGCCTATGTAACTAGGGAACAATCAATAAGATAAGAAGATCGTTCAAAATCCTCCAAGCGGAGGTAGAGGTTTACCCACACAACTAGTTGGTTGTTGTGGGGTTCCTCTATAAAGGAACTGTGTCGTTTACTTTCTGTCTTACTTGCTTTTACATTACTTTCGCTGCCTTGGGAACAGCTTAACAACCAGTTCCCAAGCTCTTACTAACGCATATCGATCCAACAATTGGTATCAGAGTAGGTACGCTCTAGATTTTCTGTGTTAGTATCGCAGGTTACAGGATGTCTGAAGAACTTACTCAGGTTGGACATGGGAACAACAAGCCTCCAAGGCTTATCACAGGAAGGTTTGAAAATTGGCAACACAACATGAAGGACTAGATGCGAAGCCACGACTTTCAAGCTTGGTGCGTCATTGAAGTAGGGAACTTCGAGGTAGACCCAACCATTCGCAATGACTTCACCAAATGGGGACCAAACGAATGGAAGTGCATGGAAGCAAACTTCAAAGCCAAACAGTATCTCAAGAATGCCATGTCAGTGCAAGATTGCGACAGGGTAGCAAACATTGAAACGGAAAAAGAGATGTGGGAAGCCATCCAAAAAATGCACATTAGGAACTCTGACCTCAGAGAGGACCTCCAGATGAACGCTAGAAAGGAGTTCTTCAACTTCCGAATGGAAGTGGCAGAATCAGTCAATAGTTACCAATCTTGCTTCGAAGGCCTATGCACCAAGCTCGCTGGACTTGGGATCACAAAGGAGGAGATCACTGATAAGATGAAAGTTCAGCAGCTCTTCAATGGCCTAACTGGTGAATGGGCCAATGAAAGGACCATGTTCAAAGAAAACCCTGAAAATAGGACCCTCATGCTTCACCAAGTCTTTGGAAAGCTGGTGGGACATGAGAAAAGGAAACAAGACGATAAGGAGCAAGAAAGGGTACACAAGGGAATTGACCTAAAACTCGAAAAGATGCTCAAGTCGGTTCAAGAACAACACGAAGATTCTGAGGAAGAAGAAGACGAGGAACTCGTCCTTGTCACAAAGGCCCTTTGATCCTTCTACAACAAGGGAAAGTTCAAAAAGGGCTATGGGAACTCATAAAAGGGTCAAAGTTCCCAAAGAAAGCTAGTTGAGAAGGACCTCTCGGACGTCACATGCTACAAATGCTACAAGAAAGGGCACTTCGCAAAAGAATGCCAACAAGGAACTGACGACCGAAGGCAAGGGAAGAAGGCCTACATCGCCACCTGGAGCGATGATGAGGACGAAGATCCCGAATCTTGGGCACAGCCAGACATGTGTGCAATGGCCATAGGAGAAACCACTGGGCAACAGCCCAGTGAGGTAACCACTGAAACTATTCTTTCTTCCTTTGCTAACTATGAAAAACCTGAGTTATTGAAATTGCTCTCTAGTCTTGTTAAGGATAACATAAAATTGCAAAAGAAGCTAGATGAATCGGAACACACAAACGCTGAGGTAGTTGGTCTTGAATCCTGTTCCAATTGTGTGAAACTAATTAAAAAGCTTCAGTCTTACCTGTCCCATATAGTAGCCCTTGAGGATGAGATTAAGACCATAGAGAGCGATAAGAATGAGTTCCTACAAAAACTGAGCAAGGGAAATGAGAATCCTAAAGCCTCGAGCTCCCAAACAAAGTTTGTCCTAAGAATCCTAAAGCCTCGAGCTCCCAAACAAAGTTTGTCCTAGCCAAACATGGGATTGGGTATAAGTTTGAGTGCCCAAAGAATGGGAAGTCTCCTTTAAGTGAACAGGAGATAAATGAGTGTAGGGCCCTAGAACTCCAATGTGAAAAACAAAAGAATGCCCATCAGAAGAAAAGATACGTGTCTTGGAAAGTGGGGTAAATGGAGAGAAGGACTATTACACTGGGAACACTGGGCATAAACTCTATGTCCAAATAGCTAAGGAAAACGGGTCAAGGGTCTACAATAAGGAAACCATGGATAGGAATAGAATACAGAGACCTCATCCTAAGTACTACCTAGGAGAATACTACAAGACCTGCTGGAATTGCGGTGCTCATGGGCACTACAAGGAAAGCTATCCCAAAACAAAAGCTGAAACTCGGAGAAATCACGACTATTGGAACAGGCAAAACCAAAAGACCAAAAACTTGCTACAGGTCCCATTCATAGGAACCAACATAGGAACTTTGCCTATGATTCTAGGAACTCTCGTGATATTAATATTCCAGATTATGACTTGTTTGAAACTGTCTTTCCTTGTAAGGGACTAGGCAAGAGTCATCTTGCCTAGGTCATCAAAAACTAACTCTCCTTGTAGGTGGTAGTGAGGGGGAACATCACATGGGTCATTGATAGTGGTTGTTCAAAGCATATGACTGGGAACAAAGACAATCTCACCTCACTCCACACAAAAGCCGAAGGAGGTCATGTGTCCTTTGGCAACAAAAATAAAGGAGAAATTATAGGAACAGGAGAAGTACTATACAACAAGTCAATCAAGATCAGCAATGTCAACTTGGTAAAGGATCTGGGATACAATCTCTTGAGTGTATCTCAGATATGTGATCAAGGGAACAACGTTGTCACCTTCGACTCAAAAGAATGCTTGGTCATCAATAAGAAAACCAACAAAATCATTCTACGAGGAAGGAGGTCCAACAATGTCTATGTGGTAGACACAGACTTTGAGCCACCAAGGAAGTTGTGCCTCGCAAGCTCCCATGATGATACGGAACTCTGGCACAAAAGGCTAGGCCACGCAGGCATCAATCAAATCATGAAGTTCTACTTACAAGACCTGGTCATTGGCCTCCCACGAATCAATATTGAGGCAGCCAAAATGTGTGATGCATGTGTTCGTGGCAAACAAACCAGGAGTTCCTTTAAGCCAAAGAAGGTGGTAAGCACAACAAGACCCTTGGAGCTAATTCACATAAATCTCTGTGGTCCCATGCAAACGGCCAGCTACGGTGGTAAAAGGTACATGTATGTATTAATTGATGATTTTTCAAGATTTACATGGGTTATTTTCTTGAGATCCAAATCAGATGCATTCAAGGAGTTTGAGCCCTTCATCAAGAGAATGGAAATTAGCATGGGATTAAAGCTTAAGTCTCTCAGATCTGATCATGGAACTGAGTTCAAGAACTCAGAGTTCCTAAAGTTCTGTGACAACGATGGTGTATCCTACAACTTCTCAGCCCCACGCACTCCTCAGCAAAATGGAGTGGTGGAAAGAAAGAACAGAACTCTAGAAGACATGGCTCGGACCATGATGCTTGAAAGTGGAGTTCCCAAAAGCTTCTGGGCCGAAGCAATCTCCACGGCTACGTACATTCTAAATTGAGCCATGATTCGTCCCATGATCAAGAAGACATCATATGAGTTGATCAAGGGAAGAAAGCCCAACATCTCCCAAGTCCCATCTCAGGACCTTTGGGTGCAAATGCTTTGTCCACAACAATGACAAAGACAACCTTGGGAAGTTTGATCCAAGGAGTGACGAAGGGATCTTCCTGGGATACTCCTCTCAAAGAAAGGCATATAGAGTCTACAACAAGAGAACCAAGAAGATAGAGGTAAGCATTCACGTCATATTCGACGAACACTCCGTGAAGATGGGAACAGAGTCCCAAGGAAAGGGAACCCTATTCAAACTGGTCAGACAAGAAGAAGATGATGACAATGATGAGCCACGAAAGCATAATGAAGACTATCCAAGTGGGAACAATGTCCCACCACCAGACAACAACGAAGGAGGTCAACAGATCACTGATCAAGACTCTTTTGAGGCTCCCTCCACAACAGAGGAACCTCAAGATGCGTCTAACTCTCTAGTTCCCCAAGATGGAACCATACCAGAGTCTAGTGTTCAGGGGAGGGAACCCTGAGGAGAATCCTGAAGAAACACTTAGTGAAGAAGTCGAGAACAATTGTTCCCACGAAGAAGAGGAAACACAAGTTGGAGATGAAGAGGATGCAAGGGAACAGATTGATGTCTCACACATTCGTACAAGGAACTATCACCAAAAGAGGGACCATCCCATCGACAACATCATCACTCCCTATGACAAAGGCATACAGACTCGTTCGTCTCTTAACAACTTTTGTGCCTTCAACGCCTTTGTCTCACTGATGGAACCCAAGAGCATCAAGGAAGCTCTAAAGGACCCAGACTGGATTCAAGCCATGCAAGAGGAACTTCACCAATTCGAGAGGAACAAGGTGTGGAAACTGGTTCCTAGGCCCAAGAACAAGAACATCATAGGAACTCGATGGGTCTTCAGAAACAAGCTTGATGACACTGGAGCGGTGGCTAGGAACAAGGCTCGTCTGGTTGCTCAAGGATACAGGCAAGAAGAGGAAATCGACTATGATGAGACCTTTGCACCAGTTGCAAGAATTGAAGCAATTCGACTCCTCATAGCCTACCCGCTCACAAAGGCTTCAAGCTGTATCAAATGGACGTCAAGACGGCGTTCCTAAATGGGCACCTCAAAGAAGAAGTCTATGTGGCACAACCACCTGGTTTTGAAGATGAACACTTCCCAGATCATGTATACTTCTTGGAGAGAGCCTTATATGGCCTCAAGCAAGCTCCCAGGGCATGGTACGACAGGTTTGCCCAATTTCTCTTGTCTCATGGATACCTTCGTGGTTCCATAGACAAAACCCTCTTTATTAAGAAAGAATCAAAAGACATTTTAATTGCACAAGTGTATGTTGATGACATTGTATTTGGTGCTACTAATGAACTTCTTGTTGAAAAGTTTAAGAATTTGATGAGTAGCGAGTTTGAGATTGGTCTCATAGGGGAACTCACGTTCTTCTTGGGACTTCAACTATCCCAAACCAAGGAGGGAACAAGGATCCATCAACAGAAGTACATCAGAGAGATGCTAGTAAAGTATGGGATGGAACACTCCAGGCCCATCGATACTCCCAATTCACCAAACTCAAGGATCAACGCAGACGAGACAGGTATAAGTGTAGATCAAAGGAACTTTCGAGGTATGCTTGGGTCTCTTCTCTACTTAAATACTAGTAGATCCGACATCATGTTTTCAGTGTGCCTATGTGCACGCTTTCAGGCTAACCCTAAGGAATCACACCTAAAAGAGGTGAAGAGAATTTTCAGGTACCTCAAAGGGAACATGAACTTATGCCTTTGGTATCCAAGGAACAGTTCCCTTGAACTGATTGCATACTCAGATGCAGATTTCGCTGGGCACTTGGTTGATCGAAAGAGCACTTCTGGAATGGCCCAGTTCCTAGGATCGTGCCTAGTCTCATGGGGATCAAAGAAGCAAAACTCAGTGGCACTCTCCACAGCAGAAGCGGAATACGTGGCTGTCACCTCATGTTGTTCCCAGGTTCTATGGCTTAAGTACCAACTTCAAGATTACGGTATGTCTTTTGGCCAAGTTCCCATAAGAGGTGACAATACAAGTGCCATTAACATATCTAAAAATCATGTGCATCACTCTCATACTAAGCATATAGACATTAGGCATCATTTCCTACGTGACAATGTGGAACATGGGAACATCTCCATGGAACATTGTAGAACTGAAGAGCAAATTGCGGACATTCTCACTAAAGCTTTAGACAGACGTCCCTACCAGCATCTCCGGATGCTTCTAGGGATGTTAACTCTAAACTGAACAAGTCTCTGTTTGTTATTCCCTCAATGCTTGGCTAGTTCATATTGAAATGCATGATAGGGAACACTAGGAACAATCGCTTTCATTTTGCCATATTACTAGTCTAGAGCTTTTAATGTACATCTTGGAACTTTACTTCTTTTGGCCCAAAATGATCAACCAGAGTTCCCTTTCACCCTCATTACAAGCCACTATGACGGTTGAAAACCAACCCTTAGCCGAGAACAAGACAAACGCTTCTCATGAGCTCAACTTTTAATCCCTTTATCGAGTTGTAATTGTTTGGTTCCCCTTTGAGTTCCCTAGCCCCACAAAAGAACTTGGGTGTGAGTTCCCCTGTCCACTCCACTTAACTTGACTTGTAACAAGATCATGGGATCTGGTGTGCAAAACGATCACAAGCAACGGAACACTGGTACTTTTGGAAAGTTAAATTGTCGCTTGGGAAATGAGAAAATGTGTCAGAATTCAAAGCGATAAGAGCCAAGTATTTGAAACGGTTGAAGCGACTTCCCATGGAGAAAGCGACGCGTGTCATGAGCATGCTAAGGAAAATGGAACAACTCTTCGAATCTATTGGCCGACGGTTATCGAGGAAATTTGCCTTTTCATCTCTACCCCTCTCCTCATCTCACATAAAAACCCTTATTTGCCATTTTTGGGACCTTCTTCAACCTTCGATCTCTGTAACTCTTTCTCTCTGTTTTTCCCTTCCCTTCCTTTTCAAGCAAAACTCCAAAACCTTTCTCTCTCCAAAAATCTCTCATGGCTCCAGTTCACCCAAATGAGCAGGTTCGTGAGTGGATTCAAAACAACTCCAAAACACTCTTCATCACCATGCTCAGAGACGCTGATAACGAAAAAGATCCAGCTCTTCGTGAGATTCTTTACAAAGGCCTTCATGATTACATTCGTCCCTTCCTCCATCGGCCTCGCACTGATCCTCGCTTCTTGAATACGAGATCCTAGGGCCATCTGCCTCTCTTCCGACGGCGCAAACCCTAGCGTTGCCTTCCACCACCACCTCCACTCAATATCTTCCTCTCCCTCCCCCACCTCCTCCTTAACCTCTTTCCATCTCATCCTCCGGAACCGTCATTTACGACAGTTTCGGCTCCAAAACTCCTAAATCCAAAAACACCTCTAAAAAGCGCAAAAATAACCAACCCTCTTCTTCTTCTTTATACCTTCCCAAATCGAAGGAGAAAAAGTCCATTCTCAACATGAAAGAAGTTATCCACCTCTCCCGCCCCGATTCCTACAGAATTCCATCTCCTCAACCACCCCCTCTCAATCCTCCTCTCTTCCACCTCCCTCGATTCTGGGAACTCTCAATCCCAGAACCCTCCACCACCAACTACCTCCAACCCTCATCCCATCTCTAGGAACTCTAGTCCCAGAGATTCCCTCCACATTTCTTCTTCTCTCCCTATCGTTGAGGGAACTTCCAATCCACCCCCATCCTCTCCAAACCCCAAAGTTCCCACACCACCCTCCTCCCCATTAGCCAAATCCCCCTCTCCTCAAAAATCCCCTCCTCCCTCCGTCACTAAACTCTCTTCCCCTTGGAGGCAGTAACCCCTCTCACTCAAATCGGCTGTCTCCCCCAAGCAGAAACGAAAGGCTACTGCCTCCAAGGGGAACGAGAACAAGAAAGGGAAGGGAACCGCTCCAAAGAAAGTTCCCATCACCGACGACTGCAAGCTCATTCCTCCCCTCATTCTCACTGAATCACAACTCCAGGAACAAGGGCTTGGGGAACTCTGGGACCTCATCAAGGCCCAGGAGTGGGACTGGGTGTGCGACACTGTTGTGACCGTCGACCCTGTCGAGGTGTGCCTCTTCTACAACAACTTCGTCATTCATGATGAGGCCACCAAGGGAACTCTCTCCCTCCAAGGAGACGATTATGTCTTCACCGCCTCCTCAATTCACCATCACCTGCACGTCCCAATCAAGGGCCTGGATGATGTTCCCATCAAGAACTGGGGCGAATTTGACAAAGATGTCATCTACAATAACATCTATGAAGGCCGTGTTCCCGAGACTGGAACCCTACTCACAACCTCTCCCTCATCGGCAAACTGGCTCCCCAGTTCATTATAACGGTTGTGATCCCACGACAGGAGAAGCGTCACCAACTCAACATTCAGGACGCCATTCTTCTCTACCACTTCCTCCACAAGATGCCCATTAACCTTCCCTGCATCATCTTTGGGCACATGGAGAAGTGCATGGCCTCAACCTCCCACTCCCTGCCCTACGCCGGTCTGATCAAGAAGCTGATGATCAAGGAAGGCCTCTATGACGCTACCAAGGAAGAAGTGACCATCGAAAGGGAACTGGACGTTTCCGTGGTCCAAAAGATGCGTCATTCAGAGAAAGCTGAGGACCAAGGGACTTTTCCCTCTGGTGACGGTCCAAGTATTGGGAACACTCAAGTGCTCACGCACATCGCAGCCACTCTAGAAAACATGGCGGACATTCTTCAGAACATTCTGTCCGTCATGACTCAGATGCGTGACAATTCACTCCCCAGGGCCCCATGATCTTTTCCTTTTCTTATCCTTAGCCATTTTTTCCTCTACAAAATGTAATGAGTTCCCCTGTACATTATTTGTTTAAGTAATATATGAATGGCCTTTAGTATGTTTGCGTGTTCCTTTCTTCCTTACTTATGCTTTCTATTTTCGATGATGCCAAAAGGGGGAAGGACAAAATGTGTGAGATGAGTCATGTCGTGGGTTGTCATAGAATATGCTTTGGCTAAGGGGGAAATAACGCATAAAATGCTAAGTAAGAACTTATTGTTTCATAGAAGTGGCTCTCTAGGATCCCACATAGGAACTTTGTTGCATGTCATGCTTTCACACATTGAAATACTTGGTTATTTTGTGATGGGTTTGTCATCATCAAAAGGGGGAAATTGTTGGGATGGTGTTGGAAACTCTCATTCAAAACATCAGAACAACGACACTAGTCTCCGGTTTTGAAAATGACAAACGCCATATGGGAACTAACGTATTACATTCAAGTATTTCAAGGGAACACCAGGTCTAACGAGGAATCTCCAAGAACGCAAAAGGAACAAAAGAACACTTGTTAGCGAGTTCCTATCAAAGGAACTCTAGAGAGAACAGTTCCCATCGCATGGGAACTCACATGTGCAAACAAGACCACTCAGCGCAAATCACGGGATCCTGTCTCAGACAAAACAAAGGCTCAGTCTGAGGAACAGACTGAAGCGAGTGATCCAACAGCCCGATTGATTCTCAAAGTTGACTCAATTCAAATCAAGTCACATGTGAAGGATAAAGACTTGGCGTGCAAGACAAAGGGCATTTTGGACACAACGAAAGTCAAGATTGCAACCCAAGTAAGAAGGAGTATAAAGCCAAATGAACAGTGCTTGGAATAAGCACTTCTTCCAGAACTCACATTCACTCACAAAGAAAGAAAGAGAGACAAAAGAAGAGAAGTCCCGGCACCGAGTGTTCGATCTCGACGACGGTGAATCCAAGTTCACAAGAGATAGGGAACTGCGACATTGAGCTCAAGGTGTAAGGTTCGGTCTGTCTTATGCTTAGTTGAGGTGTTCGCTTAGGAACAAGGTCGAGAAGGCTTACTAGTGTTACTAGAGTTAGGTAGAACTGCTAGGAACAGAGAAGTGTAAGTCTTGCTTGTGTAACTGGGGAACAATCAATAAGATAAGAAGATCGTTCAAAATCCTCCAAGCGGAGGTGGAGGTTTACCCACACAACTAGTTGGTTGTTGTGGGGTTCCTCTATAAAGGAACTGTGTCGTTTACTTTCTATCTTACTTGCTTTTACATTACTTCCGCTGCCTTGGGAACAACTTAACAACCAGTTCCAAAGCTCTTACTAACGCATATCGATCCAACAATTAGTCACATTTATAGATTTTCTTGTAACGGGAAACTCAATGCTGTAATATTTGAATCCAACAACTACTATTTCATCATCTACTAAAGGATTTATCAAATTCTCATCTTGATCAAATTCGAGTGTACGACTGTGATGTTTCTTGTACTCCATCCTCTATCAGCTTTTGTGTGGGCTCCATCACACAAAAGCTGCATTACAAATGTGGTCTGATCGAATTAAATCCACAGGATTGGGGCACTCGTCTTATTCAACATTCCAGGCCACGGTTAATTCGATGCATAAAATAAATAATTATATCCCCTAGACCACCAAAGATTCTAGATTAATCCTCCATGTCATGCCACCCACATCAGTACAGGGCCTACAACCCACAATTTTTGCTTTTGGCAGTGCACTGATATCCGCTTTTTAGGTAGGTTTTTAGTGTCTAGATAGATTAGATTGAGTGGTTTTCGTACTTGAGTTTTATGTTTTTGAGTCTTTTTTGCTTTATTTTTCGTATTTCCTTGAGATTCGGAAGCTACACATTTTTTGTGTCTTTTTGTAGCAGTTTTGGAGCTTGAAAGAAGAGTTTGGAGCATTGCAAGAGAAGATGGAGATTAATCACTCAAGTAAAGTTATTGAAGAACAAGTTTGAGCTTGGAAATAGATAGAGGAATTCGTTACAAGAACATAGGAAAAAGAATCGAGTCAAACGGAGTTGTAACGAATCTTCTACACAAGTTTTACTCAAGGCTGTTCATAGTGCCTATCAGGGTCGTGCTCGACCCAACCAGAGAAACAAGCCTCAAGACCGACCCTATGAGGGTCGTGCACGACCCAAGTTAGGTCGATCATGGCGCCGACTTTGTCTTTAATCCGAGATCTTATGATATATTCTATCTTTGTATTTTAGGAAGGTTGTTTTATCTTGTTTCCTAGTTTATTTAGGGCTCCTTTTCCTCTATAAAAGGAGGCAAAACTCTTTGGATTGAAATGAGATAAATTGCGGTCGATCTCAAAAGGATATGAAATGAGATTTAATCTCAAAAGTGCGGTCGATCTCCGGGAGCACTATCGCCGATTCGGGCACCCTCAGTTCTGGGTGCATGTATTGCTTAGTATTCCTTGGGATAGCGTTCAGTTGCTCCTGGAATCGCTGCGCAGCTGCAGCTTGAGTGTCTCGATCCGCTTGCAAGCGATGCATCTGAGTACGGAGTTCCTCCATTTGTTGAGCAAGAGTCTCAGCGTCGGCCATTGCTCGTTGTTCTCTCAGACGGCGGTGGAAGGATCTTTCGGGTTCGCTGTCGTAGTCTATCCCAAAAGCTCTCCGGGAAAAGCGAGATGGCATACAATGCGACCAAAGACAAAGAAAACAAAATTAAAAAACAACAAAAGGGTAAGGGCTAGTCCCAAACCCAAATATCAACTAAACTAGGCACTATTGCTCAATCCCCGGCAACGGCGCCAATTTGTTGAAGGGTCTCTTGAACAAATAAATTTATATTTAAGACCCCGCTGAGTATAGCGGAGTCAAGTTCATCCACATAGACGAGATTAGTGTCGGTTTTAGTTCGATTTTTATTCCGCTTTTTGGCATTGGAGGAAGACTTGAGGAACAAGTTGGAGACTTTTTGTAAGACTTCTTATTTTAATTTGAATTTCGTTTGTCTATTTGATCATGTATTCTTGTTTCTTTGCTATGAGTGAGTAGTTTTCTTAGATTCTATCACAAGCCAATATATAGGTACGGTGTGTAGAAATATGACTCTTACACTTTACTGGATTATTGAGAAACACAGGACACACGACAGAACAAAGACACAACACAAACACTCTCAATTTCTTTTGTAACAAATACAGTTGCATTCTTCTGTATTTGGAGAAGTTTTATTCATGGGCATTAGTCAGTTACAACACACGTACTACACATATATATAAGAGACAAGTCATCAACTAACATAACTTCCTGTGATGACAGTTTACAACAGTTACATAACTACTTATTTCTTATTTGAATTCATAATCTGAATTCTAACTAACTTGCCTTATCTGGCGCCTAATACCAACAGAAATACACCAGTACTTATTTATACAACTAAGCTTAATATTTTCACGATGACCTCGGGGTAGTACCCTAGACGCTTAACCGCCGAACCAAATGTCCGAAGACAATGACAAATATTTCTAAACAAAGGAGTATATTAGTTAAATATTAAAACTAATTTGATTCGTCCAAAAAAAAAATTATTAAACTCCTTCAAAGTCCGCCCCATCTAGCATCTCTTGGATCCGCCACTTATGGTAGTCATGAAAATATGGAATACACCTTAATGGACAAAAGCGGCACAAACTTGGCAAGTGTCACACGCCTAGCTCGCCATGCTAATTAGAAAACACCCTTACCTGCCTTTAAGCTTAGTATATTAATCTTCTCAATTAGGTGGACAAAAGTATCAGTCTTGACTCGTTCATTGAAAATAGGCTTTCCCAAATCTCTAGTCACCATGAAGCGACTCTCGCGCTTCAAACAATTGGCTATACTATTTGGTGTCACAAAAAGGAATCCTTCTTAATTAGCTTGCTGTGCAAGGTGATTACTTTTAAAATATTTTTTTTGGTAGATTGCATCCCAAGCTCCATGGAAACAACACGAAGCCATGGTGGTCGATCGGGCCTGGCCTCTGGGACTAGTCGGCAGACTGGATCATGGCCATCTTAATTATCAGGATGTAAATGCAACTAGCTAGCTAGTACTGGTGAACGGACTCGTTTATAATTGGATTGGATGTCATATTAGGGGCGGCAGAGTTGTGGGCTCCATCACACAGAAGATGCATTACAAATGTGGTGTGAATTAAATTCAGAGGATTGGGGCACTCTCGTCGATCTTTTTCAACATTCCAGGCCACGTATTAATCCTGCATGCCACCCAGATCAGTACAGGCCACAATTTTTGCTTTTGGAAGTGCACCATCACAAGTCAATATATATCGAATTAAGCAACTACATGGCCGTGCAAAAAAGGGCAAATCAATTCTCACACGAGCCATTAGTCACACTTTTCAAGCGGTTTAGATATGGCAGAGCAGGTTTCAAACTCGACTGCTGGCAAGCCTATCCGTTGCAAAGGTAATCTAAATAAATCACTTTGTAATTTATTACGAGTAGATTAATCACGCAATCAATTAAAATAAAGAACACATGATCCGATCGATGACGTGGCGGATTTTGCAGCGGCGGTGGCTCGCAAGGCCGGCGAGCCTCTGGTGATAGAGGAAGTGATGGTGGCTCCTCCTGAATCCCACGAAGTTCGCATCAAGATCATCTGTACTTCTCTCTGTCACACTGACGTCACCTTCTGGAAATTGAACGTAAGCCTACTATTAATATGGATCATGCTTTTAGCTAGTTTTGGAGTTTAGGTGTGAGTGCTCGGTTTGTTTGTGTGGAGATAAAAGTTTTCCAAATTAATTCAAATTTGCGATATATTAGGGTTTGATTTCTTTGAAATTCTGTACACTATATCAGACTTTCTTAAATTTTGTTTTTTATGTGTTACGTTAGGAACCTCCTTCCGTTTTCCCTATGATCCTTGGACATGAAGCTGTGGGGTAAGTAAGAGACATATATCAGAGATGGATTATCAGCTCAATTATAATTTTTTTCTTCGGAGTGTCGAAAACTCAATCTCATGTACGTTTTGTGCGTGCCAGAGTTGTTGAGAGTGTGGGGGAGAAAGTAGAGGAAGTGGTACCAGGAGACTATGTCATCCCAACATTCTTGGCAGATTGTGGCGAGTGTTCGGGTTGCAAGAGCACAAAAGGAAACATATGCTCAGAGCAGCCGTTTGAGATCGCTCCTTACATGCCAAGGCACAGGACCGGCACCCGATTCACTGACTTGAACGGCCAAGTTATTCACCATTTTGTCAACATCTCTAGTTTTACCCAGTATACAGTCATAGATGTCGCGCATATTGCCAAAGTTGATCCTGCGATTCCTCCAAACCGAGCATGCCTAATCGGGTGTGGAATATCCACCGGTGAGTAGGCCATTCGGAACATTGACATCCTATAAGTGCAATTTTGTTTGGTTCAGCTTTGAGTTTTAAAAGTCCTAAAATGTGTTTTTTAATTTTAAAATATAAATAAATTGAAACTATGTGAACGTTTGCAGGGGTTGGTGCGGCTTGGAAAGCAGGAGGAGTTGAAAAGGGGTCCACAGTTGTTGTATTTGGGCTTGGTGTGATTGGATTGGCTGTATGTATGGTGTTCATTGAATTTTGAAATTTGATGTTATTTGGATTGTTCTATCTATTTTGTTATTTGTGTGGCCCTAAATTATTTGCTTGTTGAGTTTTCTTGGATGACATTTTGGATTGGTAGGTTGTGGAGGGTGCAAGGATATGTGGAGCCTCTAAAATCATTGGTGTGGATTTGATCCCCGAAAAATTTGAGATAGGTAAGCTTCTTCTATAGTAAATACTATAATCTTCTAGACACATTGAATGGTGACTTGTGGTACCAATTAACTGAGAGAAATGCATCATAGATAATATAGTATACTCTCCAAAAGAATACATTTGATAGTTATAGTACTATATACTCTGTTCTATAATGAGATTGTTATACATCATGTCATGTGTGTGTGTGTAAACTTCTTCCTTTGGATTTTAATGCAGGTAAAAAATTTGGTCTTACAGACTTCATCAACCCAAAAGACTGCGGAGAGAAATCCGTCAGCCAGGTCCTCAATAAACTCTATTGATTCTCTCTACCCTTAAAAATTAAGAATCTGTTTGGCGCGATGTGTTGATATAATATCACTAAAGGCAACTATATATAAATAAAGACATGTTGATGAAGTAGCCATAAGTGAATTTTGGCTTGTACCAAACGGACCCTAATGCTATTTCGGGTAGGAGACATGAATTGAATATGTACCATAAATGAACTGGTTTGAGCTAATCTTCAATTTGTCTTGATCAATTCATTCTTACTAGCTCTCCAATTAAGCAGGTGATTGTGGAGATGACTGGTGGAGGTGTGGATTACGCGTTCGAGTGCGTTGGCCTCGCATCGCTTGTGCACGAAGCCTATGCCAGCACCAGAAGTGTTAGTCTTCTAATCCTCCATCAAATGACAATTTCTTAAAATCACTTGCATCAATTCAGGTTTCATTAGCTCAAATATTGATTTGGATTTTCATTTTTTTCAGGGTTGGGGTAAGACAGTTGTATTGGGTGTGGACCAACCTCACTCTAACATCTCATTCAACTCAATTGATATGCTGTTTACTGGTAAGACTGTGAGAGGAAGCTTATTTGGTGGTCTCAAAACTAAGTCTGATGTGCCTACTTTGGTCAAGTGGTACTTGGAAAAGGTAGCTAACTTGTTTACAGAGAATATATTGTTTTTTTTTTTTTATGGGAATCCTTGTTTACTGAGAGTAATTTGAATCGGCTGGCAGAAAATGCAACTTGATGAATTTGTAACACATGAGATGAAGATAGAGGATGTCAACGAAGCTATGGATCTACTCATTCAGGGCAAGTGCCTTCGTTGTGTCATGTGGATGGACTAAAACCAGTTACCCGGACAACTCCAAGACATGTGACCGACTTCGAATGTTCGATTGACCATTGCAGTGTTTACAATACTCTCTATATATACTGTTCTCTTAATTGCAACTTACAATTAATGCTTTCCTCTGGAAATCATTTGTGAACAATAAATAACGTCTGCATATAGCATGTGTCATTTTGTTGTTGCTGTTTGTAACCTATATCCGAATAAAGTTGTCAATCATATGACAAATTATAACAATGTTGGCATCATAATTAGTGATAATCACTGTTTTTATTTCAAAACTAAAAACAGGTTAGAAGATACTCTTTTTTTTAACGAGGGACCCACCTTTGGTGGTAAACCCCAGGTGTTGGATCAGTGTTAAGGAACTAACACTGAAACAATGGTTTCTCTATTCGAGTAATCGAAGTTTTGATAATGACAAACAGATGGAACTAATTTCCTATACAAGTGATCTCAGGAAAGATACATACTTACAGGAAAAGCAAGGGAAACATTCCCCATGAAGCCATCTGAGTACGTGGGAAATATCTTGAAGGATATAAAGGACTTTTCACTATTGTCTTGGGCGGCAAGCTGAGTTCCGAGAAGAAAAGGATCCAAAAGGGTACGCTAGTCTTTTTGAATAGTGTTGTACTCCCCAAGACAAAAAAGGTAAATGCGTCAAGATAAAAGTGGCAACCTCTATAAATAGAAAGCGAAGCAGCTAGGTTAAGTAGCTCTCGAAGAAGGAAAATACAATACACATAGAGAGAAAGAGAGAGCTCAAGTTAATCTAGTGAAGACGACGAACCAGAAACCAGGAAAGGAAGTTTCAGATCCAAGTGATGGGGACTGCATGAAGATCACCATTGACTTGGAGAGTTGGTTCCTGTGCTAAAGGAAACTGCACACGGAACGAGTCAGGTTCACATACTATATTGATTGCGTTTAGATCTGGATTCATAATGACTTAGTCGTTAGTATTGTTTGTAAGTGTGATTACGAGCAATAGAGAAGTTCGTCTTTGTATTATGTATCCTGAGATCTATCAATCTAAATATAGTGCATGTTCAAAATCCTCCAAGGGAGGTAGAGGTTTACTCTCCAGCTAGTTGGGTGTAGAGGTTCCTCTATAAGGAAACGTGTCCTTGCATCTATTTACAGTTTACTTTTTTGTGTTGCTTTATTCCGCTACGTAAGGGAACTGTCTCTGGAACAGTTCCCGATTTGTCTTACTAACACAGATCTACGATCCTACAATTGGTATCAGAGCTTTGGTGCTCTAGATTTTCTATAAAATTCGCAGGATGTCTACGAAACTGTCTACAGATCTTAGCGTTGTTGGACACGGAAACAACAAACCACCTAGGCTGATTGAAGGACAATTTGAGCGATGGCAGGGACTAATGAATGACTGGATGCGCAGTCACGATTACCAGGCATGGGCAGTAATCAAGAGAGGAAACTTCACCATCAACCCAACATCGAGAATGATCTCACCAAATGGGGACCAAACGAGTGGAAGTGTATGGAGGCCAATTTCAAAGCAAAGATGTACCTCAACAACGCCATGAGCGAAATAGACTCAACCAAGGTTGGAAACCTAAAAACTGATAAGGAAATGTGGGCTGCAATCGAGCAAATGCACATGGGAAGTTCAGATCTAAAGGAAGATCACCAGATGGATATTCGTCAGGAGTTCTATAACTTCAGGATGGAACCTAGAGAAACTGTATCATCTTATCAGTTTCGCTTCGAAGGACTACTAATCAAACTTGATAATTTGGGAATTTCAAAGAATGAAGTCACATAACGAATAAAAGTCAAGAAGGTGATAGATGGTCTTTCCGGAGAATGGACTCATGATCGAACAACATTCAGAGAGAACCCATCCAACAGGAACCTTATGCTTCATGAGATCTTTGGGAAACTAAAAACTTATGAGAGAAACAGGAACTCTGACAAAGCTCAAGACAAACCTGGAAAAGGAATTGCACTTAAGCTTGAGAAAGTGCTTAAGTCTGTCCATGAACAGTGTGAAGAATCTGAAGATGAGGAAGAGGATGACATAGTGCTCATCACAAAGGCATTACGAAATCTCTACAAAAAGGGAAAGTTCCAAAAGAATTATGGAGGGAACAGTCACTCAAGAGATTACAACAGGTCCGGGGAGAAGGATTCCAAGGATATTACATGTTTCAAATGCTTCAAGAAGGGTCACTATGCTATAGCATGTCCTCTAGGAATTGACGAGAACAAGTCTGGGAACAAAGCATACATAGCAACATGGGATGATTCAGAAGATGAAGATCCTGAGGCATGAACTACACCGAATATGTGTGCTATGGCTATCAACGGAGATTCGAAGGAACCACAAGAGGATGTGAGTATTCTAACTCTAACTAGTTGCTTTGATAAATACTCTAAATCTGATCTTATTCGTATACTTTCTAAACTAGTTAAAAACAATATGAAACTTCAAAAGGAAATGGGTAAAATTGAAGAGCATTGTCTTAAATTAGAAAGTGATGTTGCTGAAAAGGAACTTGAATTGAAACACATTGAATCTGTTGAATGTTCTGTGTGTGATAACCTGAGAAAGGAACTTGACTCTGTAATGACTACTAAAAATGAGCTTATCTTTGTGCTTGCTACTGTTACCTCAGAGAAGGAATCCCTTATTAAGAAGCTAGAGATAAATGAGGGAAAGAAAGTTGTCGAGATTCCTAAAGTCATGTTTGTTCCCTCTAGACATGGTATAGGATACTCTGAAGTAGACTTTGGAAATGATCACAAAACCCCTACTCTGAGAGAGCTAAGTGAAAGTAGAGCCCTAAAATTTACAAACTGAGAAAATGAAAAATTCCCATCTAGAAGAAAAAATTAGAGTTATAGAGAGTGGAACCAAAGGGGAAAGGGACTACTACACTGGGAACAACTCTCATAACATATATGTCAAAATAGCTAAGGCAAACGGTTCCAGAGTACCAAATAAGGAAACTGTCGAGAAAAACAGAATTCAGAGGCCTCATCCTAAGTTTTATCTAGGAGAATATTACAAAACTTGTTGGACATGTGGAGGTCATGGTCATTACAAGGAACAATGCTCAAACAAAAAGGTCAGTTCCTCAAGAAATCACACAAACTGGAACAACAACAGAATGTCACGCTCTAAAGTTTACAGGAACTATCACTCTGTTGATGTTAATATTGCAAACTATGTTGACTATTATCCCTGTAAGGAACCAGGCAAGGTGTTCCTTGCATGGGTAACCAAACATTGAGTCTTTTACAAGTGAAAGCGAGGGAGAAATGTATGTGGTTCATAGACAGTGCATGCTCCAACCACATGACAGGAAACAGAAGCAATCTAACCTCGCTTAACACCCAGGTTGAAGGAGGAAACGTTTCCTTCGCCAACATGAACAAAGGAGCAATTCAGGGATCAGGAGAAGTCAAGCTTAACAAATCAATCAAAATCAATAATGTCAATCTTGTGAAAGATCTTGGGTATAATCTACTATGTGTGGCACAACTTTGTGATCAAGGAAACAACATAGTCCTTTGATTCAAATGAGTGTCTGGTTGTGAACAAAGAGACCAACAAAGTTATTCTTAGAGGAAAACGATCCAACAATGTTTACATTGTTGATCAAGATTTTCAACCTCCAAGAAAGTTGTCTCACAGTTCCCACAAGTGATACTGATCTTTGGCATAGACGTCTTGGTCATGCGGGTTTGAACCTTATTCAAAAGTTGTTTTTACAAGATCTTGTAGTTGGTTTACCAAGGATAAATCCAGACTCAGGAAAACTGTGTGATGCTTGTGCTAGAGGAAAACAAACTCGAAGTTCCTTCAAACCAAAGAAGGTTGTCAGTACTTCCAAACCTCTTGAAATGCTACACATGGACCTATGTGGCACAATGAACATATGTAGCTATGGTGGAAACAGGTACATGTTTGTTATAATTGATGATTTTTCTCGATTCACTTGGGTTATTTTCTTGTCTCCAAAGGAACAAAATTCAAGGAGTTTGAGATCTTTATCAAAAGAACAAAAGTCAATCTAGGAACTAAACTGAAATCCATACGCTCAGACCATGGAACAGAGTTTGATAACTCAGCTTTTCTAAACTTTTGCAATGAAAATGGAGTCTCTTACAACTTCTCTGCTTTGAAGTGAGAAAAGCTTTGATAATGATACAACTGAGCATTTTGATACAACGAAGACGATCATGGAGATAATGATACAACTGAGCATTTTGATGATCCCTCTACCAACTTCCCTGAAGAAGAGGACAATCCATCCGAACCAATGGAAGCTTCAGATTCTGGGAACAATCTTACTACTGAGAATCAACAAACTCTACCTGAAGCTAGTTCCAGTGCTCAGGGGGAACTTCAAGGAGCACATCAACTTCAACCTAGGAACTATCATCAGAGAAAGGATCGCCCTCTTGAGAACATTCTCACACCTCTAGAACAGGGAGTACAAACTCGTTCCTCTCTCCATAACTTTTGTACTTTTAACGCATTTGTCTCTCTTGTTGAACCAAAAAATATACTGGAAGCACTCAAAGATCCTGATTGGATTCAAGCAATGCAGGAAGAGCTTCACCAATTTGAAAGACATCAAGTGTGGAAACTAGTTCCAAGGCCAACAGACAAGAATGTTATAGGAACTAGATGGGTCTTTTGGAACAAACTCAATGAATCAGGAAATGTGTCCCGAAACAAAGCTAGACTTGTGGCTCAAGGTTACAACCAAGAGGAAGGGATAGACTATAAGGAAACTTTTGCACCAGTTGCCCGAATTGAAGCAATACGCTTACTCATTGCCTTTGCTACATACAAAGGGTTCAAGCTGTTCTAGATGGATGTCAAGACAGCCTTTCTCAATGGCTATCTTCAAGAAGAAGTCTATGTCAAGCAACCACCAGGATTTGAAGACGAAAGCAAGCCAGATCATGTATACTTTCTTGAAAGAGCTTTGTATGGACTCAAACAAGCGCCTCGAGCATGGTATGATAGATTCGCCTCATTTCTATTATTCAAAGGCTATCAGCGAGGTTCCATCGACAAAACTCTCTTCCCGAAGAAAGAATCAGGTGACATTTTAATTGTGCAAGTCTATGTTGATGATATTGTATTTGGTTCCACTAACCCTTTGCTCACAGAAAGATTTGAGAAACAAATGAGTAGTGAGTTCGAGATGAGTATGGTAGGAGAACTCAATTTCTTTCTAGGCCTTCATATTTCTCAAACAAAGGATGGTACCAATATTCATCAACAGAAATATATCAGGGAAATGTTATCAAAGTATGGGATGGACACTGCAAAGCCCATCAACACTCCGATCTCTCCTAGGACACGCCTTGATGTAGATGAGAACGGAACTAATGTCAATCAAAAGCTCTTTCGAGGAATGATTGGTTCCCTTCTCTATCACACTGCTAGCAGACCAGATATCATGTTTGCAGTCTGTCTTTGTGCACAGTTCCAAGCAAATCCAAAGGAATCTCATTTGAAGGAAGTCAGAAGAATTTTTCGCTACCTCAAAGGAAGAGACAACATGTGCTTGTGGTATCCAAGGAACAGTTCCTTCGAACTAGTTTCATTCACTGATGCTGACTTTGCAGGGCATCTAGTAGATCGGAAAATCACCTCTGGCATGGCACAGGTCCTTGGTGATTGTCTTGTATCTTGGGGATCTAAGAAACAATCCTCAGTGGCACTGTCTACTGCTGAAGTTGAATACATAGCCGTTGCTGCGTGTTGTTCCCAAGTTCTATGGCTCAAATATCAACTTCAAGATTATGGTATGTCTCTTGGAAATGTTCCTCTTAAATGTGATAGTACTAGTGCAATAAACATCTCCAAAAACCCTATGCATCACTCTAGAACAAAACACATTGAGGTTAGGCACCATTTCCTACGTGATCACGTAGAGATAGGTTCCATTGAGATGGTACATTGCAGAACAGATGAACAAGTTGCTGATATTTTCACCAAAGCTTTGGATAGACAACCCTTCGAGCATCTCCGAATGCTCTTAGGGATGATTCTCTTACATTAAACAAGTCCCGGTCCATCTTTTCCCTCGATGATTAACTAGTTCAACATTGGTATGACTAGGGAACTGCATGGTTTAAGCAACTTTCATTTTAATAATTGCTCTTTGCATGAAACATGTTTATTACTTTGCATGGGAACTACTTCTTAAAAGCACTACATTTCTTTTAGCCCAAAATGATCAACCTGATCTTATCTATCCCTCATTACAAGCCGAAAGGATGGTTGATCATAAGACTTGTCCCACAAAGCCGATCCAGGTAAACGTTTCCTATGAGCCTCACATGATTGATAACCCTTAATACGGGATTCAATTACATGGATGAAAAAAACTTTTACTTACCCATATTTTGTTTGGATACTTCTCTTTGTCTTTTTACAAAAAATCTTTATGTATCCAAATATGGCCTTCCGTTACTTGTTCATGGAAATAAGGTTGGAAAGGAAAGGAACTACTTCAGATCACTAGGGAACTACAAGGATTGATACACTCAAGCGTCTCAAAGTTGTATTATTGGAAAGAGAAGATACGTTGGAAACTGGGTTTTTGAAACAACAGGTTGAGAAAAGGGAAATATGTATCTACACTGTTTGCTTCACTACTTTGACGCGATTTCAGACACGTGGAGACTGTTGAATTGGAAAGGATCCCACGATGCAAGACAACAAATCTTTCTAGTTACCTTTGAAGTAATTAGATACGATTTTCAAGGAAACCCTGGTACGCCTTTTCTCTAACCTCTTCCAGTTCCTTCCTTCCTTCCTTTACTTAACCCTCTTTTCTCATTCCCTTTCATCACCATCGTCTTCATCTCTCTTCTTCTGCAAACCCTAAATCTCAAACCTCAATCCTTCACAAAAATCTCAAACCTTCTCACAAATGGTCGATCAAAATCAACCCATCATCAAGTACTCTGTTCTTCACAAAAATCCCCTCATCGAGCATCTCATTCAAAATGACCCCGTTTACCTTCAAAATATGCTCCTCAAAGATCTCGATGTCGAGCACCATGAACCGAGTACATCTTTGATGTCAAAGAACATCTCTTCTCTATCTTGAGAAAGAAAGACGGACAACCCCCTCTTACTCCTCAGAACTCACCCCCTACAACTCCCAAATCCGAAATACCCGTGCTTACCACAAGGCCGGATGGCTCTTCTACTCTCACCATCAACATCGATGGTGTTCAAACCACAATTCATGACTCCAACCCTCTCCTGCTCAAAGATTCAAGCCATTCTTCCCCAAAATCTCACACTCAAATCTATGATAGTCTCAGTCCCAAGAGGGCTGCACCAGAATCCTCTTCTGCTCAAAATCCAAACCCTATTTCCCAATCCAAAACTTTTGAAGAACCTTCTTCTTCCACAAAAGCTCCCTTTATTCCAACTCCTTCTCACAAAAATCTCATCATTTCTGAGCTTGATCAAACCCTCTCCCAATTTGAGAGAGAAGAGTTCCCTTCTGCACAGGGAACAACAACTATCAACCCTTCAACTTCTTCAACCCCCTCAAAACAAACCTCTGCCCAAGCTCCTCTACCCAAAGTTCCAACTGGTCAAAGAACGAAAAAGAGGAAGCAGAGAAAACTTAGTGAAGAAGAAGAAGAGCTTCTTCTCTCTGAGCAACTCCAAGCCCTCAACCCAACTAACGACAAGGAAATCATAAGCATTGAGGAGGAGGAGGATGAGATGGAGGAGTACAGGGAACCTACCCTTCAAATCGGATACAAGGAACCGACATCTGGGCGTCCCTCAACCAGAGGCTCTAAGAAACAAAAGGTGGAGGAGAAGAAGGAAAAGAAGAAGAAGGGAACTGCTACAATTGGGGAAAGAAAGTTGGTTGTTCCCCTGATAGTCACAGTTGAGTTCCTACAAGAGAATGACTTCAAAGAGCTTCAAGAACTCATTTAGTTCCAAGGATGGTATAAGCTCTGCTCTGAACCATCTAAGGTAGATCCTGATCAAATTAAGTTCTTCTATTCAAAGTTCACCCTAACAAAGGGAACCGAGCTCGATCCAGTGGTTAGATGGCCATCCGGAGATGATGAATTCACCTTCACATATGCTGCAATCAAGAGAATTCTTCAAGTTCCTAGTGAAGGCTTCCACACACTTCCTCATGGCAAGATATTGATGGAAGGGAAGTAATCTTCAAAAGACTCCTAGGCCACGTGCCTGCTCAAGGAAAGGAGGTCTTGACTCATGGACTGAGTCAGCTGGGAAAAATGGTGCACCAATATATCACTAGGGTAGTGATCCCAAGACAGGAGAAGTGAACAACGCTTAACTCAAATGATGTTATTCTCCTAGACTTGTTCCTGCGTAAGGAACGGATCAACCTGCCCAGGATCATGATTATGCGCATGTGCAAGTGTGTCGCCAAAGAATCTCATGCCCTTCCCTATGCTGCAGTGGTGAAGGAGATAATGCTCAAGAATGACGTCTATCATCCACAAGAGGAAGAGGAACTTGGACAGGAGATGGAAATGTCCAACATCCAAAGGATGAAGCACTCCTAGGAACAAACTGATGAAGTTCCTCAAACAATGTTCATTGAACAGGGAGATTGCAAGACTGTTCTCCAAGCTCTCAACCGTCTGTGTGGGGTCGATGAGCGAATCCTCGATGTTCTTCTAGACATCCAACAGAAGTTGCCTTCCTCCTCCTCCTCCAATCCATGAACAAGCCCTCTACAAAATTTCCTAGCTCGTTTACCAACCCCTTCAATGTTTTTAAGTGTGTTTGTTCCTGTGTTTGTTAAAACTGCTTCTATGAATGCAATTGCTTTTATTCTCCAGTAATGATTGTGCTTTGCTTGCTTTTCCTTACTCGTTTGTGCCTTATTCTTTTCGATGATGTCAAAATGGGGAAAAGTGGAAAAATGCAGAGATGCGTTGTGTCTAAGAGAATACAGAAATAAATTAACCATAAGCTGAGGGGGAACTATCATGCTTAAAAATCTTGGAAAACTAAACTGCTTGTCCATTTCAGGGGGAACTAAGTATCTACAAAGCATCAACTATATTACAATGGTGTTTAATCTCTCTTATCTTTCCTGTCTCCTTGACTTGCATTTTATAAAGGTTTGTCATCATCAAAAAGGGGGAAATTGTTGGATCAGTGTTAATGAACTAACACTGAGACAATGGTTTCTCTATTCGAGTAATCGAAGTTTTGATAATGACAAACAGATGGAACTAATTCCCTATACAAGTGATCTCAGGAAAGATACATGCTTACAGGAAAAGCAAGGGAAACATTCCCCATGAAGCCATCTGAGTACGTGGCAAATATCTTGAAGGATATAAAGGACTTTTCACTCTTGTCTTGGGTGGCAAGCTGAGTTCCGAGAAGAAAAGGATCCAAAAGGGTACGCTAGTCTTTTTGAATAGTGTCGTACTCCCCAAGACAAAAAGGGTAAAGGCGTCAAGATAAAAGTGGCAACATATATAAATAGAAAGCGACGCAGCTAGGTTAAGTAGCTCTCGAAGAAGGAAAATACAAGATACACAGAGAGAAAGAGAGAGCTCGAGTTAATCTAGTGAAGACGACGAACCAGAAACCAGAGAAGGAAGTTTCAGATCCAAGTGATGGGGACTGCATGAAGATCACCATTGACTTGGAGAGTTGGTTCCTGTGCTAAAGGGAACTGCACACGGAACGAGTCAGGTTCACATACTATATTGATTGCGTTTAGATCTAGGATTCATAATGACTTAGTCGTTAGTATTGTTTGTAAGTGTGATTACGAACAATAGAGAAGTTCGTCTTTGTATTGTGTATCCTGAGATCTATCAATCTAAATATAGTGCGTGTTCAAAATCCCCCAAGGGAGGTAGAGGTTTACTCTCCAGCTAGTTGGCTGTAGAGGTTCCTCTATAAGAAAACGTGTCCTTGCATCTATTTACAGTTTACTTTTCTGTGTTGCTTTATTCCGCTGTGTAAGGGAACTGTCTCTGGAACAGTTCCCGATTTGTCTTACTAACACAGATCTACGATCCTACACCAGGTCTGTGAACTAGCCGTCAAAGCGCACGAACCAGGTAAACCGGGTTGCACCGACCGACTCGACCTAGTAGTAGAAGAATGGTGAGACTTGGTTTTTCACCCAAGTGTAGGGACGGAGGCAAGGATCGAACCTGAGACCTCCCAACATCCCCCATGCCTCTCACCACTAGACCACCCCATGTGGGGCTTAGAAGGTAGACTCTTGCCTGAAATGCGAAATGGTAAAAAATCTCAACACATCCCATTTAATACCGACTCATTGAAATCTAACAAATTATCACCAATCTTGAGGTTTTTTTTTAATGAAAATGTCAAGATTTAATATGACTTCATATGACATATTTGGAACAATGGTTTTGTCTGAATATTTGGACAATTTTTTAGTAACCATAAAAAGAATAAAATAGTTTCAAAACTAAAGCTCTTTTTCCAATTTTTTGCATTGAAAATTAGCCTACAATTTGAACGGGCCCAATTAATCAAGCAAGAAGAGCCAAAATTCCGGCCCAGATCCGGCCCGACGATGTTGGAGCTTGATCCCAAGATCCGCCTGCCAAATTTGAGTTTCCAGAATCAAATTCTCCGTCGAGGAAATTCTAGGTTCAAATCCTCCCGATTTTCCGATTCTCTCCCCCGACCTCCGTTTGTACCTTCAATCCTCCCGGGCGACGCTTGGATTTTGGCTCCGATCTCCGGGATCACTTTACCTTTCCATATATTCAGAGGGGTGGAGGTGAGGGAGAGGAATTTGACGAAGAAAGTGGGACAATAGGCTAAGATCCAGAAGCGACGTCATCGAGATGATAACTCGGCATAATTTAGCCGAGCAGCTAAGAGAATACCAGATACGATCCAAACATGATTGGGCATCGGCTTCGTTTTTCTCCGCTACCACCAGTTTTACCTCTAGGTATGTAATGTTCCCTGATTTCCACTTTTAATGATTTGTACGTTGGTTTCTGAATTATCGAATCACGATTCATGAGAGCTTTTATCTGAATTGATCGAGTGCCTGCTTGCGCCAAGTCGTATGGATTGTTGGCGATTGCTTGCTTGAATTGAGAGCTTGAATTGATCTAGTGGTTTATTAATTGACGAATGAACCTGGAAATTTAGACTTGAATTATGGATCTTATTTTCTTTTTTGAAGGCGTGAATTGGTTTGGATGTGTTTTGCCCTAGATTATACGCCTGTTGAATATAGAGATTTGGGAAAAGAAAGGGAAAATATTCATTATTTGGTTTCAGATCTGAAGAGAAACTTTTGAACTTAGGATTGCTATGCGAAAACAAAGCCAAGCCTTTTCTAGCCTAACTATGATCAGTTTTCTGTATTATTTGTCACCATCCAGGGTCTTCGTTCATAGCAATAACCTCTTAGTCATGTGTCTAAATTGAGAGTACTCTACAGCTAATGCTTCTCGACCACATCTTTCTCTTTGTGTATTTTGTAGCTCCGGCCTCCAGAATTTATACATTTGAAGATTATATATGATTCTATGATATTTCACACATGTTCCAATTTTTTAAGCTAGGCGTGCCTTTTTGGTTGTCATCTATTCCGAGATGGAAACACATATGACTGTATGATTTGAGTGGAGGGCTTGAGTGTTAATTATGTAGTTGCAATGTTAGGGTCACTATAGAGTATAGATTCATGAAACTCCTTTTCATGCATCATTTAGCTTAAATATCTGCCCTCTTTCCCCTTTTTCTGACGATTACAGTTATCCAGTATCACTTTGAATGGTGACTACAAACACATTCTTATAGTTTTTCCAATCATGATTAAAATAAAATTGAGCTGCCCCTTAGTGTGTAGGATGTAGTGTGTGGATTTGAATCAGTTAAGCAAAGACTTATGTTGAAACTTGGACATTCTGTTATTTCTTTGGGTGGTCCATGTGGATATTGATGATTCTAGCTTCTTTGTACATACCACTTTGCCTTCCTTACATGGTTAATGCAAGTAGGAATTGTGATACCCTTCTGTGAATGTAGCATAAAAAATAAGGCTAGTCAATAATCTGTTGATCTTTACCCTATTTTATGGCCATTATACTTTGCTTCTGAAGTTAAGGCTCCCAAGATCTTGGATTTGTGATGTTTTATTGTATATGATGAATCGATGATCCAGACTTGATGGAGGGAGAGGCTTTGTAATATAGGAACTCGTAATACTTCCCTGTTCATTTTTACATTGATATTTACCTTTGTGTTTTGTCTTTGAACTTTGCAGGGCGGACATAGCGGTCTTCGTAATATGGGAACTCGTAATATTTGCACTCATTGTTTTCTCGGCGGTTTCTCTGTATTTCAGGCATATGAGACTTGCATTCATCTTAGTATCTGTCACTTTGTTATTGCTTCTATGCATGAAAATTATGAAGCAAGTGAGATTGGCTCGAAAGAAAAAACGAAGGATGCTTCTTCCCTTGTCTATGTAAAGGTTCTGTACTTGCTCTTCTTGAAAAAGAGACCTTTCAGTGCAAAATGTGAGCTTTTCAACTTTTCAGTCATTTTCTGGTACTTAGGGATTAGAAAACTTGAGCCATTAAAGAATGTGGAGATAAGTTCACAGTTGGTGTCATCTCCATCAGCAAAATCTGAGTCCATAGGAAGATAGACTTGGCTTACGTCCTAACATGATATTTTTGCACTGGATGAACTATCTCATCATCATGCAAGCTAGCACAGTTATTTTTCTTGTATTTGATTGATCAAGAAATGGTGCATAATCCATACTTGTGTTTGTGAGTGATCTGTGTAATTTGATTGCACCAATTGCCAATTATTTTCAGTCTTGCTGTTTTGGATTTGAAACTGTACGTATTTACCATAGTCTATGCGGGGAAATTTACATTGCTGTATTTTGTAGATACAGGCATGAAACATTTTAAACAGGCCATGAAGCCATGAAGTCAACTTCAATTATAGTTACTTGTTTTCATGGTTCACCATATCGAGTAAAGGATTTAGAAGAAGTGCATTGCTTACTTGCATTGTATAATAGAGTATAAAGTAGAACTTGGTCTTCACAAAGGATTGAATCATGTGGCACTTCATGCAATTGCCATTTGTCCTAACTGTCTCCCACACAATTGAAGGCATGTTTTTTTTTTGTTTTTTTTTGATAAAAACTTCATTCATTAACTAAAAACCAGCATCATTGTTCAGTACATCATAAAAACCATTAGGAAAACAGAACAAGCTAGTTGTGAGAACTGGGTCCTGTGGAAACCATCTACCAAGCCAGTGAGCAGCTTGGTTTGCATCCCTTCTCACAAAATTCCAATTGCAGAACATGAAATCATAGCTAAGGTTTACAATCAAAGCAACAATAGCGCCCAGAGTAGTACGTGGTATATCTCCCCCTTTAAGCTTGTTAATTAGGCCTTGACAATCAGATTCCACGATTATAGCAGTAAAGCCGGGTGATTTTGCAATCTCTAACCCCCATCGGATTGCTCCTGCCTCACCCATTTCAATCTCTGTTCCGTCCTGAATACACTTCGATCCTGCAAAGACCACCTCTCCAGCTGCATTCCTTCCAATCACACCAATGCCACACTGAAGTTCTTTTATGGAAGCATCACAATTTATTTTTATACAATCTGCCAGAGGTCTGACCCATTTGTTTTCCTGCTTCTCCTCCTTCTGTTGTTTTTTATCAGATTCCAACCCTTTGCTGATATTCTCAAGCTCTAGTAACGCCTCCTGAACAATATGCCCCGGATCTGTTAACTCTCCTTCAAATACTCTACAATTTCGGGCTCTCCATAAACCATGGATCAAACAGGCCCATAAATTCTGCTCATGCTTCGTCAAATTTGCTCGTATAATGTCTGCCCATTCAGTCATTTGATGAAACACCTTCCCCCAGATCAAGAGATGAGAAACATTCCCAAACCTGTCTTGGAAGGGTACAATCTCTAAGACAATGCAAACCTGTTTCTTGCTTTCCACACAAATTGCAGCGCTCATCAACCACAATCTTTTGCTGCAACAGTTTTGATTTACAAGGTAAGACATCCTTGCAAGCACGCCATAAGAAATTCTTGACCCTTGGCCTGATATTACTTCCCCAGAGCCAACTCCAAAACCTCCTAGAAGATGTTTTATCTGCCTGTTCACATCTGCCTGAAATCATTTTCTTTTTATCCATAATAGCGTGATAAGCAGACCTTACCGAAAAGTTTCCACATCTCATAAAATGCCACACAAGTTGATCCTTGATTGCTGCATCCACCAGGTGTATTTTCAAGACCTCCTCCACGTCACATGGATGCAACCATCTTCTAACTTCATCTTCCAGCCAACACCTTCTCGTCCAGTCTATTAAATCGATCACACGCATATCTGAATCAGCCCCATAGAAGTTTCCCAAAACCTGAAAAGAATTAGGTCTTGGTAACCATCTATCAGTCCAAACATTAATGTCACTCCCATTTCCAACTTGACAAAACGTCCCCGATTCCAGAACCTCTCTTGCTGTGAATATACTCCTCCAAGTGAAACTCGGCTTATGCCCTAATCCCGCTTTCAAGAAAGACCCCCTAGGGAAGTACCGGGCTTTCAACAGTTGCGCAACTAGAGAATCTGGATCTTGAATAAGGCGCCATCCTTGTCTAGCAAGAAGAGCTCGGTTAAAAGCTTCCAAGTTCATTACACCAAGACCAACCAGCGATTTTGATTCACTCGTTCTTTCCCAACTGATCCAGTGTAACTTCTTCTTATCGCCATTCCAACCCCACAAGAAGTCCGACATGAGTTGTTCAATTTCCTCACAAAGACCTCTCGGGAGAAGAAAGCAAGACATGGCATATGTTGGGATAGCTTGAAGGACCGATTTTATGAGGACTTCTTTGCCTGCTCTAGATAAAGCACTTCCTTTCCATCCCCTAATTTTCTTCCACACCCTCTCTTTTATTTGATAAAAAATGACCCTCTTTGATCGCCCTACCATGGTAGGCAAACCAAGATATCATTCATGCTTATCAACCTCTCGAACCTCAAGAATGCCTTGAATAACAAACTTTAGGCCATCACACACATTTTTGCTGAAAGAAAGTTCAGATTTTGCTAGGTTTACCTGTTGTCCCGAAGCTAATCTATAAAGACGGAGGATATTCACAATCTCATGTGCCTGTTGACAGGTTGCTCTAGCAAATAAAATACTATCGTCAGCAAAGAACAAATGTGACACTGTTGGAGCTGATCTTGCAATTGTAATACCCTGAAACCTACCATACATCTCGCTTGTCCTAATCAAAGCCGATAAACCTTCGGCACAAATCAAAAAAAGATAAGGAGATAGAGGATCTCCTTGGCGAAGACCTCTAGATGGGAAGAAAACTTGTGATGGGTAACCTTCCATTAACACAGAAAAAGACATAGTTGTCACACATTTCATTATGAGGTTCACCCATACATCGCAAAAGCCCATCATTTTCATGCATTGATCCAAAAAGTCTCATTCAATTCTGTCATATGCTTTTTCCATGTCGAGTTTCAACGTCATGTAACCTTTCTTTGAGTCTTTCTGCGTTTTCATGAAGTGATATACCTCTAACGCAGCCAAAACATTATCCGTGATGAGTCGGCTGGGTACAAAAGCACTTTGAGTGGACGAAATCACTTTCTTCAGTACACTCTTTAACCTGTTTGCAATCACTTTGGACACCAACTTGTACAAAACATTACATAAACTAATTGGTCTCAAATCCTTCATACGAAAAGGGTCAGTCACTTTTGGAATTAGAGAAATAAAAGTATGATTAAGTCCCTCAGGAAACGCCTCACCATCAAGAACTCTCAAGACAAAATTAATGATAGCCGTCCCAATGATATGCCAATGTTTTTGGAAAAACAAAGCTGACATACCATCAGGACCCGGAAATTTTGTAGGATGCATAGACGAAAGAGCAGAAAATACCTCTTCACCGGAGAATGGACGTGTAAGCTTAAAGTTATCCTCTTCCGTCAAAATTGGCGAGATTTCTTGAGGAGCCACTACCTCGGGTACATCGTGATCAGTTTTGAACAACCCTTTAAAGTATTCTACAACCACCTTCTCCTTATTAATTCGAGTCCTCCACTCTATTCCTTCATCATCAACCAACCTCTTCAATCGATTACACTTTCTTCTTCCATTTGCTTTCTTATGAAAGAAAGAAGTGTTCCTGTCGCCCTATTTCAAATTGTGTTTTTTAGCCCGCTAGTAACAAATTAATTCTTCCTGCGACATCAACTCCTTCTCCTCCCTTTCCAACCTCCTCCTTCTTTCTACTAGCAGGCCATTCATCCCATTCTTGTTTAACCGCCTCAGCTCCTCCCTTACTCTCCTCAATTTCTCCGTTATATTCCCGAACGTCTTCTTATTCCAATCTTTTAGATCATCCAAACAACGTTCAATTTTCCCCATGACCCCACCCTCCAGATTCTTACTACTCGAATTGCTCCATGCATTTGTCACCACTTCTTGGCAGCCTTCATTTTGTACCCATAGCGCTTCAAAACGAGAAGGACGCTTGCCTTTTCTATCTTCCTCCCCTTCGTCAACACTCCTGAAAGATTCCATCATAATGGGAACGTGATCCGAAGCTTCACGCTCCAAATGTCTAACCCTCCCGTTAGGAAATCTCTCCTCCCAAGCCTCATTAGCAAAACCCATGTCCAACCTCTCCTGAATAAACTCCTCTCCTATCCTACCATTATCCCATGTAAACCTCCCACCCGAGTATGGTAACTCCTCTAAATTACATTCATCCAAAACCTCCCTGAAAGCTAGCATTGAATCTCAATCCGGATTTGCCCCTCCCTCTTTATCATTTGGCCATAACAAACAATTAAAATCCCCCATACACATCCACCCATCATGATCATCCTCATTTATACGCTTCAAAAGCTCCCATGTTAACCTCTTTTCATCTTTTTCGGCCACCCATAAATGCCTGTAAAGCGCCATTCATCCTCCCCTTTTTCCATGCTCAACCTAGCATCAATATGATGACTAGTGTACGAGCACACTGAAAGATGTACATCTTCTTCCCACATTAAGCATAAACCTCCCGATCTCCAACACAATCTATTGCGAAACATCCATAAAACCCCAACTTCATTTTAATATTTTCCATCCTCATTTGATCACATTTTGTTTCCATACGAAAAAACACCCTCGGGGCCTCTCTCCTTACCATATTGGCAAGGCGACCAATTGACCGGGCCGTCCCCAAACCCCGGCAATTGTAACTCAAGAGATTCATAATGACCGGCAAGAGAGGCTAGCAACCTCTCCCGCCGATAACAATTTTTGTTTTTTCTCCTCACCTTTTTCTACGCCAACCTCCATTTCCTCTATGTCATGGTTACCAAATTTTCTCTTCAAATTTCCTTCCTCTGCATGTGCCTTACTTCCGTTGCCTCTCTTGCTCTTCTTTTCCAAGTCCCCACACCTTCTTTTTTTGATTTACTTTTCCCCCTTCTCCTCAGCATCTTTTGATGTTTTAATTTTTTCACTCTCATTCCCTTTCTTTTCCTGCACAATCTCCCTCTCCTCTGTCCTCCTTTCTCCTTTTTGTGTCCCCACCTCCCTTTCCCCCACTTTGTCCTCCAGACTTATCACTTAGAGCCTGACTTGTGCTTCTTTTATTTGTTGCCTATCACACTCCTCAACCTGTTTCCCTTTTCCGTCAACAGTATCCCTTGAAATAGTTTTCCTACCCCCACCTCCCTCTGGTGTCTCACGCCCTTATCCCTCCTTATCCCTCTTTTCTGAATTTTCCAACTCCTCTTCCCCACCCAAAATCTGAAGCAAGGATCTTCTAACTTTCTTTCCCCCTTTCCCTTCATCTGGTTTCTCTCCTTCCCCAATCTTTCCTACTCCCATTCTGCGTAAGATATTTAGCTCCTGTTCTTTCTCAAAATCATTTCGAGGTTGATGTTTTCGAAGTGGTGAAGCTCGTAGCCAATCCCCATATTCACCTTTTAGTTCCTTTGCCTCATCATCTTCACAATCCAAGTCTACATGCCCAAGCATACCACACGAGTAGCAGAAGTTAGGTAGCTTCTCATATTTCAACTCTACCCACACTCTCTTGCCTTCGATCTTCATCATCAAACCTCTTCTGATCGGTTTTGTTATATTCACCATAACTCTTAGCCGCATGAATTTTGCACACAAAAGCACATCTTCCTCCGTGACCTCCTCTAAACCCCCGAAAGCCTGACCAATTGATTCATCAGTTTCAAAAGTCATAGCTTCGAAAGGTAAATCGTACACCCGCTACACATTCTTCCTCAGTCAAACTTAAATCTCTTTTCCCATCGTTCGCCATAGAGACTTTTCCAATTATCCCCGCTTCGAAACCCTATCTGCTGTAAACTGATCATGATGCACCACGCTGTGGACGGTGAAACCCGCACTTGCCGGTAGGAATACCCTAGATCCCACGGCCACAGACCAGAGAAAAGCAGCAACCGGAAAGATTGCCAGAGAAACAATCGCCCTAATCGCCTATCGCCCTAGGGTTTTTTCTATATCGAAGGCATGGTTGGACTCCTCGTGATAATGCATTAAATTTGGAATGTTTTGCATTATCTCAGGAATTTAAATGTGCATTACTACTTCTTTCTAACAATTTTGAATTTAAAAAAAAGCTGTTAAATTGTAATTTTTTTTTTCCTGATGTAGTTACAATTAGTTTCTTTTCTAACATCTTTTCTCTTACCCACTAAAGTACTAATTTAAAAGTATCAACCGTTTAACAAAAAAAAAAAAGACTTAAACCCATTCTTACAATATCTTTTCTTCCCTTTTCCAGTTTCATAGCAAAATTGCATTAAACAAATTCAATTTTTTCGGGTAAAAATGTACATATAATCTAATATATATGTAGCATTATTATATATAATATATTTATATATAAGTAAAATAAAAACAATATATTGAGTTACCAACTTACCATTATGGGGTTGTTAAACAGAAAAATAAATTATAAAAAAACCCTAATTAAGAGTTGATCGATTTGCCCTCAAGATTGGAAGAGGTATGTCAATCGTTTAATTTGTTTTACATGCACAATGTTTCAAGCCTGCAAATATGAATAATATGAAGAGTCCAAATTTCGTTCAATTTGTCTTTCTATTATTTTTTATCTATTGTCTGGTTCGATTGATTTCATACATACTGTTAAGGAGATTCGAACCCAAATTCTTAAATAAACGCTTAACATAATTTTATGCTATACTCTATAAGCTATGAGAATTATGCTAGTATGCAAGAATTGGACTTGAATTCCCATTGTTCTGATATGGGCTCGGTGTGAACCACGTATCGGACCCTTGTTGGTCAAGGGGGGTGAGACGTGCCTGGTGTGGACGACGGCTCAAAGACGGAGGTAGGGAACGGGAAGAGCCAAAGAGATTAGGGCAAAAGGCTAATTTCCTTGATTAATTTCTTATCAAGACAATTAGAGGATATTTATACCTCTGCCCTAGACGATTCAATAAATGCGTCTCAGGAAAGAACCGCCAAGAAAACCTGAGAAGAGAGACTTGCTCTAGTTCCGAAAATTACAATTGAAATAAAATAAAACTCCTAACTAAGACAATTATAAATCTTCATAAAATAAAACATCTAACTAGGACAATTATTAATCTTCATATCTTTTCGGTCTACGTCGATCTCTTGCGGGCCGTGTTTTGACGAGTTCGGTGGTCCAACTCGTACCAATCTCTCCCCCGTTGAGATTCGGCTTGTCCTCAAGCCGTAATGTAGGGAAGGCACGCTGAATAGACTCAACCGTTTCCCAAGAAGGAGCTGTGGCGTCACCGTCATCCCACTCAACTAACCACTCGTGACGGGGCGCGCCATCTATCAACACCGTCCGCTCAGCTGTGGCGCGTAATGGCCGAGAAATAGGCCGATCATAGAGAAATTCGACGGGCAAAGTAGCTGGCTGGGGAACGGTGCTATTGGGCACAAACGGTCGCAAGAGTGAGACGTGAAAGACGTTGTGGATGCGGGCGGCTGGCGGTAGCTCCAAGCGATACGCGACTGGCCCGACGCGTTCTGTCACTTGAAATGGACCGTAGAAGCGGCGTGACAGCTTGTTGGAAGCGGGCCGAGCCACCGAATGCTGCCGGTACGGCCGAAGCTTAAGCAACACACGATCGCCGACTTGGAACTCTAAATCGCGACGATGTTTGTTTGCTTGAGCGGCCATACGCTGCTGAACCTTCCGCAGGTTGTGTCTTAAGAGATCGAGCACTTGCTCGCGATCGCGCACGACTTCAGAGGCTGCTGTGGGCAAGGCCCAAAGATACTGTTCAAGACCGCGATTTCGGACTTCGGTTTGCCCGTCGGACTGCGGGTGATAGGCCGTGCTATGATGAAGCCTCGTACCACTCAAACGATGCAACTCAGTCCAAAAAGCACTTATCAAAATGGTGTCCCGATCCGAGACTATTGTAGCCGGAATGCCGTGATGCTTCACAACGATCTCAACGAACACGACCGCGACCTTGGGCGCATCGTATTTTGGCCCGAGAGCCCCGAAATGCGCATACTTAGAAAGGCGATCAACAACGACCAAGATAGTCGTGTGGCCCCGATACGGTGGCAACCCCGTAATGAAGTCCATTGCCACGTCATCCCAGACTTGCTGTGGTACCGGTAATGGTTGCAACAAACATGTTGGTTTCTGAGTGCTATATTTAGTAGACTGGCAAATAATGCAAGAAGTGACAAACCGCCTGACATCTCGGCGCATGCCGCGCCAATAGAAGACCTCGGCGACTCGCCGGAAGGTCCGATCGATCCCGGGATGGCCAGCCGAAGGAGAAGCATGGAATTCGGTCAAAATTTCGGCTTTCAGAGTCGATTCAGCTGCAACAACCAAACGATGACCGTAATAGAGAATATCGTCGTGGATTCTGAAAGGTGCCGGTAATGAACCTGCAGCCGCTTGAGCATGCAAGTCGACCAAATCTGACAAGGTGGAGTTCTCATGGCGCAGGCGATGCAAGAGATCCGGCAACGGAGTTGAGAGCGCCATGAACTGCTTAACCTCAACGTCATCGTCAATCATACATCTAGACAAGGCATCAGCGACGCGATTACTCGCCCCGGTTTTATATTCTATACGGAATTTGTACCCCATTAATTTCCGAATGAAAAACTGTTGGTCAGGAGTTTGAATGACCTGTGAGAGGAGCTCCTTGAGGCTTTTTTGATCACTACGAATCAGGAATTCGCGACCCAGCAGATACTGCCGCCACTTCTATACAGCGAATACAATAGCAAATAACTCCCGATGATACGCAGAAGAGCCGCTTCTTCTCGGCCCGAGCTTCTTGCTGAAGAACGAAATAGGGAGCTCATCCTGTATCAGTACAGCGCCAACACCTTCATCCGAAGACGGAGGTAGGGAACCACGTATCGGACCCTTGTTGGTCAAGGGGGGTGAGACGCGCCCGGTGTGGACGACGGCTCAAAGACGGAGGTAGGGAACGGGGAGAGCCAAAGAGATTAGAGCAAAAGGCTAATTTCCTTGATTAATTTCTTATCAAGACAATTAGAGGATATTTATACCTCTGCCCTAGACGGTTCAATAAATGCGTCTCAGGAAAGAACCGCCAAGAAAACCTGAGAAGAGAGACTTGCTCTAGTTCCGAAAATTACAATTGAAATAAAATAAAACACCTAACTAAGACAATTATAAATCTTCATAAAATAAAACATCTAACTAGGACAATTATCAATCTTCATATCTTTTCGGTCTACGCCGATCTCTTGCGGGTCGTGTTTTGACGAGTTCGGTGGTCCGACTCGTATCATGTTCATAGATCGATGTTTTTTCTGGTCGAAGTGCACATAGATCACTGTACAATGTTTGTCCATTGATGCTAAATTTGAGATTTGAAGTTGAAACTAAGCAAAAGTTTTAGGCCCCGTTTGGCTTATTGTGACATATGGAAACGGAAACGGAAACGGAAACGTAAACGGAAACGGAAACGGAAACGAAATGAATCTAGACTTTTAGTGTCATAATACATTTATATAAAAAAATCATTCAACAACTTGTCCATTGTAAAAGTGAGATGGAAGGGAGTGATTCCACCATTTTGTTACCCACCCCCTTGGTGGAGGATTGATTGAGGTGGAGCATGCCCCTTGGTGGAGGAATGATTAAGGTGAGCAAGCGCCCTTGATTTTTTTTGTCCATGTATCATGACACTAAAATGAACTACATTCATTTCCATTCCGTTTACGTTTTCATGAATTGCAACCAAACGGGGCCTTAATCTCATCTTCAGAATCAAACAAAACACTACTCTTTATTTCCTTTTTTTAATTGCCACCAAAATAAAATGAAATCACACTTCAATAGTACGGAGTACAAATGTATAATTAGACAAGCACCAAATAACAATCAAAATTAACACATGCTTGTAAATTATGAAAGCACGCAATTATTTACAAAAAAAGAATATATATTAAATTAAGATAGAAACCCATACTTTTCTCTTCTTCCTTTTTATATTTTTTTGTTATTGTTTTTTTTTTTGATAAGCTCATTTTTTCGCCATCAAGACAATCAAGGTAAGCAAATATATGAATCCATATGTGTATATATTAGCTTGATTTGGGTAGTAAAAATTAAATTAGGTTATAATTAAATGTGTGTAAGGATGTTGAGGAGGGAGACCCGGGTACAAATAAGACTCCTAAACACCCTCTCACTCCCATCCTCCATCCCACTCACACACTCCTCCAACTCCTTCATTCTCTTCATCACCGCCACGTCACCTTCCTCCACGTCACCCTTTCCCTTCTTCGAGAACCCGAACCCGCCGGCCCACGACGTCGACCTCCTCCGGGCCGCCGAGCCCAACGACCTCATCACTCCGTCAAACACGGCGCCCGAGACCACCCCCGTCAGCTCGTGCACGTCGCGGATCACGCACGGGATCTCATCGGCCTCGTTCCGACCGTTGATCGCCACAGCGGGGCACTCGATGGATCGGACGGCCGAGATCAGCTTAGCCATCTCCTTGGCGATCTTCTTCTGGGACTTGACGTGGGCCGCGAGCTTGGAGTCGTCCCTCCTCCGGACGGCCACGTGGGCCCCGGAGAGCTCCTGCTTGAGCGCGAGGACCGAGGCCTGGAAGATTCCGAAGACGTCGACGAACTGGAGGAAGTTCTCTAGAAGCTTCTCGACGAGATCGGAGCGTTGGGAGAGGGCGTCGTGGGTCTGGGGCATCTGGAGGACGTCATCGAGCGAGTCGAGCACGCTCTTGAGGCGAATCAGCCCGTTGACGAGCCAGGAAGAGTGGGCCGCGGCGCAGGTGATTAGATCGGGCCTAGAGTGCGCCCAGGATCGGAGCTCGGTGATCTCGTCCTTTAGCTGGGGGATCAACGGGTGAGATCGAACGCAGGGGAGACTGCACGAGCGGACGTGGAGGGATTTGGCGGCAGAGGGTTGTGGTGATGGACGGTCTGGATGGGGGTGGGGAAATGATACAGTGCGGCGGTATCTATCCACCACCATTTTTTGTTGTACTTAATAAAGGATAGGATTGAAAGTGGAAAGGTGTTTTTGGGGGAGTGTTTGGTTTGACAGTGGGAATTAAATCAGGTGAAATGAGAAGGGGATATATATAGGGCAGTCGAGGAACGCACGAGGGGCGGGTACGTACTTAGTAGAGTGCGAACAAATTATTATACAGCTGGGGGCGTTGCATGTGAGGTGAGTTGGGAGGGGTAAGAGAATGGCGCGTAAATTGAATGAAGGGAGGAGGAGGAGGAGGTTGCAATGTTCCATATTCGGTGGAGAGGGAACACAACGTGGGCGGACGGGCTGGCGTTTGTTAATGTTACCTTCGGAGGGAGTGGTCCCCTCATTAATTTGGACGATTGTGTGGCCCTACACCACATGGCCAAGTTGGCCCTTGTTTGTTTATCATTATATATAGGGTCCGGATCCGGTGAGAATGGACAATTAGGCGAGATATGAGAAAGAACAAAAACTATTAATATTGGATGAAGAAAAATCAAAGACCGGTTTAATTTAAAAAGAGAAAAAATACGTCACGACCGAATTTTTTTAAAATTATTCGCGCATTTTTCGAAAAACCGATACAAGGGGTGCCATGATACGCTGATACACTACAATTATATTAGGATAATTAGTTATATTTATTATCTTTTCAATATTTTCTTTCCTTTTAATTAGGGATTTGATTGTATCTTTTAGTAAGGTTATCTTTTTAATATTTCAGCAATTAGGGTTTCCTTGTTAGCTAGATATTAGGCTATTATAAATACTCCTTTTAAGTTATTATTATGCAATCAATCAAAAAATCAAAAATTATTCCTTTGCCCTAAACTTATCTCTGGTTCTCCCTTCGCGTCTACCAATCGCGTTTTTCGAGTCAAGCCCACCTCGGGTGCGTCTCAAAGCCTTGACCAACAAAGTTCCGATACGAATCCACATCGGGTCCGTATCATGCCACGGGTTGTGCATCAGAACTATTTGTGCACCAAAATTGGTAGTTTTGATGCACAATTGGTCAGTTTTGATAAACAAATTGCGCACATCCCTCAAAAATGGATTTTCGAAAAATATGCAAATAATACTAGAAAAATTCACTCGTGCCCTTTTTTTTAATCACTTTTAATGAAAATCTAATCAAGGACGTATAATTTTTAAAAAGAGGTCGAAATTTATTCTTATTTCTCATATGAGCGTCCATTCACATGATACTTTCTCTTATATATATTATGAAAAAAAAATTATTTAAAGAATTTTTTTTGATTTTTTTTTTGGTAGAAAAGAATTTTTTTTGATTTGTACCTCTAAGTTTAAGGCCATTTCGGCCTTGTTTCACTTATGTGTAGAAAGGAGTTTTTGGATGAAAATTGATTTTTAGTGTCTTGAAAAACGTAAAAAGTAGAGAGAGTTGCACGGATTTTAAGGATATTAAAATTAGTTTTTGGGTAAAAAGAGTTTTTGAATGGAAAGTGAAACAAGAAGTGCTCTAAGCTTAAAAAAAATCTCTAGTTGGTGTCCCTAAAGTTTTGAGTGTTCCAATTAATATCCCCTTTTAGTCCGAATTGATCAAGTCAAAGTCCATCATTGTATTTCTCATCTTTAAATTAGGGCTTGACTCCTTATAAACACAAAAATCCATACTGCCCAAACCATCATGATTTAAACTCCTAAAGAAAAGCCCACTTTAAGATTATTACGGCTGACTCGGAACCATTTTTAGAGCCTTTAATACTTCTTTTACATCTCATGAGTTGAGGCACCTCAAAGCCAAACCTAAGCGAATTAACCCATATGAATCACGCTCAACCAACATAAAAAGCCCCTTCCCGATCAAGGTTATGGAGCAAATAAACCTAAATTCTCAAGCTAATAACCGAAGAAAATAATTATAAGATACCAACCGGAATATCTTTAAATATGGGATATCAACCGTCATTTCCCTGGTATAAATTAGTATATGGGCGAGAAAAAGAAAAAGAAAAAGAAAAAGAAAAAGAAAGAGAAAGAGTTTTGCTAGGGTGGATAAGAGTGGTAGTTAGTACGTGATGTGTTTTCTTTTGTTTTGGTAGAATAGTACTTGATGTGTTTAGAGCTTAACCATCAACAATAATTTAAATTGTACGAATTAAATTTAAGGGATTATCATGAGAGTGACCGGTCTTAAAAGTTTTGGTCCTGTGGCGCTATTTGAGAATCCGAATTTTCTCGTATTACCAACACATTTTCACAAGGCATAAATGCATAATATATGGTAATTAAGTTGTAAAAATGTATCTAGAGTACTAGATCTATAGATCGAACACGACATGTTAAGCTAATATTAGATCCATCTTGCACTAAAAAAACACTTTACTCTCATAAAATTATAATAAATCTATCTGGCAAGGCACGTATACATACAACTAGTAAAAAAAATAGCCCAAGTCAAGCGGCATGATCCATGTATGCTATATATTATTGCTATATATATAGGTTACACCTAAAACATAGATTTAGGAAAAGAACGCGCGCCTCACGCGCTATTTACAGCGATCTCAACAACTAGGCTTTCTATCGTTTCGTATGGGGGATTCGTCGGCCGGCCCTCCTGTGGCGCCGGTCCCTTCTCCGGTAGGGGAGATAATGCAGTTTGACGGCCAGAGAGTTGAAACTTCTTTCCAGGATGTCGCACTAGGGTTAAAGCATCCGGTGAAATCTTGGAGCGATCTTGTTAAGGGTGGTGATGATGATGAGGAAAGATTGGTGCTTTCGGATGAATTTTTGAAGGGGAAAGTGGCAATATCTTTTCCCGATGGCGAGGATGGGGATCCTGTCTTTCAAGTTGAAACTGAAGTCTTCAAAGCCCTCACTACGGTTTGGGAGTCATCTTTGATTGTGAAACCCTTAGGCAACTTGGTTCCGCATGCTGTCATGGACCGGAAACTCAGGGAGATGTGGAGCCCTTCCGGTAAGATGTCGGTTGCCGACCTCCCGAATGGTTACTATGTGGTAAAGTTTTCCAAAGAAGAAGACTATTTGAAAGCACTCATGGGTGGCCCGTGGATGGTGTTTGGAAAATATTTGATTATTCGACCTTGGAGTCCGGAGTTTAATCCCTTTACGGATAAGATCATGACTACTCCGGCTTGGGTTCGTCTGTCTGGTCTGCCGATGATTCTCTATGAGGAAAAGATGTTGATGACCTTAGCTGCTGGTATTGGTAAACCAATTAAGGTAGACAAGAAGACGCTATACTCTAATCGATGCCGGTTTGCTAGGGTTTGTGTTGAGGTTGATATCACGAAGCCTTTGAGGGGCGCAATCACAATAAATGGATGTAAGTTCCATATTGAATACGAAGGCCTGCATATAATTTGCATTAAATGTGGCAAGTATGGTCATCAAGAAGTTAAATGCCCTCTTAATCAGGCTTTAGCGATAAACCCTAATGAGACTGCAACGAGTCAAATTGTTGCTGAACCTCTTGCGGCGCCATCTCCTGGCCCTGCGGACAATGATCCTCGCTATGGCCCATGGACGGTGGTTCAACGTCGTCGTCGTGGAAAGGCCCCAGCGTCGGCTGTTGGGAGTGCATCCAAACATGAAATTAGTCGCCCGAATGCTGTAGCAGAATCCTCCAAAAGGGTTGAAAAGCTGGATCGTTCTCAGGCTACATCTCAGATTTTGAAAACTAATTAGGGGAATGCTTCTGAAAGGAAGTTACAAACCAAAACTATTATGAGTGCAGGATCTCCGGTTCCTCCAGCATTTAATGCTCAACCTAGTTCGTCTGGGAAAGCTAACACCACCGTTCATTCCAATCCTAAGACTAAAACGCAGCGGAAGAATGGTAAAAAGAAAGCCAAGCAAGATGATTTGCCATCACTAAATCTCAGACCACCCCAGTTTAGTGGTACAGTGAGCAAAAGGCCTCGATCGACTGATACGCCAGATATTGATTTTTCCACGCCAAGTCTGGATAAATCTGTCGCAGATGGAAATAAATCTCAGACTTCTATCATGGATGTGCAGGTTAATACTCAACAGGATGATCATCCGAAGGGGAACGACAACAGTGACAATGGTCATCTTATGACGGATCAGGGGGTGACATCCCTGATCGCAGCCTCCCAACCGTCCGGGTTTGTAGTGCCCGCTAATTCCTCCGGTTGTTAATGAATTGCCTCTTTTGGAACTGTTTTGGTGCCGGGAAGCCTGGCTTCCGTCGTGCGGCGAGATATATGATCCGTCGTCACAAAGTTGATGTTATGGCAGTATTTGAACCACGAATCTCTGGACAACAAGCTCAGGAGGTTTGTGATCGTCTTATTCTCAAAGAGTGCATTCGTATTGAAGCAGTTAGAATGAAGGGTGGTGTGTGGTTGCTTTGGAACAAAGAACGGGTTAATTTGCATGTTGTCAATCTCCACACTGATTTTATCCACGTTGTGGTCACTAGTGGTTTGCATCGATTTCATTTCATTCTTGTTTATGCTCCCCCTTCTCCAAGGAGGCGGGTACGGTTTTGGAAAACGTTCACAGATACTTTGAGAACTATTTTTGAACCTGTAATGATTGGAGGCGACTTCAATTGTATCTTACATACATCTGAGAGACGTGGTGGTTCTGGTCGTCATTCTGAGGATTCTAATCTGTTTATTCAGGCAGTTAATGATTTGGGTTTGATTGATTTGGGCTTCTCGGGTTCAGCGTTTACTTGGTCCCGTGGCACTTCGATTGGAAATTTGGTTGAAAAGCGCTTGGATCGGGTTTTCACGAATATAGCATGACGTCTCTTATGACCGGATGCTTTGGTGAGACATCTCCCTAAACTCTCATCGGATCACACTCCTCTCTTGCTTTCGCTTGAGCCTGAAAGGCGGAATAATAGGAGGAGGCGCCCGTTTCGCTTTGAAGCGGCGTGGTTGACTCACGTGGATTTTTTGACGTTCATTGACGCCTCTTGGAAAAGGGAGATAAGTACTGTGGCTGCTCTTGATGACTTGAAAGATAAATTGCTTGAATGGAACCGGTCAGTTTTTGGTAACATTCACTCTACAAAGCAAACTTTGATGTCGAAGCTTGATGATATTCAAAATCGTCTTTATCTTGGGCCTTCCGATTCTCTCTTGCAAGCTGAATCTGAGCTTAAGAAGGAGCTTGAGGTCTTAATGGAACGTGAAGAATTGCTCTGGCTTCAGAAGTCTCGGATAGATTGGTTGAAATCAGGGGATCGTAATACCAGATTCTTTCATGCGTCAACCATCATTAGATGTCGAAGGAATCGAGTGGAAATGTTACGAGATAATGATGGACAGTGGATTACGGATAATGATGCTCTTGAAGCTAATGCCTTGCGATTTTTCTATCAGCTATACACATTGCCCGACTCTGAACAGACTTCTATCTTGTGCAATAGAGGGGGTTTTCCTAGGTTGGAAGTCGAAACCTGGGAGCGTTTGGATTCTCCTGTGTCCGATGAGGAAATCTTTACTGCTTTGAAAATGATGGGCTCGTTAAAAGCTTCGGGAGTTGATGGCTTTCAGCCTATTTTCTTCCAGAAGTGTTGGCATACTGTTAGTTCCTCACTGCTTAACTCCGTACGTGATTTTTTCTCATCTTCTCATTTGCCGGAAGGTTTGAATGATACTTTGATTGTTCTGATTGCTAAAGTGGATGAGCCTGAGTTGATTAGTCAGTTCCGCCCTATTAGCCTCTGTAATGTTCTTTACAAAGTCATTACCAAGGTTATGGTCAATCGCATGCAACAGGTCCTTCCGCGTTTGATTGGCCCTATGCAGGGAAGTTTCTTGCCAGGTCGCCTAATTACTGATAATATTGTCCTCGCCCAAGAAGTCCTTCATTCTATGAAACGTAAGAGAGGAGTGAAAGGGTGGATGCTTCTGAAACTGGATTTAGAAAAGGCATATGATCGGCTCAGATGGGATTTTGTTGAAGATACCTTGATTGATGCTGGCTTTTCTACAGCTTGGATCAATTGGTTTCGAACTTGCCTTCATTCTACTTCTTTACGGCTACTTTGGAATGGAGAGGTTACTTCTGGGTTCACTCCTTCTTGTGGTGTGCGTCAGGGTGATCCGATTTCGCCTTATTTATTTGCACTCTGTATTGAGAGACTCAGTCAGATTATCTCCTAGGCTGTTGCTGAGAAACGCTGGATCCCTATCTCGCTTTCTCGTGGGGGCCCGAGTATTTCTCATATATTATTTGCCGATGATATTATGCTCTTTGCTGAGGCCTCGGTTCAACAAATTCGGGTTATCCAGTCTTGCTTAGACCTTTTTTGCTCTTCTTCCGGCCAAAAGGTTAGCATTGCGAAATCTAAGCTCTTCTTCTCGCCTAATGTGAGTAATAGCTTGGCGCAACGGGTTAAAGCGGAATGTGGTTTTACAATTACTCAAGATATTGGCAAATACCTTGGCATGCCGATGTTTCATGATCAAGTAAAAACAGATACATTTGCTCCGTTATTAGAGAAGATTACGCAACGTCTCTAGGGGTGGCAGGGCCGTGTTCTTAGCCTTGCAGGGCGTGTTACTCTCGCTAGATCGGTGTTATCTTCTTTGCCTGTGTACACGATGGCTACTGTTATATTGCCCAATGAAGTGTGCTCGAAAATTGATGCCATCACCCGCAATTTCATTTGGGGTGGTAATGACGGTCGTCACCGGATTCATCTTGTCAGTTAGGAGGAGGTGACCAAGCCTAAAGACTGTGGTGGCCTTGGCATTAAAACTATGCGTGAACTTAATTTGGCTCTTGTCGGCAAACTGAGTTGGCGGTTTTTGACGGAATCTAATAAGTTGTGGGTGGATGTTCTTCGAGCTAAATATATTTGCCCTTTGGGATCAATTTCTATGCCGAAATCTTATGTTTGGTCTAGCATTGTGACGGGGGTTACTCAAGTTTGTATTCCCGGCTCCAAGTGGTGCATTGGCAACGGTCTTGTGGTTCGATTTTTACTTGACTCCTGGCTTCATGACAGTTGCTTACTGGGTCTTGCTACTGCTCCTATCCGTGTTGATTGGCACCAGGTTGTTGTGGCTGATTTTTGGTCTCCTGGTGTTGGTTGGAGGTGGGACATTCTCGGCAATTTACTCCCTCCCAGTTCATTGTTGAAACTGGCTTCGGTTGCTGTTACGGAAGATGACGCAGCCATTGACGTGTTATCTTGGAAGAATTCTTCATCGGGGCAATATTCAGTTCGAGCAGCTTATGATTTAGTGGGACCGGCTCGTGCTTTGCTTGGGAATGATCGAATCATATACAATGCTATCTGGTCTCTCTTGGTTCCTGAACGAGTTAGATTTTTTGCTTGGTTGGTTATTAAAGGAGTAATTCTCACCAATCATGAACGTGTTCGACGCCACATTGCGCAGGATGCTATGTGTTCAATTTGCTCTATTGAGGAGGAGGAGTCGATCTACCTTTTACGCGATTGTGATGTCACAAAGCGTATTTGGGATGATCTTCACCCTCCTCTTGTCAGGGAAGTTTTTTTCGAGTCTAATTTCGCCTTTTGGATTCGTTTTAATCTTGCCTGTGTTACGAAACATAGCAGTGGTGGCATTTGGAATTGCATTTTTGCTATCACTATTTGGTGGATTTGGAAGTGGCGTAACCAAGCTATTTTTGAAACCACACCTTTTTCAGGCAATCGTGGCAGCTGGGTGTTGGAGAAAGCTGGTGAATGTGCTAGAGCAATGTCTTTGGACCGAGCTGTTGGGAATTCAGGACGAAGAGAGGAGCATTATATTTTATGGACCAAACCACCGGAATCATGGGTCAAGATCAACTCGGATGGCTCTGTTCGTAGTGATGGGACGGCTGCTGCAGGGGGAGTCATTCGAGATAGCGATGGTAGGTGGTAGGTTGGTTTTGTTCATTACATTGGTATATGCACAGTTCCTATGGCCGAATTATGGGGTGCTCTACAAGGACTTCGGCTTGCCTGGGAACGGGGATACAGGAGAGTTTATTTAGAATTAGACTCACAAATTGTGTGCTTATTCCTAAATAAACCCGTGGATCGTTACCGCCATTATTTAGCTTGATTGCTCAATGCCAAGACTTGATCCGTAGGAATTGGATTGTCCAGATCCGTCATAATTATAGAGAGGCAAATTGTGTTGCTGACTCTCTTGCTTCTTTAGCTTTTTCGTTCAGTCTAGGTTTGCATGTATTATTTGACCCGCCAGAGGGTGTTATTTAGTTATTGTCTGATGATGTTAGGGGTCGGGCTATCATTATTAATAAAACGCCCCCTTGAGGAGACGGAGAGTACTATCTCTCCTTCCAAAAAAAAAAATATTGTTATATATATTGATGCGCATGTCTAGGTTGTTGCAGGTCAACAATCCATCTATAAGTTAACTGAAATAAATAAATAAATGGATCGATCTGAAGTTTCCTTATAACCAATTGATATTTATTTTAACTGTAGGTTGTTTGTCTGTTATATCATCTAGCTATTGCAGCACATGATCGGCAACATCGACGGGTTAATATCGATAACATGTAATCATGCATTAATTATATATCTGACTCCACGAGTTATGTACTTATCATATAAATTAACAAAGGGGCTCTATATACGTATACATATAGTAACTTCTAAGATAAAACGTTATTAACCCTACCTTCTGACCAATAAAAACAAGAGTTAACCTAGGTACTAATGTGACCAGGTAAAATTAATTATCATAATTATTTTCGCTATTATCCTTCATAAATGTAATTTTATTTATTATGTTTTTCTATCTTTAAGTATTTTATTAATTACTCCGTATAAAATTAAATATGACGATTATTCGTTATGATAGAGTCATGGAGGATTATATCTTACTAATAAAAGATAGAATTTCCGCTTAGATTGAGGAACAAGAAATCACTTGTTGGGCCTAGAGCAATATTGACCCACCATTACAGATAGAGTTTTGGACCTTCTCTCTCCCTCTCCTTTATTATAAATACATGTCTTCACCATATGTATGATGAGCGCCTCATATTCGTTGAGCTCGCTAGCAAGTCTTGTCCTTTACCTCAACGTTCGATCGATAAACTGCTCTTTTGACTTAGACTTTTGACTTAGGCATCGGAGGTGGATTAGGGGTTCCCCGCCCCATGTGTCCATTGTTTTGCAGGTCTTAGGTTGAAAAGGATCTTGGAACGGAAGGTGAAGAAGGGAGTATACGATCAATGCATTGAAAACGAATTTTTATTCACTAACAGTTGGCGCCATATGTGGGAAACGAGCAATCGGTCCACACAATTATGGTGTTGGAATCGATCTCAGAAGAGCAAGAAGTGGTTTTTCGAAACCCTGGGGCAATCGCGCAAAGTGAAATCGAGCGCGGTGCCCTCAACGAACAGATCCTCGACCACAGAACAGATATCCGCGTCCGCGGACTAGAAAACTAAAATCGCGGACCAGAGAACCGCAATCGCGGCACCCAGGGCGATCGCGCGAACTCCGATATTCGCTCGAAGGATTAAACCCTAGTGCATGTCGAGCAAGGAGCCTTACTCGAAGACAATCTGAACCGTGACCCGGTCCCTTTCGCAAGCACGATCGTTCATCGCATGAGTCGTCAAGGGTCCGAGTCGAGCGACGGAATCGACGGTTGTAACGCTGCACAACCCGAATCTCATGGGTTTGACCGAGTATGGGATTCAACAATGCGTGTTGCTGAATCCGAGAGCAATCGAAGTTTATAGGGTCATGAGCCATCACGCGAACCAAGACGAGCAACCGCGGTCGCGAATCGTAACCGCGACCGTGGCCTGGAGAGCTGCGACCGCGGACGAATGCAGTTATGTTTCTCGTAATCTGCATCGTATCAAAACCGAGTGCGGAACCCTAATTTTATCAGCCCACGCTACGAGCATGGTCAATCAAGTCACGTCAGCTCTAATCCGGCCCGTGGTGAAAAAATAGTCGAAGTGTAACTGCATGATCCATGTATGATATATATTGCTATATATTGCTATATATTGATTCGCATGTCTAGGTTGGTTGCTGCAGGTCAACAATCCATCTATAAGTAATTCATTGAAATAAATAAATAAATGGATCGATCCGAAGTTTCCTTAGCCAATTGATATTTATTTTAACTGTTGGTTGTTTGTCTGTTACTCTGTTATATCTAACTATATTGAAGCACATGATCAAGCCTCCGGAACACATGGTGCAGTGATAAAGGACGGATTGAAAATGACTTGGATGTTTTCCAATGGAACTGTAAGGTCTCGGATTCGATTCTTGACCGCTGCATATATCCAGCGATTTACCTCCTCCATGATGACCCATGATCTCTATTCTCATTATCGTATCTCATTGTTTTTAGGTCGAAGCTTCTAAGTCATAAATTTATTACATTGAGTCGAGAGTTTTTCTTAGAATTTACTAGTTTATTTTTCGTACCTTGTATAAAAATTATTTTGTTTTATAAAATAAAATAAAAAACTTAAAAATTCAAATTATCAAAAACTTGGTATTTTTGAAATAATGATTCATATAAAAATAATAATAAATTTCAACTATTATAAAACCAGAAATCTAATTAAATTTTCAAATATCAAGAAATATATAATTGGAATTGCGAACTTCTTTTGAAGACGATCGATGGAAGTTGAGTTGATCCAACATCCATTAGCTGTCAAAAATCCTTGTTTGGATCCTCTTATAATTAACAATAATTGGAAATGCCGAGTATCGGGTATGAATTAGTTCAAGACCATAACTGAACGAACAGCTAACTGAAGCTGGAAACTTAATGATTCAAGAGACACCAATTATCTTCTAATTAACACATTCCCATCCGCATTATTAAGATTTTGTTGCCATTTCTTTGCTTTCTTATTTGTTTTTAATCTTTGAAAGCTGATTAATAATGCGATTAGGGTCATCTTATCATCCCTGTTATTTAATTATAAATGGCAAGTACTGTTGAACGTGTATATCTGGTAGACATAATTAACATTATCATGCAGAGCGGCAGAATTTAATTATCCCCGTGTGGGCTCCATTACAGATGTTGCATTACAACAATCTACAAATGTGGTCTGAATTAATACGTTAATCAGATTGTGGCTCTCATCTTCTTCAACATTCCAGCTACATCCTTGCACTTGCGGGAAATTGCATGTCCATGGTTTCTAATTAATACTCATATTTAATTTGAAGGCGAAAAGGAGATTGAAATCCCTAGCCCTTGTCAATTAGATTAATTACTTTGGTTCGGAACGGTTTGAACGTGCTTAATTAATAGTTCACTTTATTTATCAATAAAGTCGAATATACCTTTTTTAAATTCAATTTGCTAAGAATTAATATATAACTTCGCATGAATTTGGCGGTAGTATATATAACTATATAACGTACCCTCTCTATCATTGAGATCGAACAATTGTAAAGTTGCTTGGTAAAAGTGGACTTGAGAAATTAATGGCATGATCATATGTGCAATTATCACAACTTTTGGATATATGATTAAGTAGAACTTAATTAGAAGCATCTCATGAAAAAGTCAGTTAGTCAATCATCGGCTTAATATTAATCTCTCCATTCACCTAACCTAATGTTTAATAGTTTCCTTAATTCCCTTGTCCTACTTGTTATAAAGTTTCCCTAAATCATGATAATGATCGAAGCTGATGAGTTAGGATAAAATGCTTAATAACCTTATGATGGTTAATGTGGACTTGATGGTTCAAATTTAGTACATTAATAGTTGTTAGAAAATGAAGCTTTGATTTTGATGATTTCAAACATAATGATTAAAGTGACCAATATCGATCAAATGTCTGCAAAATATTCACGACGTCGCCGACATGAAATGAAAGCGAATTTGCAAGATGTCGAAGCATGAAAGATTGCGCACATGATCATGTTATTCTTGTTAAGAATAAAATCCTCTCGAGATAAGATAAGGCGTCGAACATCCTAATAACCTAAGGAGTATCTTTATCGTTATATTTGTTTATTCCTAGGAAGATTTTGATATAGATTAAAAATATATTATCTTCCATAACCGAATTGGAAGTAATTTATTCTCTAGTACTTTAGTCTCATTCTATTTAAACCTAGAGATTAGGTTAGAATAGGTAGGAACTCCATACTCCATATTTGTGAAAAAAAATCCAATTGTTCAAGAGTTCGAAAAAGAAGAAGAGAGCTTTGGCTAGGTTTTATAATTGAGATTAAGGTCTTACTCGGTTCAAACGAGTGTTAGCATACTAAGAGAGTAGGGTTAACTCTGGATTGTTCTTGTAAGCGTACTCAAGAGATTAATAAAGCAAGCTAAGACTTTTAATTCGACCAAGCGAGAACTTGGAAAGAAGTGGTTTTTCAGTTAGTTAATAGAGTTCGTTGACTAAGTGTTTCCACTATAAAAATTCGTGTATCAAGTAAATCTTTCTTGTTTAATAATTTTCCGTTGCATATACATATAGGTCAGCGACTTTGACTAAGTTGACGTACAACATTAAAGTATTAACAATCCTACAATAGTTCATACTATATGTACTAATAATTCACGTTTAATAAAGTAACAACCATGTGCACACATTATAAACATAGCAAAAACTGAGATTTTTAAAAATAATACTGTATAACTTTTTTTTGGTTTATTATTAATTAAGAAATGAAGGTAATGCCTACAAATTCACATAGGACTTAACATTAATAACATATGAATCTCTAATTAAAGTTTATAAACATCAGACAACCTAAAACAAAACGTAAAAATAAACTCATACTTGTGCTCGATCATTAAACACATTACCCACTTTGAACCCAACCATATTGATCAAAATCACGTACACACACACACACTAATAGGCCCATTTTAAATGAAAATGGACCAGTTTGGGCCATTAGCCGTCCCAATTGATCATGCAGGCCAAAATAAAAACACGTAGACCACTTCTTCTCCAGCCACATAGACCACTTCTGTTCAATCCACGTTACCTAGGTTAGGCCATAAATACCAATGAAATCCGTGAAATTCATAAAACTCAAAAACATACATATTTTAATCATTTCTCTCTCTTCCACATCATCCTACACTCTCCCAATTTCATTTCATAAAATCCACTTAAATATCAATGAAACTCATTAAATCTACTTTTCTACTTTTCTCATTTCCCAACAATCATTTATTTCTCTATACACAATTATAAATGGGGAACGCTCAGGAGAAATGAATTTTAAGGAGAAACGAGGGAACAAATCCTAGACGTTAGATACAGGGAAATCAATGACTATAAAAGAGGGTGTATATAGTGCAATTTATGGGTAAAAATAGGGGGAATTTACGAAAAAAAGAGAGGAAAGGAGCGAGATTTTAGGAGCCCATGGGAAAACTTCCATATCTTATTCAAACTTACCATATCAATAAAACTGAATATTATTGCACACAATCTTAGTTGAAAACAAGTCTCCATCGTCCAAAAAAAAACTACTAGCATATCACCATTGATTCATAGATCTGGTCATCTTCGTTTTTTGACATTGAATTGTTCTTCGACTTTGAATTGAAGAAACGTACTACAATGGAAAGAGGTGCGTAAATTCGTGACTGTTTTGAAAATTTTGTGTTCTTTGCTTTGTTTATCATTCATTTTGATGATTACAACCACAATTGTTCTTGTTATTTTTTGTGTATCCAATATTCTAACTCGCAATGCTTAATGATTCGAATAATGAATGAGAAACAAGTGAATAGGTATATTTTCGGATAATTAAAACTATTGAATATCAATTGATTAGCATAATATTCAGCATTGAATTCATGATTATTCATATATGCAAGATTGTTATTCATATTTGCATGACTAGATATTCCTTTATCCGTATATTGATATTCATATATGTGTGTTTTGTTTTTCATATATGAGTGGACTATTATTCAAAACTTTATGGCGAGTTATTCATATATATTTGGGTTGTTGTTCACAGTTCATATTTCCGTGACATGTTGTTCATATATGAGTGTATTATTATTCATCTTTGCGTGACTTATTATTCTTATATGAGTTGTTTGATATTCATATGTGAGCGAAAAGTTATTCAAAACTGTATGGAGAGTTATTCACATATACTTGACTTTTTTTGATATGTGCATGACTTTTTATTTATGTTTGTTTATTTATTATTCATATAGACGTATCGAATTATTCTTATATGAGGTTCTTGATATACATGTAGTGGTTTGTTATTCATATTTACGTGATTTGCTATTCAAATATGTGTGACTTATCATTCATATACAATTGTCTCTATTCTTATAGGTTTGTATAATTATTCATAATTGTGTGAATTGTTATTCTTATATGTGTAAGTTGTTTTTCATTTACGCATGACTTTTCATTCATATTCATATTACTTATTATTCATATTAACGTGGCCTAATATTCTTATATGGCATATACGAATAAAATAGTCATTCAATATTGCATGGCCTGTAGGGATGTAAATGGATCGGGTTATGGATGGATGACCCAATACCATCACCCGATCCATGAAGTAAATGCTCCACCAAACCCGTCCACCACCCGTGAAAGTCATCATCCGTCAACCGTCCATTCATCATCCGTCAGGTTTTCGTGTGGGTCGGGTGAAATAAACGGGTGTTTAATTTTACATATTTTTTGGTCTAGCCCATCAAAACATGTATAATAGTTATATTTCACCATAAAAAACACAAGTGCAGTGCATAAAAATTACAAAAAGAAGTATAAAGAGAAACCATTATCTAGAATTCAACCCAATAAAATATAATAATAATTTTAATTTATAAAATAACTATACAAATTCAATACATTAAAACAAAAGAAAGAATAAACCCAATGTATATACAATTATTAAGCGGATGAAACGGGTCGGGTGGTTGCATGGGTGATGGATCGGGTGGTGGGTCGGATGACCCTTCGCCCGCATCCAACCCACCAATTGTTTAGTCCATCCGTCACCCATCCATCATCCATCTTAGATCGGATTTTATCCATATATTTGGATCGGGTGTGCGGATGGATTGGACATCCATGGATGATTTCCATCCCTAATGGCCTGTTATAAATATAACCTAGCTTGTTAATTATTCATATGTTTGTGACGTGTTTTTCATATGTTCGTAACTTATCATTCTTATATGAGTGAATTATTATTCATATATTCGCATAATTGTTATTCATATATGGGTGTCTCATTATTCATATATTCGTGATCTGTTTTCAAACTAGGCTCAAGATAAAGAAGTCCGAAGACATGGAAGAAGATAGGGAACAATTTTGTATATGCGTGGCTTGTTTTTTGAATCATGCATTCTCATTTTAATATGAATATGGATGTTTTCAATAAAACACAATCCAACGAGTTTTTGCATATCTAACAATTTGTAAATATGGATGCTCATCGTAATTTGAATATTCAAGTATACAGTTTTGAACATTCATTTCTATTTTATCAAACAGTTGGAACAAGCAAGTAGAGTGACTATGTTTTCGATAATAGATCAAACATTTCAGATTTTGAAGTCGAAACATGTGAGAATAAAGACATCAATGAAGATATCCTACAATTTATACATATGTGATTCTGATTACATAATCGATTCAAATGACATTAGTATAAAGCATTGGGTTCCTAGGTGTCCTAGTGGAATGAATCATGTAATTGGTATGATTTATCTTGTTATAATTGTATTTGTGAAATGAATATCATTATAATGAACATTGAGTATGTAATTGTGTTACATAGAATATGACAAAAATGAGTAATTTTGTACTTGAATTTTAACAAGACAAAAATGAGTAAGTGTATACTCTCATTCTAATCTCGTGAATAAAAAATTATGAAAAGAATATGAACATCACCATCCAATTACATGAATATTATCACATAATATTATGAATATCACCACATAATATCGTGAACAATATCAACTACCATCAATTCTATGAATAACACGACCTAAACAGTTTTCTTTACATTTTTCAATCTTTTGTCACCGTCTTGAATTGTTCGCTATCTTCTTCCATGTCCTTAGACTTCTTTATCTTCAACTTGGTTTGAAAACAACCTACACATAAATGAATAACGAGACACGAATAAATGAATAACAACTCGTGCATATATGAATAACAAAAAACTCTACCCTAAACATGTTATAAACTCTAAACCACTTATATATGTATAACAAGTCAAGCATATATGAATAACAAAAAGCGCATATTTGAATACCAATACACACTTATATAAATATCAAGACACACAAATATGAATAAAAAAGAATGCATATAAGAATAATAAGTCACTCATACATGAATAACAAACCACACATATATGAATAATAAGCTAAACATATATGAATAACATAATACACATATATGAATAACCAAACACACATATTTAAATAACAAAGCACGCATATATAAAAGTCAATTCAACATGTTCTAAACCATCAGTCAAAATATTCAAGGTACCATGCTCTTTTTCAAATTATTAGTGTATAAATTTATCATTGTTCAATTCAACCCAGAATATCACAGTTATTCAAAATAATCATTGTATTATTTCACGTTTAACTGATTACTTTTTCAACTCAATATTGAGTCGCATTCAAGTTTAATTACATGACAACTTTTATAAAAGTCATTTGAACTTGTTCAAAACAATCAATCAAAATATTCCAGGTTTACCATCGCTTGTTCAAATTTTTAGAGTATACATTTATTATTGTTCAGTTCAACTAGCTCGAATATTCATAATACATTGTTTGATTATTCTCAATCCAACTAACATTATCAGCAAAAAACCAAAAAACATGCAACCATCAAATCTGAACAAAAAAAAAAAAAACCCTATGGGAATTGTAAATCGAAATCTGGAAACATAAACATTACGATACCGTCTCCGGGGTTGATGTTGATGGAGATCGAAAATGGGGATTGCCCGTGACAACCAACGACGGATCCATCGTCTCCGGCGTTCGAGATGAAGGGGCCTCACTTCCATTGCACGGTGATGACAATGACGAACACGAGTGGTATGTCGGTCGTGGCAGCTGATGGTGCGCAAAATGGCCGAATAAGATGTGGGACCGGGGTACGAGGATTAACGAATCCGGCGGGGTTCCCAAGGTTAAACTCGGGGCCCATTGACGTACACACCTCAAAAAACAAAGAAATCCCTACCTTTGCGAGGCCTCGAAACCTCGGCAACGAGGTCTAAACCTCACGGCTCAAAAGTTGACACCCCCGCCTTGTCTAAACCACTCAACGGTCACCGCTCCTCCAACCAATAATCAACTGCCTCACACTTGACCAATCAAAAGGCTTGATCTCGGGTGTCCGACATCGAGCAAGCACCCAAACTTGACTCCTCAAATCTCTATAAATAGAGGAGAACCTGGTAGATAGAAGGGGGTCGAAAACATCTTGAACTCAAGAACTATCTTGCTCGTTGAAGATCGATGTGTTGAAACATCGTTAAAGACCACGCTGCAGACAAGTGAAGGTCTACAAAAAGACTTCAAGTCACCCAAAGAAACCCTGCTCTAGTCAAAGATCTCGATGTATCACCTCGCAGATCATAACCATCGCGCGCTAAATCGACTCCTCGACCTCGCTACCAGAGCTCGACACATAACCTGTGGGTGATAGAATCCCATTGTAACTAGGAGATCTAGAACCTTGTTAGATCGAGATCTCGAACACTCTAAGAGAGAACTAGGGCATAATCACTGATTATAATCTCGTTAATTGTAACCTCGTGATTTGTAATCTCATGTCAAGGACATCAATAAAAGAGCAAGTGTGTGCACAATCGAATAAAAGTAATCTCATTTCTTGTCTTCTAGCGTTGGTTTGTTTTGGGTTTCATCACTGGCGCCGTCTGTGGGAACCTCTTCATCCTAAGCAGTTTCCCGATTTGTGCAAACCTTGGCTTTTGAATCCCTCAAAACGGCCTGTCCAATCAACTTCTTCCCCCAACACCCCGATAACATGCCTGAAACCTCACAATGGATGAACGCGGGACCACCGGGTTGTCTGTTCAGAGTCCCTCCGGGGTGGGCGTACAACGCGCCACAAAACCCATACCCGTTCTAAGGGTACGAGTCGGGCGGTGCTCCCCCGAACCCATATCCCTACCCGAGATATGGGCAATACATACAGGGCTTCGCCCCTTCATACGTTCCCGTACCCACCCTGGGCCAACCCCACTCCGAGTATGTACCTGCGTACGTTCCCGGGCATGTGCCAGGGCATGAGACGTCAACCAACGACTCATCAAAGGAGAGGCCTCCCCGGGACCCCATTCAGATCTCGAGATCCCGCTCGCGTCGCTCAAGGATGCAAGACCCGGAGTTGTCCGAAACGACGGGGAGTGCGACGCACACTCTAAAGTCACGATCGCGACATCACCACATTGAGACCGGAAGCCTCTCCCCTTTCGTGGACGAGATTCAAAGCGCGCCTATGCCCAAGGGTTTCCATAGACCACAAATGGGGCTTTACGACGGTGCGGCAGATCCGGAGGAGCTTGTGAAGCATTTTGTTGTCCAGATGAACGTCAACTCCTACAACGACGCCATCTTCTGCCGCGTCTTCCCGACCACCCTGGAGAAGGCCGCGATGACGTGGTTCATAAGTCTCAAGATTGGGTCTGTGGCCTCATTTGATCAATTGTGTGAGTCCTTTATTGCACACTTCAGCGGTTCGAGGAAGCGCAAGAAGAACATGCGGGATCTCCGCGGTATCGAGCAGGTGGAGGGCGAGTCGCTGGGTACCTTATTCACGAGGTTCATAACCACGGTGTGTTGGAACGGTTTCTTGACAACAAATAAATTTATAAGTCAAGACCCCGCTGTGTATACCGAAGTCAGGATCGTCCATGAGAAGCACGGTTGTTTGTCTAGCAACTACAAAAACAAGAAACAAAGCAAAACAAGCTAAAACAACTACGACCAACCTCGTTAATGACCTTGACAAGGTCGTTAACGAACTTGGAAAACCTACGAACACAGAACAATTAACGACTCAAACACAGGTGCGGTACCGAGGTTAGGTTAACTCGATAACGAATGATTCGAAAGCAAACAAACAAATTCAATAATATAAAAAGATCTAGGATAAGGGTTACCACGACATAGCTATGCATAAAAACTCGTATGAAGATAAATATCATGGATTTAAAGATAAATTCATCAACTTTCGCTGACTAACAAGCAAATCAATCAATTTTCATAAATCAATTCACTCTATCACTTGTTTTGAATCCAAAGCTCGAAACTTTCGTTAACGAAAAATATCATCATTCAAATTCACAACTTTCTCTTTCGATCAAGTCGAAAACTCAAACTACTTCGACAATCGTCTAATCATAAGCACAACAAGCAATTCGATAGATAAAAGGCACAAAACATCAACTTACTCATTCAAACATGCACAACTATGTCGGGTTTCAACCTCGACCCTAGATTAGAAGACTACTCACTACTCACTGAAATAAAGCAAACAACTTTAATCAAAGAAGACATTGAAAACAAACTAAACTTACTTGATATTGATAAGAAAATATTGTCTTACAAACTCTGTGGAATCCGAAAACACTTAAGAATGTCGAGCAAGATCCGATCACCGACCCTAAATTCTCTCTCTCGATCGAACTTAGTTTGACTCCCTCTCTTACTCGACTTCTCCTAAAACTGGCTCCCATTGTCTAGGCTTAGAACAAGGGTTTTTATACTAAGAAACTATCTATTAAAAAGACTAAAAGATACAAACTTACCCTACTTAAAAGATAACAAGATAAAAAGATATAACAACCAAAAGTCGGCTACGCCTCTACCGACACGGGACCCTCGTTAATGACCCCGCACATGGTCGGTAGAAATTGCTAATTCCTTCTAAAAAAATCTATCTTCCAGCCTCGTTAATGACCTTCACAGGATCGTTAACGAGCCTCTGTTTTGGCTTTTCTTGAACTTTTCTTCGGCTTTAACTTGGACTTTTCTTCGATCTTCCCATGCAATCTTCTTTCTTATCTTCCATGCCTTCCATCCTCCACCACAAGACTTCGACTCAGCTCGAAAAAGTGCTCCTTTCCGCTTAAAAACCTACAAAAAGACACAGAACGGAGTAGCTTCCATACTTTTCACAAAATATGCAAACTCATCCAAAAACACACAAAACTAACTCTAAAACCTTCTAAAACTAAACTAAACAAACTAAGAAACACACCAAAAACTAGACTAAAAACACGAACATCAAAACACCCCATACTTAAGCTTGCTTGTCCTCAAGCAATCACTATACAATAATCAAAACCAAACAACCATGCTCATCAAGAAATAGCCATCAACTCAAAAGCAACATCAAAAACATAGCTGAAAATAGCAAATGACTATTAACGTCATCACACACATATATATACTAATAGACATAAGCAAATACAATCCAACATCACCAAGGATATATGTGTTTCTCTCATCTCTCAAGTGTTTTGGCTTAAAATAACAACTCTCAAATCATCTTATATGCAAAAACTCATAGAAATTGGAACTTATATCACCAAACTCTCCACCTAAGATTTGTCAAAACAAGCAAAAATTATCAAGAGAACTTAGGCTCAATGAAAAACTTCATAGAAGCTTCCATTCGGCCGGGTTGTAATGGGACTTGGTAATAATAATAAGGCGTGGAAATAGTTTGGTCATGTGGTGCTAATAATATCCGGGAATATAGACTCCTAAAAACTCACATATGACTCAACAAAAACTATCAAAAGCAACATACCAAACTCTCTCTTCTTTATGCTTAAACACTCACCTTTTATATCCTAGAAAGCCTCATAAGTAACATAAAAGAATCTCTGGTTTAACCTTAAGCACAAATGCACATTCACTTTTTCTTCCCCTTTTTTTCATTTTTGATCTTCTGTATTTTTCTCTTTCTCGAACAGCCTCGTTAACGACCCAGATGAGGTCGCTCGTTTGGGTCGTTAACGAGCTACCTTATCACGTCGTTTCCTTTTTCAACGACCCTTCTTTTTCTTGTGCATCTTTTTCTTACCAAGATATCTTTTTTACAAAACAAACAAAGAGACTTCTGATCTACCCTTCCCAAAACCCTTTAATTTGAACCAAACATAACTTTTCACTCTACAAAACAAATCTCTCCAACTAAGTCTTGATCCCCGGATAGGGTCAAGCTTATCTCGGCTAGGGAAATAATTTTTGTGGAGCTTAAAAATAAAAGGCTTAAGGGCTCAATTTGGCTATCAAAAGAGGGATCATGTAAGGGTGGATATGGATAAATAAGGCTTATGAAAATAAGTTCTCTATCATATGATTTTCACAAGTAATGAACTATAAATCTTATATAGGTCTCAAGTAATAGATAATCATCACAATTCCAAGAGATAATATACATAAAGAGAGTAAATCACACAAGAAGAGAAGAGGGATTTTTTATGTTCTCCCTATAAAGCCAAAAATAACTCACAAGGTAGCAATTTTTGTTGGATTGCATTACTCATGCTAAAAGTTATACATGCTCAATTTCATTAAATTGTTATTCCTCTATAAAAACAATTTCATATCAAGAATCAAGCTATACCATCAAAAAAATGCTTGAAAGGAAATTACATGATCATTCTAGTAACTACTATCATAGAACCAAAAGAAAGGGTATTTATCCATTCTAAAAACTTCTTTTTGGAAATTTTCAAATTTTCAATTTTTTGTGATTTTTTTTTTCTAAAGCAAAGGACAACTAAAACACACAAGACACACAAAACACACACGTTCTCTTCCTTTCCCACCTCATACATAAAATTACAGTGTCCCCACTGTAATAAAACTAAGCAGAAGAAAAGAAAAGAAAGAAAGAAAAAGGAAAAAAAAGAAAACTTACAAGACAACTGAAGCAGAAATGGAACAACTTCTCAAAAGCTGAATCAGCGCCCTGGTGGTGGAAACTGGTTCTCAAAGTTCCCCATAAACTCGTACATAGTCCTCCAACGAGCATCCGCCTGTTGATGCCTCGCATCATCCAAAGCCATGCGAGCTGAATAGACACCCTCCCAACGATCCATCCTCTGGTGGAGCTGTGTCTGCTGCAGGTTGAGCTGTTGCATCTGAAAAGATAGATCTTCGGCCCATGGAGGTGGAACACTCGATCCAGTATAGGTGGGCTGAGGAGGTGGTTGGTAGTGATCTTGAGGCTGGAAGTGGTCTTGAAAAATCACTGGGTTATAAGGCATAAGATCATAAGACTGTGGCATGGTAGGCGGCGGCGGGGCGTCGTTACCGAAGCTGTGTGCCTCGGTAGTAGCCTCGAAGTAGTCGTTAACGACCCTAGGTGGGTCGTTAATGGTGTTGTCAATGTCGTCCAAGACTTCAGTACCGAGGTCATCATCCCCGATATCGAGCTCCTCCGTAGCTGCCTCCGTTGCATCATCATCTTGATCCATGAGTTCTCCTTCTCGAGTAAACCTTGTTACACATTCTCTCAACGACGGCTCATCATGTGGCTTCTTTTCTAACGGGAATTCATGACCCGTCCATGATTCGTACCAATTTGGCACATAAAGCAGCTCCATCTTCGCCAGGGTAAGAGGGACATCTTGACCATGAACCTTGGTGGCGTGCCCTCTCTCGGTCCGCACAAAAATGTTGGAGACGAACCAATAATTCTTGTCGAGCAATTGGGCATGGTGCGGCGTGTACAGTGAGAGATCAACGCCGAGCTTGTCAGACTAACCAGATTCCTGCACCACACTTCTTTTGACTTGATCCCTTGCTTCTAAATGTACTGCAACCATTCATACCCCAAGTTTAACGGGGCGGGATCCTCAAAAAGTATAGTACGTAGGCATGCAACTTCCGTCCGTGTTGGCCTCGATAACTCTCTCTTGGGCTAAAATGTGGTAGCTAATACTCGGAGAATGATCCGGAAGATGGGGTTGATGATGCTTGCCCCGGAAAGTGCTGTGGCGGAAGGTTCAACTTCCCCGGAAATGTAACTCCAAGTTTTGGTAACCTTGTAGTCCTTGATCTTGTAGTCCCGAGAATGGTGAGGAAGCTCGAGATATCCATTAAACTCCGCCATTGTGCACTCATGGTTGACATTGCCTAGCCGGAATCTTATCCTTCCCACCGAAGTCTTGGTTTTGAAGCTTGTCTCAAGAGTGGCCAAGAACTCAGAAGTGAGAGTCGGGTAGTGCGGTATCTTCTCTTTCTTCAACAGCTGAGGCACTCCCAGAATGGCAAAGGCGTGCTTGACATCCTCATAGATCCCCATGTCCTTAGCACTTGACTTCGAGAACCACCTAATATAATGGTCCTTTTCCAGAATGGCATCAAAGCGGTCAGCTTGTGCTTGAGTGGCCAATATGACATTGTCCATACGGGGAGGAGACGGGGACCATTGAGTCCTCTTCTTCTTCCCGGCTCTTGTGGTAGCTCTGCTAGTTCTTGTCATATGAACCTACAAAAACGTGAATTGTCCAAGATAAGATGCACAAACCAATAAAAAGGAAACCCCATACTTGGTCTCGGAAATGCTCTCGACCTGCCTCGTTAACGAGCCAATTGGATCGTTAACGAGCCTGGGTTTGTTTTTGAAACTGGACATATTGCAGGGTCGTTAACGAGTCTGGACAGGTCGTTAACGAGCTTGGGTGAGAACCACTCGCGGACTATTCCAAGTTCTAAACTCTAAGAATTTCCAACTAATCAGTCATGGATCAAACACAATCCCACATAAAACACATAATCAGGCACATGCACCCCATACTTAATCGATTACCCATCCGAACATGCCAAAATTGCCAAAAAGTCAGGGTGAAGATCAATCAATTCAAGAACAAGTTAATTCATGCTTTTGTATCAAAATTTCAATGCAATCTAAGCAAGACTAACCACATATAAATCAAGATCAAGCACCATAAATTTCAATGCAATCTATGCAATCTAAGCAAGACTAACCACGATAACGAGCCCCTCCACTCGAGAGTGGAGGGGCTCGTTATCGTGGTGGGGTTCCGAGGTTAGGGGCGATGGTGTACCGATTGATGGTGGGTAGAGAGAATCGGTGGGATTGGTTTGAGGATTTGGTTTGAGATTTGAGTGTGGGATTGGGAGTTTTTGAGAGGGTTTAATAGGAAGGGGCAAGAGGTAGAGGGAGAGGCAGTGTGGTAGGATAGATAGAAGATAGATTTAGGTTAAAATAACTTACCTTGACCGTGTCCGCCGATCTGGGTCTCCGAAATGGGTCGTTAATGACCCTGGGTGGGGTCGTTAACGAGCCTGTGCGACTTGTTTTTCAGCGTTGTTCCGAGCTCAACTTCCTGTATCATGTTAGCTCCAAACAATTCTATCTTGCTAACTTCTAAACTACTAAAAACTCAAAAGAAAGCTAAGAAAAATATATAAAAAGAAAACTAAACTAAAAACCGGGTTGGCCCCCGTAAGCGCTATTTTTAACGTCGTTAGCCCGACGTACTTACCTTGGCTCAAGGGGGTTCCTTTGCAGCTATGTCAGGTTTTTGAGGGGCCCCATACTTAGCTTTGTAGGCATTATTAGCTCTTGTCACTAAATTTGGTCCTTTATCTTCTAACAATATGCCTGGTATTCCTACACAAGGGTTAGTGAAATCTGAAAACCAAGGTGGTTTCGATTCCTCTATAGCATAGATAGCGGGGTACGGTGTAGGAACAAAGTATAAAGAAGAGTCATAACCGTTAATAGTGAATCCATAGTTAGAGTACTCACCTTGATTTATTGGTAAAGATGTGGCCCTAGGAAGGTCGCTAACTTGTTTGTGACCTCCCTAATTCCTTTCCTAATCAAAAAAAAATTTGGTAAAAATGTGGACATCGAAGTTGTCGAGGTCATTAATGAGCCTGCGCTGGCAATTCTTCCGTCATAATGTTGCATGAAAGTCTCGGTACTGGACCAAGGAGGGTCGGTAGGAATCCCGGTTACACTCCTGTCCTCTCTGTTTGTTGGAGGAGAGTCGTTAGAATCAGCAATGTCGAGCTCTGGCTGGGACAACTCAATTTGTGCGACAACTGTTGGGTTGTTGGCATTCTGGTTGAGGCTGAATTCTACCCGTTCCTCTCCAATATCGAAAGTGAGGAGTCCTTTCCGCACGTCCACCCTAGCACCTGCTGTAGCGAGGAATGGCCTGCCTAGAATGATGGGGACTAGAGGATCTTCAGGCATGTCGAGGATGATAAAATCATTTGTAATGAAAAATTTCCCAACTTGAATGGGATAATCATCAACAACTCTTGTGGATTTCACACTTGACCCGTCCGCCATGTACAGTCTCATGTCCACTGGTTCTAGAAATCCCATGTTAGCTTTCAACCAGATTGATAGGGGGCGTAAACTGGCACTAGCTCCCAAATCACATAGAGCCTTGAATCGGTGGTCGCCGATGCCAATTGTTATAGCAAATCTCCCTGGTTTGCCTAATATTTCTGGACGAGTAATGGATCGGACCTCATCTTGAAGCTCTGTAATAGATCGTTTCCTGCTAAGAATGTCTTTCAAAAACTTTGTGTAAGTCGGCATTTCGCTTAGAAGCTAGGAAGCTCAAAATGCAGGCGGCCTGCTACTGCGTCATCGATGGCAGGCTCTATCGCCGAGGCTTCGCTGAGCCCAACTTGTTGTGTGTGCCAACCGAGGCTGCGGAACACATCCTGTACGAGGCACATGAAGAGGTCTATGGTGGCCACCCCGGGTGGCATGCCTTGTCACATAAAATCACCCATTTGGGGTATTTTTGGCCCACTCTCAGGCAGGACGCGAGGGCCTACGTCCAGAAGTGTGACGGGTGCCAAAAGCACGGTAACCTCCAACACGCCCCAACCTCACGCCTACGCTTGATCTACACACCCTGCCCCTTCGCGATGTGGGGGATGGACATCCTAGGGCCATTCCCCAAGGCCGTTGGCCAAGTGTAGTACATTTTGGTCATCATCGACTATTTCACGAAGTGGGTCGAGGCAGAGGCAATGGCAAAGATCACAGGGACAAAGGTCTGCAATTTCCTATGGAAAAACCTCGTGTGCCGCTTTGGGGTCCCCATGACCATCATGACTAACCATGGCCCCCAATTCGACCGCGAAGAAACTCAGACCTTTTGCTCCGAGATGGGCATAGCCCTCAAATTTTCCTCCGTGGCCCACCCCCAGTCCAACGGCCAGGTGGAGAATTTCAACGCCCGCATCCTATCCGATCTAATGAAGCGTCTGGGCATGGCGCAAGGCCGTTGGGCGGAGCTTCTCCCGCTCGTTCTATGGACATACCAGACAACCGCACGTTGCGCTACAGGGGAAACACCTTTCGCTCAAACCTACCGGGCAGACGCACTAGTTCCTGTAGCACCGAAATTTGCCGCCTTACTATCTGTGGAAGTGTATCACGACAAGAAGGTTAGGCCCCGGGTTTTGGTCACAGGTTGCCTCGTTTTGAGGCGTACCAAATTGGGAGGGTCCGTACCTCCTTGGAGAGGAAGTCGCGCCCAGGGCTTTCAAACTCAAAGATAGCGAGGGCGCACTCTAAGAAAAACATGGAGTATCGCTCGGCTCAAAAGATATTACATGTAAACTCTCAGAACTCTAGACGTTTCCAAAAATTTTGTGAATAAAGGGTCATGCAATTTTTTTCAAATATTGTCTCAAACATGAAAAACCTCGTCGCACGGGCAAGACCTGCGTAAGTGTTCAATTCCACCCCTCGCTTCCCGCTTGGGGTTGGAGATTCTCGGTTTTAAGTGTTCAATTTCACCCCTCGCTTCCCGCTTGGGGTTGGAGATTCTCGGTTTTAAGTGTTCAATTCCACCCCTCGCTTCCCGCTTGGGGTTGGAGATTCTCGATTTTAAGTGTTCAATTCCACCCCTTGCTTCCCGCTTGGGGTTGGAGATTCTCGGTTTTAAAAGTTTAAGTCGACCCCACGCTTCCCGCTTGGGGTTGGAGATTCTCGGTTTTAAGAGTTTAAGTCAACGCCTCGCTTCCCACTTGGGGTTGGAGATTCTCCGTTTTAAGTGTTAAATTCTACCCCTCGCTTTCCCGCTTGGGGTTGGAGATTCTCGGTTTTAAGAGTTTAAGTCCACCCCTCGCTTCCCGCTTGGGGTTGGAGATTCTCGGTTTTAAGAGTTTAAGTCCACCCCTCGCTTCCCGCTTGGGGTGGGATATTCTCGGTTTTAAGTGTTCAATTCCACCCCTCGCTTCCCGCTTGGGGTTGAAGATTCTTGATTTTAAGAGTTTAAGTCCACCCCTCGCTTCCCTCTTAGGGTTGGAGATTCTCGGTTTTAAGTGTTTAAGTCCACCCCTCGCTTCCCGCTTGGGGTTGGAGATTCTCGGTTTAAAGTGCCCAATTCCACCCCTCGCTTCCCGCTTGGGGTTGGAGATTCTCGGTTTCAAGTGTTCAATTCCACCCCTCGCTTCCCGATTGGGGTTGGAGATTCTCGGTTACAAGTGTTCAATTCCACCCCTCGCTTCCCGCTTGGGGTTGGAGATTCTCGGTTATAAGTGTTCAATTCCACCCCTCGCTTCCCACTTGGGGTTGGAGATTCTCGGTTTTAAGAACTTAAGTCCACCCCTCGCTTCCCGCTTGAGGTTGGAAACAACCAAAACAATCATGCGCGATCCGAGCGAGGCTCGTGATCGCGGCATATAATCTATCATGCGCGATCCAAGCGAGGCTCGTGATCACGACATGTAATCTATCATGCGCGATCCGAGTGAGGCTCGTGATCGCGGCATGTAATCTATCATGTGCGATCTGAGCGATGCTCGTGATCGCGCCATATAATCTATCATGCGCGATCCGCGCGAGGCTCGTGATCGCGACATGTAATCTATCATGCGCGATCCGAGCGAGGCTCGTGATCGCGGTATGTAATCTATCATGCACAATCCGAGCGAGGCTCGTGATCGCGGCATGTAATTTATCATGCGCGATCCGAGTGATGCTCATGATCACGTCATATAATCTATCTTGCGCGATCCGAGCGAGGCTCGTGATCGCGGAATATAATCTATTATGCGCGATCCGAGCGAGGCTCGTGATCGCGGCATATAATCTATTATTCGTGATCCGAGCGACGATCGGGATCGCGATAGAACGAACGCCCGATGTGGCCCGAGTAGACCACAAGTCTTGCGGCGCTCAGACCATGGGGTTGGATCGGGATATGATGAGCTCTTGGAAAACACGCAACACGACCACAAGTAAAAGAAGGAAAGAAAATTGCATAAAATAGGGCCGCGAAGGCCAGAGTATCATAGTTATAGACCCCAGCGGGGCCACCAAATACTTAAAAAAAAACAAAAACTACAAGGGCAGGCACCCTTCACTCCTTCGGGATCTCGACAGCGGGGTCCATGGGGACTGGGCGGACGGGTGAGGCAATGATCACCTCAAGGTCAGAGGTCAGCGCATTCTGCGCGGGGTTGAGGTCACCAGGGGCGAGGTCCAAATCTCCTTGACCTGGGGCCCCTGCGGCGGGCACCTCAGTACTCTCATTCGGTGCAACCCCGCCCTCGTTGTCGAGGAAAAACTCGCATTCTCCCTCGGGCTCTTCCCCGGTTTCCTCACCCATGGTCAGCCCGTAGTTGGGGATAAAGAAGGCAATGCGAGGGTCAATGTGCCCATACTTCGCAACCGCCTGCTTTACCCCCACGCGAATGGCCTGCCAGTACATCTTGTCGATGCTGCTCAAGAGTTGTTCCTTGTACTCGGCAGACGACACGTACTTAGGCCCCGCAGCCTCCACCTCCTCGTTAAGCTCTTTGATGCGCTCATGGAGGCTGTTGTTCTCCTCCTCGACCTTTCGAAGCTCCGACTCTTTCTCCCTTAAAAAGTCGTGCTCCGCTGAGAGTTTGGTCCAAAGCTCCTTGATCTCGGCCTTTAGATCCCCAACCAGGCCTTTGGCCTTCTTCTCCTCCTCCTTGGCCCTCGCTTCCCCCTACTTGGCCATCGCCTCCCCCTCCTTGGCTTTGGCGGCTGCCTTGGCCTCATCCGCCGCCGCAACCTCCGCGGCCCGGGTCCGCCTCACGGCCTCCGCGAGGTCCTTCTCCTTCTTCTCACATTATGTTGTGTGAGCCTTGAGCTTCGCCTCCAAGGTGTCCATATATTTCTAGAGGAGGTTGATGCGACTACAGTTGTAGTTCTCAAAGAAGACATATCATCGCCGAGTAGCAGAGGGCCTCGTCAGTGAGGGCTTCCTCGGAGAGATTGTTCTCCCACGCAATCTCCTCCTTCCAGTCGTCCTTCTTCTAGTTCCTGAGTGCGCCCTTGGACCGGCGGGGGCAATGGAATTTCTCGGCAAGAGGACCGGCGGGGAAAGAACCCAACTTGCGGGTTTGTGACTTGGGACGATCTCCTTCCCCGAGGAGCTGCGTTGGCTGTCCCCCTTGTGCTTCTTCTTCTTTTCCTTGTGGAGCGACACCTCCGCATCTTTGCGTTTTGATCCGACCCCATCGCCGGACCCTCGGGGGACGTGGGAGGCCGCTCATCTGGTAGCGTCTCCCTTGGGTGGCCCCCTCCGTAATCTTAACCCCTACGACCTTCATAGGGGCTATCACCTTCGACAGCGAGGTTGGCGGCCTCGCCAAAGGGGTCGGCTCCTTTACCACAGGGCCATTCAGGGCCCGAGAGATCAGCGAGGTCGACGCCGCAGGTTTCTTACCCTGTGCCCTCGAAGCAAGAGCGTTGAAGAGATCCACAGCAAAAATATAAACAAAAAAGGCAAGTTAGTTAAAAAGAATAGGGGGAGATCATCGCAAATAATCAAAGTATGTGTGATTCGAGTGAGGCTCGTGATCGTCGCAAACAACCAAAACCGTATGATCTGAGTGAGGCTCATGATCATCACTAACTAAGCGAGGTTCGAGCTTCTACGCGTAACCCAAGCCAAAAAAAGAATAAAAACTCAAGAGTTAGGAAAGAAGATAAAATACCCTCTTCACCCTCGCGGGGTAGAGGGGTAAGGCTCAGGGCGGGCCGCTCAAGCCTGCCTTGTGCCAGGTACTCCCAATACGGTGCCTGGTGCACTAGGGCGTACCGAGCCTTGAGATCGGCGGCCTTCTGCGTTCCCTTGGGTCGGACGAAGTTGTCCGGAGCCGTGGGGAAGTTGAGATACCTCCCAGTAGGATCCCGAACCAAGAACCATTTGTCTTTCCACTGACCAACGTTTGACGGGGTAGTGGTGATCTTGAGTCCGGGCAAGCTTAGATTGACGAGACAGGACTCGTGTTCTCTCCTCTCCATAAACAAGCTCGACATGATGTCCAGGTCCGGTCCCTCCCCGAGCTCATAGCTTCGGATGGTATAAGCGCACAGAAGCCTCCACGCGTTGGGGAACAGTTGCGCGGGACAGACGTGCATAGCCCACAAGAAGTTGACCGTATGCTGGGCTAGCGGCAACCTGAAGTCGGCCTGGAGACTGGGCATGTGTACAACCACGCACCTCTCGTACGATGCCAAGCAGCAGCCCTCCCCTTCGGGAAGCGCCAGCTCAACCCCCTCCGGCCAAGGGAAGTCCTTTTCAATTTTCTCGAGGTCACCCCACTTTAAGACTGTTGGAGCCCCCTTGGGCAAATAGCTCCCTCTCGAGGGATTCGTGCACATGGGTATCCTCTCTTCGAGGATTGGGGGAATACTCGTCACGGAGTCGGTGTTGTGCTCCGCAAAAAAGCTCGCTTGGTCGTTTGAGTCAGACGACCTCGCAGCAGACCTGACAACCTCCTCGTCAGAAATTGAAGACGAAGCCATTTCAACCCCAGAAGACGTGCGTAGTCGGGGAAAACACGAGCTGACAGAGATATCAGAGTCGCTAGAAGAAGGGTCGCTAAAAACAAGCGAAGGGGACCTCGGGTTTTGAGAATCACTCGTCTCGACACTCCTTACGGTCTCAGAAAGCTCCTCGTAAAACCTCTCTTGAACCTTGAATGTGAAGCCTGGTGGAGGGTTCGAAGAGGTTTATCTACGTATGAAAGAGCGACGTCCAGGCCACGAAAGGTGAACAACTGGAAAAGAAGAGGTTTTGAGACATCGAACAAAGCCACGAAAGAAAGAAAACGCGAGGTGATAGCAGAAAGAGGGGACGTGGCACCCTAGGGCTACTCTGACAGATGGGACGGCCCAAGAGGATTGTGAAGTGCCAAAAGTCGAAAACGAAGAATGGAAGCCAGCGGTTGGAAGGCCAAACGTCCCGTCAATCAAACATCATGACGTTTGGCTTTCCGAGGAATTTGAAATTTGAAAATAAGGGCGGCGAAGAAGCTCGACCGACGGTTGACGCGCCGAAAGACGAGAGCATCGCCAAAACCACCAACACCTCCCTCGCCCCCTCCGTTTCGCTGCCGTGACGCCGGCGCGAAATGCTAGAAAGCCACCACCTCCCGCTAGGGCACACAACGGTGAAAAAGAAAAAAAGAACGCCGAAAAGAGAATCAAGAGCATCCCCGAAACCTCAGCGCTGCCCTCGCCCCCTCCGTTTCGCTGCCGTGACACCGACGCGAAACGCCAGAGGACGACCGTCTCCCACTAGGGCACGAGACAACGAGAGAGGGAAAAGAACGTCAAAAACGCAAAAAAGGAGTCGGACACTTATTGGTTTGAAGGTTTGCGTGAAGGAGGCAGTGGTGTTGCTGGAAACTGTCGAGAAACCGTCGACTGCTTACCGGAGATCGGATAAGAAAAAGAGAGAGAAAGCATGCTTGAAGAAGAAGATGAAGCGTTAAGAGGTGTAGAGGAGACGCTTTTATAGAAAGTGAACTTGGGCCTCTCCCTGCTCCCAAAAGAGCTTAATGGGCCTAATCCACCTTAGAGGCCCATTAACGAAATACGGGGGAAGATGCCTGGAGATCGTCAAGCAAATAAACGGAGAAAAACCCAAGTGTTGGGCCTCGCAAAAAGAGTTCGCCAAACCCCTGACCTTGCTACCCGTGTCCCAGAAACTAAAAGCCTCACACCCCAGGTCCGGGGAACCGGATGTCGCACATATATGACCTGCGGTCCTTGGGACAAGACCCCTAGGCCATGGGGTTGTGCTGGTGCACAAAATGGTAGAATAAGAGGTGGGACCCGGGTACGAGGATTAACGGATCCGGCGGGGTTCCCAAGGTTAAACTCGGGGCCCATTGACGTACCCACCTCAAAAAATAAACAAATCCCTACCTTTGCGAGGCCTCGAGACCTCGGCAACAAGGTCTAAACCTCGCGGCTCAAAAGCTGACACTCCCGCCCCGTCTAAACCACTCAGCAGTCACCGCTCCTCCAACCAATAATCAGCTGCCTCACACTTGGCCAATCAAAAGGCTTGATCTCGAGCTTCCCACATCGAGCAAGCACCCAAACTTGACACCTCAAATCTCTATAAATAGAGTAGAGCCTCGTAGATAGCAGGGGGTCAAAAACATCTTGAACTCAAGAACTATCTTGCTCGTTGAAGATCGACGTGTTGAAACATCGTTAAAGACCACGCTGCAGACAAGTGAAGGTCTACAAAAAGACTTCAAGTCATCCAAAGAAACCCCGCCCTAGCCAAAGATCTCACTGTATCACCTCGCAGATCATAACCATTGCGCGCTAAATCGACTCCTCGACCTCTCTACCAGAGCTCGACACATAACCTGGGGGTGATAGAATCTCGTTGTAACTAGGAGATCTCGAACCTTGTTAGATCGAGATCTCGAACACTCTAAGAGAGAACTAGGGCATAATCACTGATTATAATCTCATTAATTGAATAAAAGTAATCTCATTTCTTGTCTTCTAGCATTGGTTTGTTTCGGGTTTCATCAGCAATCATTGGAGACTATCAAAGGAATCGAGCAAGAGAGATTTGACAGATTGAATATGGAGTATTTCAAAATTTGGAATGAATAAAAGCTATGGAAATAAGGTGTGATATGGAGGAGATATTTTAGGAATTAGATATAATCATGTGTATTCACCCTATAATAGGAATTTTGCACCCATTTTTAATAAATATCGGCCCTCTATTATATTAGATCTAACGACTATAGTTTATTCCCCTGTTCCTCTTCAATAGATCGTTTCTCTAGAGCGTAATTCATTATATACCCTTCAGTTATTAATTTTAAATATTTATTTATCTAATTAAAAATGTCACATTAATTTTAACAAATTAAAATTTGGCTAATTTTATTATATTTTTGAGTTTTGGGTTTGTAAAAATATGTTTTAAATTTAAAATAAAAATAAAAATAATATATATATATATATGAAATTGGTGCAAATTAAATTAGATATAAAATTATGAATTTGTGTAATTTCTTAAAGTCAAGATCATGAAATATTTTAAAAAGTGGTGATATAAGTGTTAATTTACTCTAAACCAACCCAAAAAATAATTTAATTTTAAAATGAATCAAACATTTACAAAATTGGTGTCTATAGATAGATAAAAAAACATATGAAGTATAATATAGTTTTTTGATGTTATTATTAATTAAAAATTGACTAAAATAACTAAATAATAACTTAAGTTTAATGGGCCAAATTTGATAAAAAGTACACGCCACATGGCATGTTTCAATTAGCCAAAATTGGATAGGAAGGGGGTGAAATCCATTTCTCCCAGTTTCGAATTTCTAAACCCATTTGCTAGGTTCACCCAATTTTCTTTTTTTTTTGGGTGAAACTCACTTCATATTGGGGGGTGAAACCCCCAATATTCATGCCCTTAGTAAGCAGACACTCATACTATATCAGCCCTAAATATAGGTCCTTGATAAAATTTTAGATTTCCGATCATGAAAAGGACTCAGTTTTCTGGAACTCAATCTATCAAGATGAGTTTGAAGCCCAAGATGAAGAGTCTTATTTTTAATATTTGTGACTTGTGAGCAATTTTTTTTCCTCTTTTAGCCTTATAGGTTCATGGCTCCAACAACATTTTGAATACCTAGAAGGCTAGAATCTCTAAAGGGATGGAACAAATGCACCAACTTCTATTACCTTTCTTCCTCCTCTTCAATTGTTGTAGTTTGCTCAAATAACCATAAAATTGATCTAACCATCATTGGAAACGATAAGTCCTCCCAAACCCGAAAAAAGGTGGAGTCCTTTGATGTTTCATGGCAATCTCTCCAAGAGTTTTCCATTGATTCTTTGTTCACTAATGTAATTAAACGTTTTGGATTGAAATATCTCTCACTTGTGTCATTAGGCATATTAGTGCGCAAAAATTCCGTCTTCAATGCACTATTGATTGTTCATTCACCTTCGATGCCTAAGTCAAAAGAACAGTCGTCAATCGAGCGTCAAGGTAAAAGACAAGAAAAATTAGAGAACTCAACGAATATGAGTTTTTCAGAATGTGTCAATGTGTGTCTTTCATACACAGTGGTGACGTGTATTTATAATGGAAGAGAGGGGCAACGGGACCGAAAATCAACCCCCTAGGGTCGGCCTAGTGCCTTGTAACACAAGCAAGCGGTATCTTGCTCCCTACTCCAAACAAAAGTTCTATCTTTTCGTTAAGATAAAACCTTCCATTATGTTAAATAACCACCATACTTAATTTTATAAGAAAATACTAAAAGATATAAAAAACATAATAAATAAAATACCTTTAGGGCGATTGATAAAGAAAATAATGATGATGGTTAATTTTACCCGCTCACAAGGCATATGGGACCCATTTCCTGCAAAAATAAGGAGGCTTTCTTTACTAAAAATGCTAAATATCACCTCAAATTTTATGTATGGTAACATCCCACCTTCCATCACATCATTAAAAAGCCTTAAATGCCTTGTACGCTTTAGTAATCTGATGAATGGGAGTGTTCCTGATCTTAGTGGATTAAATTCACTCCAAGAGATTGGGTTTAATCCACCTTCCTTCTTAGCTCAAATTTCCCTCTCTAGGAAGCAACCTTGTTTACATAAAATTTCAGAACGATTTCTTAAGGTTTGAGATTCCTTCTAAATTCAAGAAATTTTATAATCTCCAATGGATTGATGTGTCATCAATCATCTTATTAGGGTAATCCCATCTTCCCTCTTCTATTTGCCTGCATTATAGTACCTCAATTTGTTGGGAAATCAGATCAGTGGAGCAGTTTCTAAGAACACAACTTGTGGTGGCAAATTATAGATTGTGAATTTATCAAACAATCTCTTGATTGGAAACCTCCTTAGTTGTTTAGGATCAAAGTCCTCCAATAAGAATGTGTTAATTTCATGGAATTGTCTTTTGGGTACTAAGCAACATCATATCGTGTCTTATTGCCAAAGACAAGCATTGGTTGTTAAGCCACCTGGTAAACATGGAAACAAGATGAAGGACCATCAACCAGATACAACAACACTCAAATTAAGAGTCATGATAGTTGTGATAGCTTCCATTGTTGTTGTTGGTGTTATTGTTATTAGAATGGTGTTCTGGATCATTTGTAGGAGGAGAAAGTCAAATAAGGACCGGAGTATGATGGCCAATAAGCCTACTTCAACAAATACGTCTACTCGCACCACAACACCCTTCATAAATTCGAGTTAGGAGAATTTTGGGTTTCTACACAAATTCAAGCTTGCTCCATTCAGCTTTGAGTTTGCAATTCAAGCTTGCTTCATTCAGCTTTGAGTTTGCAATTTTTTTAGTGTTGAAACTTTTTTTTCTTCTTATAGTTACCAAAAGAATTGTTTCAAAATATGTTATATCCTAGTAATCACCTTAATTCTCAAAACTAACAACTAAAATTTGAAAGCCATAAAATGTTGTTTACAATAATCTATTCAAGTGATTAGAATCTTGATTGTGCTTGTGGATCTAATTGCAGAGTATATGCCTTTGATGTTGAGAATGTCAGCTCTTAGCCTTCCAAAATTCCACGATTCCACATTGGAAGAGTTGGAGGAAGCTATGAATGTGTTCAACCCAAAAAGCAATGTTATTAGAATCCGGATCCCACCTTGGATCGGTGGGGTGGGGTGGGGGGGGGGGGGGGGGTAGGATCGGATCGGTAGGATCGGATCGTAGGATCGTAATCCTACGAATTTAAGAAGATAAGCTGTCAAATACGACGTGAATAATACATGTATTATAAGTAAAAAGAATGATAAATATAGATGATTTAGAGCATAAAATATTGATATTACAAAGTTAAAATGATTTAACAAGTTTTCTTCGTAAATATCGTACATTGTCTAAATAGTACAAGAAAAGTGATAGGTTTTTTAGCATGAAAATCAACAATCCAAATACAAATGTCTTCATCGTAACCAAGTTCCCATCGTTAACACAATCAAAGCTCCTCGTGCTTAAAGTTCTTGTCCTGTTCTCATTGGTAAAACCATACAATATCACCATCATTACAAGTAATTAGCAACTAATTACAACTTGAGTGACACTAACTCTATGACAGTGTGACTGAGTGTTTACAAGTAAATCGGTAAAAAAAAATTACAAAAAATAATAATTTAAGACGTTGATTATATCCTTTATATTTTGAATATTATACCAAATTTAAGTGTAGAGTTGTGTGGTTTCATACTTACATGATTCATCAACAACATAATTAATCAGCAAAAAAATTATAGAAAAACTTTAATTAAAGACATTGATTATTTCATTTAGTCAACGATACCACCCGATCCTAGACCGATACCACCCAACCCCAGACCGATCCTACCACTTTTACCTCACCCGATCCCATACCGATCCCACCCGATCCTGACCGATCCCACCGATCCTAAACGATCCCACCCGATCCTAGACCGATTTTGTGATTTTACCTCCGATTTGGATTGTTTTAGCCAAACAGGATCGTAGGATCGTACGATCCTATGATCCGGATCGCAATTTTAACAACATTGCCACATGAAGGGTCTAAAGGACAGTTAAAGAATTAGTGAAGATTGACTAAAAGATATGAGAAGTTACAAGAAACAAGAAATTGATTTCTGGTTTTTGTATACAAATTTACAAGGGAATGTTGAGAAGTGGATCAAAAGTGTTGATCAAGAGCATAAAATTGAAGCAGAAGCATTCATTAATAAGTCAGAAGTAGCATATGGAAATGATGTCAAAGCTAAGACACCAAAACCTTGTCAATGTCATCGGCCATTGTATTGTGACGTATCAGGACAAGAACAACAAGGAAAGCATGATCTTTTTTATGCTTGAAAACATCCTGAATGGGTCATTGAGGGACCACCTCATAGGTAGAGAGATGAAAGCATCAAACTTCATGTTTCAAAAATGCAAATCATGATGGGGAACTTATTGGTTTTCTTTCTTTGGTAGACTAGAGAAGGAAAGAATACTTCAAACGGAATCAGAGAATGACAATCTCCATGGGAATTGCAATGAGAGTTCACTTCTTGCATAGTAGAACTACACTTAGAATATTTGGCAATGACTTATAGATTGAAAATATTCTCTTGGACGAAAGCCTCACTCCAAAAGTGGGCATCTACAAATCCTACTTGCCATCTAAGGTGAACAATCTATTGATCCTCCAACCGATCTTTCAATCTCAGTTTAGAATACTGTCATATAGAACCAAATGGGTAATTTTATCAGTTTCTTAGTATCTCAGTTTCTCCATGTTCTAGTTACTTTCTTATTTTGCAAAATCCCACTTCCTAGGTTTTAGAAACTTTTCCATTTCCCCCGCTTTCTGCAATGTTTCTCAATATCTAAAATATTAACATTTAGTTTTAGGATGCTAGGATTCCTCAAAATCAGCTGTAAGATCAGGTTCTTGCTTTCTATTTTCGGGTTCTAACATACTGATTCATCATCTCGTTGTCTTTAATATTCTAGGAAGGTGGAGGAAACCCTTCAAATTATGCCAATGCAGAGAAGGATGATATATACAAGCTAGGGGCAATCCTGATTCAAGTGTTAATATGGAAACAAGTCTCATAAGAAACCGAGCTAGACGATCGAGCTGAAGCAAGAGGAAATTTTGTTATGTTGGAACTTTCACTTCGTTTATTTCTATTCAGGTTAGTTTTCTTCTGGAAGAAGTGGATTTCCCAAACCGCACTGAAATTCTCCATCATTAAATCAAATATGAGATAGTTGGTTCGAAACTTAGCATACATTCTAATGGGTCATTAGCTTGTTTCAAAATACAAAAAAATGTTGGAAAATATCAAGAGTTAGAACTAAAGATTCGATGATAATATCATAAATCTTTCAAAAGATAAAAGCTCTAGGTTTGCTAACCAAACATAATTCTACAAATAAAGAATTTTACAAGTCATCTCAAAGTTGAAGAATGCTTGTGGGTGGTTTAGACTAATCCAAGGTAAACAATTAAAGGATCTGGTTATAAAATTGAAGGGGGGAAATATTTTTACTCCAATCAACTAGATGAGAATGAATGTAATACATGTTATTTTCAATAAAGAGGAATATTAAATTTAATAATTTCTTTAATATAACAAGTACTCTTTATTATGGAATTCATATTTATAGGAATAAAGATTTAACATGAAGGAAAATAAAATTATTTTAACTTAAAATATGAAATTCTATTTTCCGATAGAATAAGTTAATTTTTTAATAAAAAATGGTAAAGGGAGGAAAAGTGGATAAAGCAAGATGTGGGATTCGAATCCCTAACGCCATGTACCATGGTCACTTAAACACTCATCCCATACAACTATGTCATCATGTATTTCTTGTTTCCTAAAGAAACTATTTTTCTTTTGTTTTAATTCTCATAAGAAGTTTCCAAGGATATGCAATAGGTGCATGTCTCATCAACAAGATGGTTGGGTAGAGGTTTTTTTCCCATCCACCCAATCTCCATTTCTCTCTTCTTACAAGCCACCTTCACCCCTCACCAATGACTTCATTTCTTCCCTTTCGTTCAAGCCTCTCCTTCCCCTATTTAAAGGAGTATTTCGACAAGTCTTAAGAGCATACAAAACACCTTCTTCTACTACCATTTTCATCCCTTTCATCCTCAACAAAATCAGATTTGATTTCTTCCCCCTAAAAATCAGATTTTTACTCATTTTTCCCACATTTAAGCAATTTGGGAGCAAGGCACCACCTCCGGCCACCACCTGCCGCCACCACCAGCTCGTCGGCGCCACCAAGGATTATCTGCGGCCACCCGACCTACTGTTGTAGGCTTGTAGCTGCTCATCCAAAGTGGACCATAGAAAGGAAGAAACTTCTATTTGTTGGATAATGAGCTATCCTTTTAATTGTAGTAGTGGGCTTGAGTTAAAAATTATGCCCATTAGTTAAATAAGCCCATCAAAATAACATTAATAGCATTTTGAATGTGTTAGCTCTGGAATTTGTGCCTAAACCGGGCCCATTTCGTACTGATATTATTTTTGGACCCATATTCAACTTATATATAGTTTGGACTCAAACAAATCCTGATTTAACCGTACCCCAATTCAACTAAAACCCGATTCAACACAAAATGGAAAAATCCGACTAAATTCAAAATATGAATTAGTCAAAATCTAACACAACAGAAATCTGAAATAGCTTTATGATTGATTAGGACCCAATGACCCGATCTATCCTACATAATGAATGCTTAACCTAACCCATATCTAATTACTTCTCTCACCCACCAATGACCCTAATATGGAACAACCCGAAACCCAAATGACTCGCATTAAACCCACACATCTTGCTCATTTTCCACTCCTAGGAATAGTATCCTCAAAAACTCATAAAAGAAGGATACGTTAGTTTGAATTACTGTAATTATGATAAAGCACTATCCATGTGTAAAATACACTTAATTTAAAAGGAATTTATCGATAGAGTAAATTTACCAACTCCAAACAAATTATTTTACATATAAAAACATAACCATAATCTTGTTTGATTATATGAAACCCATTTGGCAACTTAAATACATATAGAAAACTACAAAGAAATCATTACTTTCCAACTGTATTGGCAACTGCTTTTATGACTTGAGATTTTCAGTTCATATATCATTCAAAATACAACGGCGGTACTCTCCAAGTGCCCATGTAGGAAAAATATTCCGATATGCTTCGTAGTTTAAAATAGAAGTGTTGAAATAAGCTCCTGTAGCTTCCTGCCAATCAAAATAAAAAGTGTGTCAACAAGAACACTTTTTTAGTCAACTAGTCCCTCATGTGAGCCCCAACCGCCATCAGATAGTTGCTTGGATAGTAAGAACTCACAGGCTTTACGCACTATAGGGGTATTATTGTAGGTCATACCAGATGATGTTAAGGCACCCATTGCAAGCCATGTTCCATATGTGTAGCATATGCCCCAATTACCTCGCCTGCCATTTTGTAAAATCAACTCTAATTAATTATCACACCTTCAAAACCACTCCCTTCAATATTATCATGCCTTGAATGAATTGAAGTGCCCTCTTGATACAAGAATCTATCTCTTGCCTTCGATGACCCGGGTACAACTTCTTGAATAAAGTCAAACCTTCAATAACAGATGATGTACACTCCACGTGCCTTGAATGAATGGAGATATAAGGACAATATGTTAACTATTCTCGATCGATCTTCAGATTAATTGGCATGAAATGGTAACTCTTTTTCAGTCAGACACTCTTCAAAGACTTCTGTGGGGTTGAAAATCTGGAAGAGATGTTCAAATAAAACTTTGAATATTTTTAACAAATTATTTAAATTTGAAAATTACTAGCTACTTGGATTTTCATAATGATTGAAATACTCACCTCTAGCCAACTACAAGCCCTTCCAGGCTCCCAACCTGGGAAACCAACATTCTTGTTCTATAAAGCAAACATGAAGCAAAGTTGGGACTATATACCTCGAGAGATTCTGCTGTGCAATCAGATACTGGCCAACCATGGTCATGGGAGCAGAAGGTCCATGCACCTTTACTTGTATATCGATACATATGCTTGAAATTTTGAGGTGGGTTTCCCTTGACCTTTTTAATTTATGCATTCAAAATTGTACTGTTTATGCATCATTAATTCAACTACTTACAAACTATTTATTAAAAATTTACCTGTGAACCTTTTATAAAGCCATGTGCCTTATGTACAACTTCCCCATATTCTTCAACGAGATTGCTTGATAAAATTGCTTGAATAGCAAATGATGCATCCCATGTTTGACTTCCAGCATTAGCCTATCAAATTTCTTATGTAATCATCATCATTAACTTAGTGAGCACGGACGCAACATTTAACACCATTAGGGTGGGCTAATTCTCACTAAATTTTTTTGAGTGGGCTAAATTATTTTAATTTAACTAATTTACTACTAATTTTATCTTTTTTTTATTATTAAATTTACGCTATTTTTATTATTTTTTATTTTTTAGGGCGGGTTGGAGCGTACCCCATCCTGCCCTTCGATCCGTCCCTGCTAGTGAGGCCCCGCTTCAGCGGAATCTAGGGGGTACCCCTGTCCAATGGAAAGAGGGTACGCCCGATAGACCCAAGAAAAAACTGAAATTCAGCTATGTTACAATAATAACTGAATTTAGTTAGAATGCACCAAAATTAATATATGGACTAAATTCATCTCAAAGACAGTGTATAAAAGTCAATGAGCATGAGGATGCACCCCCAATATGTAATATTTGTTCTTATGTAATATATATGTTCAAAATTTAGTTTTTCGCACAACGATATATGTAATTATAATATATGTTTATCATCAATACCTGTAATTTCATACCATCTTGTGCCACCCAATAGTAATCTGGAACTCGAGCGAGATGAAACTTGTATGCCTCACTGTTTGGATCATCTAACCAACAAGCAACGATGCACAAAGCCTACATAAGTTATAATTAGTGATGTCATATCTTATGTGAAATCTCATCTCATGTAATAGGAGCATCAACCTTTCCTAACTAGGTTATCACGAGTGGTTCCTCACCTGATCTACCACACATTAGAAAAAATAACATTGTGTAAATATAAAAGAAAGAAAAAAAAAAAGTACCTTTGTAATACAAGAAATGGTTATATATCTACTGCTTATATCTTCATAGTGGAGGTGTTCCATCACAACATTCAATGCCTTCTCTCTGAGTTTTGAAAAGGGCCAAAACTTAAGAATTGGCTCCACGATATTATAAAGAAATCCCCAAAGCATATCTTGGATTGGTGGATGCGAGTAATGAATATCCACCTGAAAATGTTTATAAAATGTAGATTATCTAAATCTCACGAAGAAGTAAGCTTAAGAAAGTTATTTAATTATAAAAATTATTTACTTATCATTGTTAAGGAGAGACAATAAAAATAATTTACATCTTAATTCATGATTTAAATTAGATAGCAACACTATATATATATATATATATATATATATATATATATATATATATATATATATATATATATATATATATATATATATATATATATATATATATTTTGCATAAAGTTTATCAAAGTAAGCATGAGATAAGGCAAGTCGACCGGTGCTCTTGTTAGTGTTCAACCTCCCCTTAATCCTGGCCTTGGAGTCCTCAATAGCCATGTTGCTGCACTCTTGCCAGCTAATCCTCCTTCCTTCAAAGATTGTACAGTTTCTAGCCCGCCAAACAGAGCAGATGGTAGAGGTGAGGGATGTAATCCTAATCTTGAACACGGTAGAAGATTGTCGAGTACTAGAGGAGAACCAATCGATCCACCTATCAAGGTCTTCAAGGGCAAGAGAACTTTTGATGACAGCGGTTGAAAAAGGGCAAGAGAACCATCGGCGTCGATGGATTAGGTGTGACATTATTAATGGATCATGTGTGAAACTGATCAAGGAGGGAGAAAATGTAGCAAGATCGATTGGTTAATCAATTCGATGACCAAGGGGATTCTTGTGAATTTCACATATGCTCAGTCAGCTAAAGAGTTGTGGGATGATGTTCTTGAAAGATTTGTTGAATCAACTACTCCTCTAGATTTACTAGTTAATGGGTTAACTGGCTATAATCTTTATTATTATAACCTCCTTCTCAAGCCTGATCTATTAACCTTTATTACTACAACTTCGTTCTCAATGATAATCAATGATCAATGATCAATGTGCATGGACCTCTTTTCCACCCCTCTTGTGGTATTTTTGTCAAGCTGGTCACTTAGCTTCATATAATTTTTTCATTGCTGAGTACATAGAACTTTTATATATGAAGCGAATCAACCAAAATGTAAAGTGAGTACTCAGTTGTTTGAAAATGGCACATGTCTACTTTTTCTTAGCTTTGTCGGCGATAGTGATACCCTTATTTTAGAAATTGTATCCCTTTTCTAATATGATCTTCATATAATTTCTTCTTGATAATTTTGTCCTTAAAGAAGATTTGCACAAATAAAAAGGCGGGGTCTTGGGTTTAAGTCCTGATCCAAACAAATCTCATTTTCAAAGTTAGTATGGAATATAGGTAGTTGACGTGTTGACTTTATCCTGCAATAATCTCGTCTAGTTGTTAGTTGTTAGTAGACACGTATACGGTGGACAATCATTCTTGTAAAGAGGCGGTGTATCTTGGAGTTCCTCTTATAAGCTTGTAATAGAATTTTCTTGAGGCTCAAGAGAGTAATAATAGAGAGAGTAGCATGGAGGTTCTTCTTCCTCCATGCTATTTCAATTTCCTTTACCGATTTCACATGGTATCAGAGCTTAGGAAAGCTGAGATGGATTGTTTCTTCTTTCCTTTCTACGTTGATCTCTTCTAAGAGTATTCCATCACTTTTATCTCCTTTTCCTTCTGAAACCTAAAATACTTTCGAAAATGCCGAACATGATCGAGAATTTGGAGCAAAATGCTCAGAATGGGAACAGGAAGTACAATGATCCACTTGAATTGTCCAATTTAGATCATCTCGGTGCTCAATTAGTGGCGAATGTATTCAATGGACGAAACTTCCTTAGTTGGAGTCGTTCAGTCACTCTTGCTCTTAGAGCGAAGAACAAGCTAGGTTTTATCAATGGAATGCTTTCAATTCAAGAAGCAGGAACAAAACAAGAGGAAATATGGAGACACGCAGATTATATGGTAAGATGTTGGATTTTGAATTCAATTACTACATCAATTTATGAGGGTCTCATATATGGTGATTCTTCGAAACTACTTTGGGACGAAATTACTAAAAGATATGGACAAACTAATGGTCCTCTTCTCTATCAATTGAAACGAGATTTAGGAAACATAACTCAAGGTACTCTATCTATTGTGGAGTATTATGGAAAACTAAAGAGAGCATGGGACGGAATTTTTAGCCTAGAAGGTTTTCCTGATTGTAGTTGCAAACAATGTTTGTGTGATGTGAATCAAAAGATTGTTGATGTGGATAATACTAACAAACTGATGAGTTTTCTGATGGGCCACAACTTTGAGAATGTGCGTAGTAGTCTACTCTCTATGGATCCTTTTCCATCTGTCAACAAAGAATACTACCTGGTTCAGCAGGCTGAAAAGCAAAGACATGTTACTTCAGGCAAAGGGATGTTGACAGGAAATGGCATGAATCAAGAATCCAGTGCTTTGAATGTGAATTGGTTTGGCAATAGGAAAGGCAAATAAAATCAATTCAATAACTCAAAGGGGTTTACTTTTGGGACATGCAAGGAAAATGCTAGTTCTTCAGGTAGTTATCTTGAGAAGAAAAAGGCTGCAAAGAAAGCTAAAATGGACAAGCTTTGTAGTCATTGCAATGAGAGGGGACACACAACATATCAGTGCTTCAAGGTTCATGGTTATTCCTACTAGTTTACAGAGTTAGAGGCTAAGAGGTATGTTGCAACTGTTGAAATGGATGACTCACCTCTTTATTAGAACAGAAAAAACAAATAGAATTCAAGAAATGATGTTGTGATGGATTCAGTGATGGCCTTGAATGCAATGTGTCAACAAATGATGAAGATGATCAAAGGGAAAGCACCAGCCAATTTTCAGGTATGGTTTTTGTTATGACTTCTAATAGAGAGTACATGACTTCTTGGATAATAGATACAGGAGCATCTAATCATATGACATGTGATGCTTCTTATTTTCTTCTAGAAGATAGGTCAGTGTCAATATCTACCCTGATGGTTCTGTGAAGAAGGTTTCAAAGTTAGGAGAAATCAAGTTTTCTACATGACTTGTTTTAAAAGATGTGTTTTTGGTGCCCGAATTTAATCAGATTTTTCTTTTAGTAGGAAAACTTATGGATGGCAATGGTATACAAGTTAGCATTGATAAAAGTTGATGTCTTTTTCAGGACCTTAAGAGTGGAAGTAAATTGCTTTCTGCTAAAATGTTTAGAGGAGGATTATATTTGATAGTATTAGTGTTCCACATAGCATTAATAAAGTTGATATTAAGGTTCATGCAAACATTAAGTCTAGCTATGAGATTGTACATGCTAGACTAGGACATGTTTCTAGTTCAAAGCTAAAACATATCAAGAATTTTGATGTTTTTATTCCTGAAAATGAATGTTGTGAAGTGTGTATCATGGCAAAACATCATGTTCTTTCTTTTAATAGAAGTGATTCTATAGCTAATTCCTTGTTTGAGTTAGTGCATATGGATGTTTGGTGGGGCCTATAAAACCCAAACATATTCTGGTGCTAGATATTTTGTCTCGATATTGAATCATTATAGTCGAGCAACTTGGACTCATTTGATTAAAACTAAAGATCAAGTTGAGGAATCACTCAAGTATTTTGTAGCTTTGGTTGAAAACCAATTTGGCATAATAAATAAGAAGATCAGAACTGATAATGTATCATAATTTGTACAGAAATCTTGCACAGAGTTGTTGAGACAAAGGGATTGTTCATCAGAAATTTGTTCCTTATGTACCTCAACAAAATACTAGAATAGAAAGAAAGCATATGCATTTTCTTGAGGTTGCTAGAGCCATTCGTATTCATGCCAAACTACCAATTAGATTCTGGGGAGAATGTGTTCTCGCTACAACTCACTTGATCAACTTGATACCTTCTGGGGTGATAAATTGGGATACACCATATGCCAAGCTACATAAAGAACAACCTAACTATGATCAGTTGAGAGTTATAGGTTGTCAATGTCTTGCCTTGATTCGAGGGAATTCAAAGGATAAGCTTTATCAAAAGGCTAGGAAGTATGGGTTTTTAGGATATCCTCATGGCCAAAAGGCCTATAAGCTTCTTGACTGGGAATCTAAAACCATTTTTGTGAGTAGAGATGTGGTTTTCCAAAAAAGTATCTTTCCTTTTCAAGATACTGAAGATCAACCTTCCACAAATAACCTTCCTTCACTTCCTCTTGTAAATCCTATTTACCAACATGATTCCAATGATACTATTCATCATATTCTTGAAATCTCAAATCCTGATAATCTTCATAATTCTTCATCCTTTCCTTTCTCAAACAATGACCAAAAATTCAATTCCTAATATTCCTGATTCTGAATCATCACATTCTACTTCACCACAATAGATTAAACCATTATCCATCTACCCTTGAGACACTCCACTAGACAAAGAAATCCTCCAACAAAGCTACAAGTCTATGATTGCCCTACTATTCAAGAACAAAGCTCTGAATCTACATCTTTTATGGCCATACCTGTTACAGATTCTTCCTATTATTCCTCAGACTATGTTATTTCCTTAGCAAACAACTTGTCCTTGAAGGAACCGATTACTTATAAAGAACCTTGACAAGACCCTTTATGGGTGGAGGCAATGAATAAGGAATTATCAGCTCTAGAAAGTAATAAGACATGGGTTTTGACTGAATTGCCTCCAGGATAGAAACCTATTAGATGTAAATGGATTTATAAAAACAAATTCAGGGCAGATGGGAGTGTTGAAAGGTACAAAGCAAGGTTAGGGATATGATTAGATAAAGGAAAAAGGTTACAAGCATACCTTTTTCCCAGTTGCAAAGTTTACTACTATGAGACTGATGATTGCAATTGCTACTATGCATAAATGGCCTCTTCACTAACTTGACATGAACAATGCTTTTGTTGGGACGGTGTTGGGAACTCTAGTTCCAAACATCCGAACAACGATACTTGTCTCCAGTTTTGATAATGACAAACGCCATATGGGAACTAGAGTTATATTCAAGTATTTCAAGGGAACACCGGGTCTAATGAACAATCTCCAAGAACGCTAAAGGAACACAGGATTAGATGATGGCAAGTTCCTACCAAAGGAACTCTGGAGAAAACAGTTCCCATTGTATGAGAACTCACATGTGCAAACAAGACCACTCAACGCAAATCACGGGATCTTGTCTCAGACAAAACAAAGGCTTAGTCTGAGGAACATACTAAAGCGAGTGATCCAACGGCCCTATTGATTCTCAAAGTTGACTCAATTCAAATCAAGTCACATGTTAGGGATAAAGACTTGGCGTGCAAGACAAAGGGCATTTTCGGACAACATGAAAGTCAAGTTTGCAGCCTATGTAAGAATGACTATAAAGCCAAATGAATAGTGCTCGGTAGATGTACTTCTCGCAAAACACACATCCACTCACAAAGAAAGAGAGAAAGACAACAGAAGAGAAGTACCCGGCAGCGAGTGTTCGATCTCGACGACGGCGAATCCGAGTTCCCAAGAGATAGGGAACTACGACATTGAGATTAAGGTGTAAGGTTTGATCTGTCTTATGTTTAGTTGAAGTGTTCGCTTAGGAACAAGGTCGAGAAGGCTTACTAGTGTTACTAGAGTTAGGAAGAACTGCTAGGAACAGAGAAGTGTAAGTCTTGCTTGTGTAACTAGGGAACTATCAATAAAATAAGAAGATCATTCAAAATCCTCCAAGCGGAGGTAGAGGTTTACCCACACAACTAGTTGGTTGTTGTGGGGTTCCTCTATAAAGGAACTGTGTCGTTTACATTCTGTCTTACTTGCTCTTACGTTACTTCTGCTGCCTTGGGAACAACCTAACAGCTAGTTCCCAAGCTCTTACTAACACATAACGATCCAACAGCTTTCCTTCATGGATTCATTGAAGAAGATGTCTACATGATGATTCCAGAAGGTTATAACCATCAAAGTACAAACAAGGTATGTAAACTGTCTAGATCCTTGTATGGATTGAAACAAGCATCCAGACAATAGAACATTGAATTAACCAAATTCTTGAGTAGTCTAGGATTTATTCAATCCAAGTTTGATCATAGCTTGTTTGTATGGAATTCACCAAAAGGGTTAATTTGTGACAATTGTATATGTTGATGATTTGCTCATAACTGGAGAAGATGAGGATTCTATTTAGTTTGTCAAAAATGAGTTGCACAGGGTCTTTACAATTAAGGATTTGGGATTGGTCGGATATATCTTGGGGTTAGAACTATCTAGAATTGAATGAGGTACTTTACTGAATCAAATGAAGTATATCCATGATCTCTTGATTGATATAAAGCTTCAAGATTGTATAACTGCTTCTTTTCCTCGTCCCCGAGGACTGAATTTAACCATTGACCAAGGTGAGTTACTACAAGATCCTGAAAGTTATAGAAGAGCAATTGGTTGGTTATTGTACTTGAACATGTCCAAACCAGACATTTCGTATGATTTGCAACATTTAAGCCAATTCATGAGTCAACCTAGAGAACCACATTACAAGGTAGCTTTGCATGTCATTGGATATCTCAGAGGTACCATGGATTTGGGCCTATTTTTTCCATCAAAGAATTTCACATCTTTATTTGCTTTCTGTGATGCAGATTGAGGAAACTGTTTATTTAGTGCAAGGTCTTTAACAGGGTTCTGTGCATTCTTTGGTCATTCCCTTGTATCTTGGAAGACAAAGAAACAAAGCAAAATTTCTAAGTCATCCGCAAAGGCTGAATATAGAAGCATGTCGAACACAACTAGTGATCGAGTTGGTTTGGCTAGAAAATCTAGTAACTGATTTTAAGCTCCAAATTCCTCTACCTATTCCATTACATTATGACAATAAAGTTGCGTTACATATTTCTCAAAATCATGTATTCCATGAGAGAACTAAGCATTTGAGCACCACTAGTGCTTGCAAGCACCTCTTGTCATTATGTTACAGAAAAGCTTCAAGAAGGCTTTATTCAACCTCTTCATGTCAAGTCTTCCCTGCAAATTGTTGATTTGTTTACCAAACCCTTAGGGGAATTACAACACAAGTTCCTGGTGTCCAAGCTGGGTTTGTTGTCCATTCCACCACTCCCTGCTTGGGGGAGGTTATGGAAGATATAGGTAGTTGACCTGTTGACTTTATCTTGTAATAAGCTCGTCTAGTTGTTAGGTGTTATTGGACACATCTATGGTGGACAATCATTCTTGTAAAGAGGCGGTGTATCTTGGAGTTCCTCTTATAAGCTTGTAATAGAATTTTCTTGAGGCTCAAGAGAGTAATAATAGAGAGAGTAGCATGGAGGTTCTTCTTCCTCCATGCTATTTCAATTTCCTTTACCGATTTCACATGGTATCAGAGCTTAGGAAAGCTGAGATGGATTGTTTCTTCTTTCCTTTCTACGTTGATCTCTTCTAAGAGTATTCCATCACTTTTATCTCCTTTTCTTCTGAAACCTAAAATACTTTCGAAAATATAAAAAGGTGGGGGAAGATTTTGTGGGAGAAGATTTACACATATAAAAAGGTGGGGGCTTGGGTTTCTGCGTTGCTAAAGTTTACAATACCTTTGTCTCTAGATGAAACTTCTTTAGAATAATCTCACGATCCCTAGTAATATGTAGGTCAAGATCGTTAGTGAAAAATATATAAGCTCTATTAACATTTTTAGTTATAAAAAAAATAACAATATTCCTTGGAATTCGATAAACTTCTCAAATTAAAGAGACCTTCCAGAAAGAACTTAGATGGCAGGTTGTTAATAGAATTTGTGGGCTGAGAATTATCTCTTACTCTCTCTTTTTAATGGAGTTAAGATTAGCAGGTGGATAGGCTCCTTTATAATCTTACTATGTTGGTAAGGTTGATGAAATTTCTAGGGTAAGAATCCCCTTAACTATTGAAATTTATTGACTTATTTGGTCTACATATTCTATTAGAAAATGTTTGGTTAAATCTATAGCCAAAATCTTGGTACCAAACAAAGGACCATGATGGCCAAAGATATAAAGAAGTCGATTCAAGGTCTAAGACCAAGACCTCTTCTAAGGACGAGAGAGTTCAAGTTTAAAAAAAGGCCATGAAAAATATAGTATTCTACGAACAACCCTTTTCATATGTTCAATGAAAAATAAAGTCAGACCCTGAATGATCCCTAAGGAGTGCTCGGTCAAACACCTGACCAAGAACCTGACCTAGGAAACTCCTCCTCCAAGTCATGATTAAGCCAATGCCTATGAGAAGTGCTCGACCAAGAACTCGATAGAAAAAGAGACTAGCATCCTCTCTTGAGATGTGCTCAACCGATCAGTTCCATAGGCAGTTGCCCCAGCTTGTTTCTACCTTTGACATCGACACTTAACTAAGGAGTGCTTGGTTAGGCATCTGATCGGGAACTTGGGTCGCCATGAATTTATGTGTTCTTAAAGTGTTTTGTATATTTTTAGCTTAAATTAATTTTGTTAGTTTACTTATTTTTAGCTTATTTGAATCTTAGAGAAGCTCGAGTTTGCTTTTCTATTTAAACCATATGTATTTCTTTCATTAAAGAGATTAGAATTTTGAGAGGCAACTTCGCTAAGTTGTCCTCTCTTGCAAATCCTAAACTCTATTTTTATTTACATTCATCCAATTTAAGTATTTCAATTTACTAGTTCTCTTCACATTGTAACAATCTTGTTTTTTAAGACCACGCCAAGTACATTGAGATAGATTTTCATTTTGTGCAAGATCAACCATAGCTTGGTATAGTGATTCCTTCTCATTTTTGTACAAATTTGAGATTCTCATGCTCTAAATTAAATAGGAATATTGGAGATAGTATAGGATTATTGTATAAATTCATCTTATATATATTTAATATCTTTTATATCTTCTCTTTTCTTATTCTTAGGCTTAAATTGTTTTTCTATCCTCTTTGCATATATAGACATTTATGTCAATCAATGAAAGATGAATCACTTTTTGATAAATCATCATTCTACAATTATAAAATGTCACACATTTTAATTCTGATTAATAATAATTACATGTACAATGAGAGATTTAGTATGATTACTTACCTGAGAGCAAGTATTTCGAGCAAGGTTCCAATTGATATGATGGTAAACTTGAATGTACAACTCTTGTCGAAGTTGTTGAATCAGCGGAGTGATTTCTCCGACAAACCTCTTCCCATATAGGTAAGACATGGGCATGTATATTAGACGAGCATAGGACATCATTTTCCCTGCATGGATTGATTGTCTTACTATACTTTCAAATATGGTGTATTTTCCATCCATGTTTAGTCATTTAAGTTTCAAGTTGGAATTAAAATGATTAAACATGAACTTTACATGACCAATTTATAAGCAAATGTGTCTTATATTCGGGTGAATTGTATATTTAGATTAGGGGTGTTCAATGGGTCGCTGGAGCACTGACCCGACCCGCAATTTGCTGGTCGCGGGTCGAATTTTTTTATTTTGCGGGTCGGGTCGGGTCAAACCTGTGCGGGTCACGAGTCAACCCGCGACCCGCAAATTTTTTTTAAAAATATATATTTTTATAATTTTATTAATGTATAAACTATTTTTTTTTAATCGTTGGATTTATGGGTCGCCCGCAAATCCGACGATTTTTATTAAAAAATACATGTTTTTAGGTTAAAAAATATTATTTTTAGGTTAAAAATCATCTTTGACCCGATTGACTTAGTCAAACGAGTCAAGCGGGTTGACCCGCGACCCGACCCGTTAGACCCGCGACCCGCGAGTCGCGTGTCAAGAGTAATTTTTTGGCGGGTTGTGGGTCGACCGGACCCAACCCGTGAACATCCCTAATCTAGATTTAAATGTTTAGAAGATTGTATATGAACCTGACATAATTATAACATGAACATGTGCCTCAAATATATGAATATCTTGTTAAGCGGCCAATTTTCGAGCGCAATAGCACAAACAAGAAAAAATAAATTTTCTAAAAAATAAAAATAATGATTAGGCTCCTAATCCTCCAATATGTTCTAATTCTATTATTCTACTTGTCGGAATTATATTAGGAACCATTAAGTTTCTAAATACTAGATCAATATTTCCTGTACTAGTTTTGATGATAAAAATGTCATTAGGAACTAACATGACTATATAAGTATTGTAGGGAAATATAGATGTCATAGGAAGTACAAAGGAAATAAAGAGCAAAGTTGTGAAACTATCCACCTAACGAAGTCTGTCTTGCATGTCAAGGAAAGAAGGGTATGCACGTCCTTTAGCGCATCAAGCATACATGGGTATAGATGTATTTAGGAAGTTTGCAAAAAACCCACTCACCATAAATAGTTAGAGATGACCTAGGGTTTTGTGTTGTTGGAGTGAAAGAAAGAAAGAAAGAAAGAAAGAAGGTGTTAATGGAAGGTGTGTGATCTCACCAACGACAAGTGGCAATTCCAGAGTCAAAGGGAACTGTGACAAAGATCGTCAGAATGGTTTCGTGCTTTTTTCTTGATTGATTTAGTTCCCTTAGGAACTAGGTTGATAGGCTCGTTCTTGTTGCTAGAATTTGGTAATTTCTTGTGGCAGATAAGTTCGAGTCTTGCATTTGTTACTAAGGAACAAATCAATAAGAAAAATAGTCATTCAAAACCCCCAAGGAAGTAGAGGTTTATCCGCTTGACTAGTTGGTCAACGTGGAGTTCCTCTATAATGAATTATGTCCTTGTGCTTTTTATCTGGCTTTGCTTCTTGCATATTTAATTTACATTGTCTAAGGAACAATTCCCATAACGATTCTTTAACCCTTTATTAATGCATTATCTATCCAATAATTGGTATCAAAGTCTGGCTCTTGATTTTTTTGTTAAGTTGTAGGTTGCAAATATGTCTACAGACTTGAATGCGATTGGTCTACGGAACAACAAGTCGCCAAGACTATTGAAGGACACTTCAAAAGATGGAAAGTGCTCATGAAGGACTCGAGGAGGAGTCATGACTATTAGGCCTAGATGTTTATCGAAATGGGGAACTTTACCATCAATTAAGCCATTAGGGGTGACCTCTCCAAATAGGGTGCAAAAAGTGGAATGTATGGAGGTTAACTTTAAAGCAAAGATGTATCTCAACAATGCTATGTGTGAGCAAGAAGCTGCCAAAGTTGGGAACCTTGAGACCGGTAAGTAAATGATGATGCTATTCAAAAAATGCACAAGGGGAATGGATGTGAGAAGGGAGTTCTTCAAATTCCATATGGGACAAGGTGAAATGGTTTCCACCTACTAGTCTTGATTTGAAGCCGTTTGCATGAAGCTCACCGAATTGGGAATCACCAAGGAAGAGATCTCTAACAAAATGAAGGTCTAATAAGTAATCAATGGTCTCTTAGGGGAAGGGACCCATGATAGAACAACGTTCAAAGAGAACCTTGAGAACAAAAAACCTACAAGAAGGGTGGTAGACAAGGAACTTGACAAGTCCAACAAAGGAATTGCTCAAAAGCTCAATAAGGTGCTCAAGTCGGTTCAGGAACAGTTTGAGGATTTTGGTGACAAAGAGGACGATTTTATGGTTCTCATCACCAATGATTTTCGCTCTCTTTACAAGAAATGCAAGTTCAAAAGGAAGTACAATGGAGATAGTTCCTAAAGGAATAACAACAAATCAGGTGCACTATGGCTATTGAGGACGAGTCTAAGGAATCACAAGAGAAAAATGGAGAACTTTGAATTCAGCTTGATTCTCTTTGGGTTGAAGGAAAATGTCAAACCTATCTCTTGTTCTATGTGTGATGAACTTTGGATTGAGCTTGATTGTCTTAGGGTTGTTAATAGTGACCTTAGGACAGATTGATTGGCCCTCACTCTTGAAAATGATTACTTCTTAAAGAAAATTCAAAACGGAAAGGGAAGTGGGTAGATGATCTTCCCCAAGAAAGTTAACTTTGTTCCATGTAGACATGGAATTGGGTTCACTGGGAGTGGTTCCAAAGATTATGGAAAAGTTTTGACTCAAGAAGAGCACATTGAGTGTAGAGCTTTGGAACTAAAAATTGAAAAGATAAAGACCCATCTAGAAGAAAAAATCAGGGTCCTAGAGAGTGGAATAATAAGAAAAAGGGAGTACAATACGAGTAAAACTAGTCATAAGATATATGTGAAAATAGCTAAGGGAACTAGGTCTAGTGTTCCTAACAAAGAAACATTAGAGAAGAATAGGATCTAGAAACCCCACCCTAAGTATTACCTAGGAGAGTACTACAGAACTTGTTGGCACCGCGAGCTCATGGTCAATGTAGGAAGAGAAAAGCTTCGGTCAAAGCAAACCACAAAACTTGGAACAATAAAAGGAAACATCAAGTTGGTCATAACAAGAGTAAGTATACATGGGGCGTCTAGGAACAATAACAAAGAGTCTTTTGATGTTAATATTGCTGAATTTGTTGCTACTCGTGAATTTTATCCATATAGGGAATTGTTTTGCATGTGGAAGTGAGGGGGAACAACACGTGGTTTATTGATAGTGTTTGATTAGGATAAATGACAAGAAACATTAATTACCTCACTTCACCTCACACTCAAGCCAAAGGTTTCAATAAAAAGAATAAAGGAGCAATTCTAGGAATGGGAGAAATAAAATTGAACAAATCAACAAAAGTCAGCAACGTCAACTTGGTTAAGGATATTAGATACAACTTGTTGAGTGTTGCACAAATGTGTGATTAAGGGAACAATGTGGTCACTTTTGACTCAAATGAATGCCTAGTGGTGAACAAGGAAATGAACAAAGTCATTCTAAAAGGGCAAAAATTAGACAATGCCTACATGGTTGATACTAAGTTTCAAACTCCAAGGAAACTATGGCTTATAGTTCCCACTAATGAGACGAAACATTGGCATAGGAGACTTTGTCATGCTGGGTTGAATCAAATTTTGAAACTTTTCTTGTGGGATTTAGTTATTGGAATTCAATGGATAAATCCTAACAACCATGTAGACATTGTTCAATTTTTTCCCTTTTAGAATGACTTTGTTCATTCAAATAACTAAAGCAAAACGGGATAGGTCGGTTTAGGGGGGGAACTTCGTTTTTAATTTCATTATAATAACTAAAGCAAAATAAAAAATAAATACAAGAGAAAATATAGTATTTTTGATTATCGGGAAGGGGAGAAACTCTAGGAAGCAGCCATAGCTCGGGTGGTAGAGGGTTACAACCCTCCCATTCATAAACTCCAAGTATCTGAAAAATATAAATGCTTTAGATATTATTTGGTGAAATACTGAATTGGCATCACAAATATCATATTTGGATATTTAGGTATTAAAAACAAGGGTAAATTTTTAAAAATCACCCGTAAATTATAGACTTTTTCCCTAAACCACCCATATAAATTAATATTGCACAAAACCACCCGTATAATGACTTTTCTACTTTCTGTCAAATTTAATAGTAACTTTCTCTCCCTTCCCTCAAGTGTCTTCCTCTCTTGATTTTCCTCACCCTCTCTCTCCTACCTCAACCCTTCCTCTCCTCTTCGACTCTCCCCTGCTCACCACTTAGCTCTCTCACACCCAAAACATTGTTCCTTCCACTAATTTAAATTATTAGAATAGTATTAACTTTCAAAGCATTATTAATATACATGACTCATTTATGGAGAGAAATCAAAACTTAAATATTCCCTCATTAAAATGTTGTTTATGACTAATTTGTCTGATTATGCAGGAACTCTCAAACTTATTATACAAACAAGCTAATTTTATGAGGTAATTAGGGAGGAAGAGTGGAGAACCACAATATCTAAGCAACTAGTACAATATTGATTTATACGATTGGTTTTGTGAAAAAATCCATAATTTACGAGTGGATTACTAAGATTTACCTTAAAAACAAAAAATGAACATTTGACTGCATTTTCTTCAAAAAAAAACACGCTTCACATGCACAAAAATCATACTCCCTCTGTTCTATTCTACTTGTCTTTCTAAACTCAAAATTTGGTTCAACAAAACTTGTCCATTTAGGATTTTATTTAATTAATATATTGGAAATTGTTCATATTGACTTTTTTCTCTCTATCTATTGGCTATAAAGGGTAGTTAGTAATTCATTGGTGATTACATTTAGAAAATTTTCAATGATTTTTTTAATATATGTGAAAAAAGCAAAAAGGACAAGTAGAATAGAACGGAGGGAGTATGTATTAATAAAAACTCTTTTTTAATGGGTTTAAACTAGTTAATTTTTATTTATAATAATTTAAAACTCGCATTTGTTAGAAAATTCAAAACTAATAGTTTTTAAATAAAGACATGCTCGCACACTCAAGCACGGCTGGATAGACTTCAGCCAGTTTAAAAAATGGCAAAATATATCAACAGACACTCGAACTTGTAACTTTTTTTCAACTAGTCTCCCGTACTATGATGTGGCATGGAGAGTGGAATGGCGAGTGAACACCAATCGATAATTTGACGAGTTAAGTGGTAGGAATTTGATGACATGGAATTTTTTTATAATTTTCTTTTTTTTCTATCTTCTTTTCCTTTTTTTCCTTCTTTCCTTTTTATTTTTTTTCTTTTCTTTTATAATTTTCCTTCCGTGGAACTTTTTTTTCTATCTTCTTTGCCCTTAACCTAGAGAACCAGAGAGTCAGGACGAATCGAGAAAGAATTCCACTTCACACCGCCGACATTCTTCACTGACGGATTTGACTTCAACCGGACCGGTGGATTCAGGAGAACCAGAGTGTCAGGACGGAACGATAACCAGAGAGAAAGAATTTGGCTTCTACACCGTCGACATTCTTCATCGCCGGATTCAACATCTACACCATCGGCATTCTACACCGTCGGCATTCTACACGGGGCGAACTAGAGAGTCCAGAGGACGGAATGACGAACTCAGAGAAAAAATTCAACTTCTATACCGCCGGATTCGACTCTTCAACCAGACCGGCTGAATCTGGCGAACCAAAGAGTCAGGAACCAGATCTAGAGGACGGAACGACGAACTCGGAACAACGAAGTCGGAGAAAGAATTCGACTTCTACAATAGGAGCATTCCAAGGAACCAGATCTAGAGGACGGAACGACGATCTCAAAGAAAGAATTCAACTTCTCCACCACGGCATTCCAAGGAATCATATCCATGGTAAAAACAATTTACGTATGTTTTAGATTTCTTTAATGGCGGAATTTGATTCGGGACTATTTGAGACGGGAAATTAAAGGGTTTTGACAAATTTGACGGTGAGGAATCCAAATCTAGTCTTAATTTATGAATCAAAGGATTGAGAGAATTTTGGGATTTAGGCTTGTTCTTGAGTTGGGAGAGGAAAAGTGACGTGGAGTGAATGAAAGAGGATGATAGTGATTTGTCTCTTGTTTGATTTTTGGCTTATGTGGCAAAATATTGGCCCACATTTGGCTTAAAAATGTACACATCAGCGCGCGTGATGTACACTTAGAGCTTTAGTGTTTATTTGCACAAAATTAGTTAAGTGTAGGTGTTTCATTGAACATTTCATAGTACGGGGGGCTGGTTGAACAAAAGTTACAAGTTCGAGTGTTTGTTGATGTATTTTGCCTTTAAAAAATTAATGCAAATGAAGGTTATTTTAATTAAAAATAGTGAAAAATAAGATAAATCAATGAGTTAAATCCAACCTAGCAAGAATTGGTCATGTTTAGATAATATTATATTTGTATTACTTGTTAATATTATCTCTTGTAATTATCTTCTAATATCTTTCCGTTCAGATTGTAGAAGTATCTAGATCCTAATTTCTAGAATTTGTTATAATCTCCAATAAACTATGTATGCACGTTCATTCTTGAGAATACAAATTTAACGCTTCTACTCACAATTTCATAAGCTTTACATGGTATCAGGTATCAGCCTGACTTTTGATCCTCACAATCAATCATGTCTCTTAATCCTACCTCTCCTGCACAATTTTTGCTTTTCGCTTCATCCTCTAATGGAAATTCTCCAAACTTTCATATGCCCAATTTCATGATTCGCCTTGATTGTGGAAATTATTTTCTTTGACGTAGTATTGTTTGTTCAGCTTTGGAGGATTTTGACGTTGATTCATTCATGTCTCTTGGTGCTCCTCCCTCGATAATTCCTCCTACTTACCTATGCCAACATATTCTCCTCTAATGTCGAAAGCATCACTTGTTGCCTTTGTCGCTGGCAATTAGGCTCAATCCTCCACCACTCCGGTCCGAGTTCCCAATCTCGCTTTTCATGCTTGGGTCCGCAAAGACCTCCATGTGCTTCTTTGGCTTTGCTCTACCCTTACGATGCCTCTTCTCAATTATTTCATTATGGCTACCACCACTACCGAAGCATGGCAAATTCTTGCACGCCTATTTCACGCCCAAACTAGGGCATGACAGACGCATCTTCGCCATCAATTGCATAATATTTCCAAGGGTTCCATGAGCATCCTTGATTATGTCGAGAAGAAACATGCTATTGCTGACGAATTGGCTGAAAGTCTTTATGTAGTGTCTGATGACGACTTGGTCTCTTACATACTGCTTGGTTTGGGATCATAATTTGCGTCTTTTTGTTGAGCATTTGCAATGCACAAAGACATTGTCTCCTATGATGATATCCTAGGTGTTCCCTTACAAGTGAAAAAACGAATGGAGGAAGACTCTCGATCATTGGCTGATTCAATCGAGCCCTTTGTGAACATTGCCTCTTCTTGAGCTCAATGAGGAGTGTGGCCGCCCCTCTACATCTTATCGCAATTTTGGTGTTGAAATTGAAATGCCTGATTCCTCTAATAAACAGCGCCCGACTTGCCAAATTTTTCAAACCGTGGGGCATGAAGTTGCCAACTACTTCAAATTGCTAAATCTCAATGTCAATCCTGCCACAAACAAGCATGTGGCAACTGCTCTTTCTCAACCTAAAATGTCCAACAGCAAGTCAGCATATGTCGCAGCTTGTCATAATGAGATTGTTGATCCTTGGTTCATTGATTTCGGCTCCAGTCATCATATAATGTGACAATGGACACGAACAACCTCAGCATCAACTTAGCATATGATGGTGTCGATAAGCTTGTCGTTGGTAACGGTAAGGCCCTACCCATTACTAATCTTGGGCACTTTATTTTATCTCCTATGCATGTTGCCAATAAACTGTTACAACTTTCTGATATCATTATTGTTCCAAAGATTACCAAAAAATTGTTGAGTGTTTCCAAACTTGCAAAAGATAATAATGTGTTTTGAGTTTCATGTCAATTTTTGCATGGTTAAGAATTTGCAAGGTCAGGCTCTTCTAAGAGGAACCATTGAGAATGGCTTATATCGTCTTTTGTGTCTTCCCAATTTGTCTTCCTTGAGTCATCTCGTAGCCATGGTTGGTGAGTGAGCATTGCTTGATTGTTGGCATCATCGCCTGACACACCCAGATGAGTTTGTTCTTCCTCGTCTTGTTTCGAATTAACGCCTTCCCATCTCCTCCAATAAATTGGCGTCTGTTTGTGGCTCTTGTCAACTAGGCAAGAGTCGCCGTTTGCAACTTTCATCTAGGTCAAGTAGTGCTTTGCATCCGTTTCATTTAATCCATTCGGATGTACGGGGCTTGCCTTTAAGTCTTCCCTTAATGGGAATAGGTATTATGTTAGTTTTATTGATGATTGTACGAATTTTATGTGGGTGTATTTCCTATCTAATAAATATCAAGTCTTAAGTATTGTTTAGCGCTTTATCAAAATGATTCAAACACAATTTTCCACTCTAATAAAAGCCTTCCAAACTAATTGTGATGGCGAATATCGTAATGTGTCCGTATACATTTATTCTCTTGGTCTCGTTCATCGCGTTTGTTGACCATATACCTCTACTCAAAATGGGTCATTCGAACGATAAAAAGTTGTCATTGTTGAAAATGGACTATCGCTCTTAGCTCATGCTAAACTCCCTTAATATTTTTGGGAACATGCCTATCATACAGTTGTCTATTTTTCAAATCACACGATTACTCCTATTCTTAATTATATTTCTCCTTTTTGAGCAATTATATGGATAAATCTCACACTAGAAATTTCTTAAGTCATTTGGTTGTTTATGCTACCCATATTTACGAGCTTACAATCAAAATAAAATGGATTTTTGATCTCTTCCATGTGTTTTTCTAGGTTATAGCTCCAAACACGAAGGGTATGTTTGCTTTGATATTTCAACGCATCGAGTTTATATTTCTCAGTTTGTCGTGTTCAATGAGCTGAGTCTCAATTTCCAGATCCAATTCACTGTTCTTTGGATAATTCTACCCCTACTCAAATTCCTATTTGTCCTTCTACCGAACCACTTGCTATTCTACAGCAGGTCACCTTTGTCGATGGGACCTCACCGGTGTCGCCTCCTGCCAATTTAGTCCAATCACCCATGTTCGAGTCGCCGCCCATGTCTCCTATCTCACAACACCTCCATCTTCAGATTCCGCCTTCATCCCTTCTTAACTCATTGTCCGCAACTACTCCATTGTCGTCTTCCAGCCCCACATCACCTATCTTCCCTTCTCCTGACCATGATGGGTCGATAGTTTCTTCCGGGTCGAGTCAACTTCCCTCCACCAGTGTGTCACCATCTCTCATGGCTCCCTCCTCATCTAACATGCAACCACCGATAAACCCATACCCTGCTGCCACTTCTTAGTTTCACCCCTCAGACACCACGTCCCATATCGTGACCACCCGTTCCCATACACATTCCCTTAAATTGAAATCAATGTTATCCACAAAATTAATTCCCCCTCCCACATGCATTAACCACTAATCCTGATACCAAAATTTTCCATCAAGCAACAAAAACCCCAAATTGGCAACATGATGTACAGTTAGAATATGTTGCTCTTATGAAAAATGGGACCTGAGAATTAGTTCCTCGACCTGCTAGCGCTCATGTTGTTGGATGTAAGTGGGTTTACAAGATTAAGCGGAAGCCTGGTGGCTATATTGATTGTTATAGGCCCGCCTTGTTGCCAAGGGTTTTAATCAAGAAGATGGAGTTGACTATTTTGATACCTTTAGTCTAGTTATTAAGCCTACTACGATCAGATTTGTCTTGAGTTTGGCTGTAATGCATAGTTGGCCTCTCTTTCAGGTTGATATCAACAATGCGTTCCTGAATGGTGATCTTGTTGAAACTATGTTTATGGATACACCACAGGGTTTTTAAGCTCGTGATAAGCCTAATTATGCTAGTGGTCTACGCAAGACACTTTATGGACTCAAGCAAGCGCCATGGGCTTGGTTTTAAAAGCTTCGAGATTCTCTCATGCGACAGGTATTCAAGGGTTGTATTTTTTTACTCATCTTTATTTATTAAACACCATGGCCAATATGTTTTTTATGTCCTAATCTACGTTGATGACCTAATCATCACTGGCTCTCATGCATCGTTTATTGATAGCTTTGTCATAAGCTTGAATCGAGACTTCTCTCTTAAAGACCTTGGTTCTCTTCACTACTTTCTTGGTATTGAAATCACTCGATTTGCATCATCTCTTCACTTATGCCAGCGTAAGTATATTGTTGAAATACTTGAGCGTAGCTCTATGGCTGGTGCAAAACCCATTGCTTCCCCAGCAGAACCATGTTCCAGACTTGTCGAGGTAGGTGATCCCGTTATTGGTCCACATCTTTATCATAGTGTTGTGGGTGCTCTCTAGTATGCCATAATTACTCGTCTTGAGATTTATTATGCTATTAACAAATTCTGCCAAATATATGCATAGTCCTACTAAGATTCATTGGGTTGCTATAAAGCGCATTTTGCGCTATCTAAAAGGCACCATATCGTCTTTAGAAGGCGAGTGATTCTCGTTTAGTTGCCTATTCAGAAGGAGAGTGTTCTAGACTTTGGTGGTAACCTCATCAGTTGGTCATCCAGGAAGCAGAAAGTAGTGGCTCGTCGTAGCACTAAAGCTGAATATCCAGCTATTACTTTCACTGCTACTGAGCTTATTTGGTTGCAACAATTGTTACATGAAATGGTTGTTCCTATTTCTAGCTCGCCTATATTGTTGTGTGACAATTTGAATGTTACCTTTCTCTCTATTAATCCTGTCTTCCATCAGCGATCCAAGTATATCAATATCGACTACCACTTTGTTCGAGAACAAGTTACCTCTGGAGAGCTTGTTGTTCGGCATGTTCGTTCTCTTGATTAGATTGTTGATGTCTTCACTAAAGTTGTTAAGACTCATCGTTTTCAAACTATGTGTTCCCAAGTTTCCCGACCATGAGCTTGCTAGGGGGCTGTTAGGATAATATTATATTTGTATTGCTTGTTAATATTATCTCTTGTAATTATCTTCTACTATCTTTCAATTCAGATTGTAGAAGTATTTGTTAGACCCAAAAACATCCAAGTATGATTTCAAGATCGTCGTCTTCACAAAGACTGAAGACTACCGTCGTCACAAAGACCATCATCATCAGAAAAACCACCATCGTCAGAAAGACCATCATCATCGCAGAGACCAACATCGTCACAAAGACCGAAGACTGTCGTCATCACAAAGATCGAAGATTGTTGTTGTCACAAAGACCGAAGACCACCATCGTCATCTGACCATCCCGCAGAGCCAACGAGATCCCGAGATCTTCGAGTAAGTTGCAACCGCCTTTGACCATATCTTCCACAACGTCCACGACCTATTTTTGAGGAGAACGTTTATTCTTGATCTTGTAACTACTTATATATGATTTTCCCTACTATATAAAGGGATCTAAGGGCATAGCCTCGGGATATAAACATTAGTACACCACAATTCCCCTCTCTTGTAATCAGAACGCTCTCATAACTCACATTGCTCTCGGAGACCGTTGTCGTCTAAGCAGGACCGCTAGCATCTGACCGTTGTCTTCCCAGCAGTTTTCACATGATTATGGGTCATAAATCCCGGATCTAAGCTTATAATCGCTTGTTTATTATTAATAAGAAGAGACAAGCATTTCTTCTTTATTTTTTTGTCTTTACATTCAATTTGCTTACTTATTCATCACTTTCGTTTATTGTTTTTACTCGTTCTCCTATCAACCCGATCCAATCGCATCCCTTTCGCTTCAAACCTCATCTAGGACATTAAAGTGATTAATTGGTCATTTTTTCCAAAACAATTTGGCGCCCACCGTGGGGCCGATAGCTAAAATCCAACCGAGCAACCTCCTACCAAACACCAACTGTTCACCATTGATGACCTTTTTGCTCGTCTCGATACCCTCCAAAAAGACCTTGATGAATTAAAAGCCGAAAAAACCAAATCCAATGCCCGAGTGGCGCAACTAATAGTTGAAAATGAGTCTTTGAGATCGCAGGTACACACGAGCAAGACTATGACCACCGCAGGAGCTTTCCATGAAGAGACCATGATCATCCAAAATCCTCCAGCGGTGACCTTTCCTGGAATGACGATGATGGCCCGAGAAACTTCCTCTCTGGGGGTCCCATTCCAGCAGCCGACAGAAGATGACGGGATCACTCCCAACTCTCTCGACATTGAGGAGTTCATCAAGCAAAAGTTCCAAGAAAAATTAAAGCCTCTCTATGAGAAAATTGCAAGGATCCCTGGAATCCCACGTCCCATCGAGAAGGAACCCGAAGATGGCTATGAAGCTTCTCCCTTTGTGGAATCTATTTCCATTGATGATTTTCCTAAGGGGTTTCTTGTTCCGTACATGTCAAGCTACGACGGCACCAATGATCCTAATGATCATCTTTTGATCTTCAAGCAAAAGATGATGATGACTTCCATCCCTGAAAAGGATCGTGAAGCCATCATGTGCAAAAGCTTTGGTGCAACTCTTGAGGGTCCGGCCCTAAGATGGTTCATTAGTTTGCCACAAGGATCCGTGGAATCATATGTGAATCTCGCTGACTTATTTAAAGTTCAATTCATGAGTAGTCGACGACTTGAAAAGTATTCTAATGACTTATTTCGAATTGCGCATGGATATGATAAAACTCTCCAAGATTACATGAACCGTTTCGTTCATGAGAAAATCAAAATCCTTAATTGTGATGTTAAGCATCTGGTCATTGCCTGGTTGAGCACTCCTGATCTTAAGCAGGTACAAATCAAAAGGTTGACAAACGACTTTTGCAGGGGTCTTTGTCCGTTAAAAGCCCTCGGTTCCTGAGGCACAACTCAAAAGTTTTCACATAGTTGCATTTTCACAAGAAAGCAAGTTTGTACTCTTGGTTAACGACATTGACCGAGTCTAAGATATTGGCTAGCGGCTTCGATCAAGTTAATGCCCAACACCGATAGTTTTCATCAAGTTAAAACGCCCGTGGCTACACAACTTTGGTAGAACCAGCGCTAGAGGCTAACAACTTCGGTCAGGTCCATGCCTTTAGCTGACGACTCCGATCAAGTCCGTACCTTTGACCATTGACTTTCATCATCATGTTGTCTGATTTCTAGTGGCTCAACAGCTTCCAAACGCAATTGTTCCCAAGAAGGCGATGAGGCTTTTGACGAAAGGCTTTAAATTCATCTCGCCCGTCTCCTCGCCTCAACGACCAAGATGGATTTGGGGTATTGTTAGACCCAAAAACTTTAAAGTATGATTTCAAGACCGTCGTCGTCACAAAGGTTGAAGACCATCATCGTATGAAAAACCACCATCGTCAGAAAGACCATCATCATCGTAGAGACCAACATCGTCACAAAGACCGAAGATTGTCGTCGTCATAAAGACCGAAGACTGTCGTTGTCACAAAGACCGAAGACCGCCATCGTCGTCTGACCATCCCGCAGCGCCAATGAGATCCCGAGATCTTCGGGTCAGTTGCAACCGCCTTTGACCATATCTTCCACAACGACCACGACCTATTTTTTAGGAGAACATTTATTCTTGATCTTGTAACTACTTATATATGATTCTCCCTACTATATAAAGGGATCTAAGGGCATACCCTCAGGATATAGACATTAGTACACCACAATTCCCCTCTCTTGCAATCAGAACGCTCTCATAACTCACATTGCTCTCGGAGACCGCTGTCGTCTGAGCAGGACCGCTAGCATCTGACCGTTGTCTTCCCAGCAGTTTTCGCATGATTATGGGTCATAAACCTCGGATCTAATCTTGTAATCGCTTGTTTATAATTAATAAGAGGAGATAAGCATTTCTTCTTTATTTTTGTTGTTTTTACATTCAATTTGTTTACTTATTCATAACTTTCGTTTATGGTTTTTACTCGTTCTCCCATCAACCCGATCCAATCGTATCCCTTTTGCTATCAAACCTCATCTGAGACATTAAAGTAATTAATTAGTTATTTTTCGTCCAAAACAGTATCTATAACCTAGTTTATAGGATTTGTTATAATCTCCTATAAACTATATATGTATGTTCATTCTTAAGAATATAGATTAACCCTTCTACTCACAATTTCATAAGCTTACAGTTCAAAACATTTAAAAAAAAATCTCAAAGCAAATAGGGGTTTTATTCACCTCAAAGATTAATTTAATCATCAAATCACCAAATATGTGTTGGTTATTTACTCTCGAGAATAATGTGTTTGATATTTCTAGTTTTGGAAATGTTGCTAAGCATATATATAGTGATGAGCTTACCGGAATGCACAAGCAATCGAAAATCGTATTTTTCATCAAGAATTTGAATTTTTGAACAAACGTGAGCATGTCTCTAATTTTGAAATTTTTAACAAAATGTGAATATGTCTTCTTTTGAGAATTTTGAATTTCTTAACTAAAATGTGACTATTATTGTTAACTAGAAAGGAAGATTTAAAAAAAAAAATAGGTTTCACGAAATGAGTTTTCTGTACACGAATCAAATTTTTCAAAAAAAAATACTTAACTGAATGGATTTTGTTTTTTAATACTAAAATGTCTACAAGACATGCCCCAAATGTGACATTCTTATCATTTGTTATAGTTACTTATTAGAAAGTAATTTTTGAAAAAAATATATGCTTTTTTATCTCAAATTATGTGAATAATTATTATATTTTTGTGTTTAATTTTTATTAAGTAAAGTATAGCAAGTCCTTAATACCAAATCTGCTATACACTACAAATACTATTTACTCTATACTTGCGAAGAAAATGATGGTTACCGTTAGAAAGAACTTCCCCCAAGAAGGAACGCCGAGTGCACCGCCGTGATCGAGGATCCACTTTCGGGCTTTTGAGACGGCGTTGTTTGGGCCGCCGTCGGGCCCCTCACCCAGTAGCCTCAACGCCACGTAGTTGAACGCTGAACCGAGCACGGTGCTGGGGCCTTCTATGTGTAGTCCCCATCCCCCATCTTCATTCTACGCATGCACCCAATTATTTTTTATTTTTTTTTGGTCGAACATGCACCCACTTAATTCATTTTTAAGTTTTCAAAGTTACGAAAATATATACACGAAATATGTACATACTTGATGATTATAAATGTAGCGTTTGATCTCCTTTTGATGTTCCGATGAAAGAACATTATTCAATCCTCCAGTTATGTACAACGCCACGATCTGTAGAGGTTCCATCAATCAATCATCAATTTATTTCTAATTTCTTAGGCTGCAAACCTAATACAGTACATCATTCCCAATCTTCATTCTACATCATTCCCAACTTTTATTTAAAAAAGTTCCCGGATCATGCCCGGAATTTTTTTAAATAAAATTTATAGTATGTTAATTTAAATATAATATAAGCATTATAATTTACATAATCAAAAATAATATTACAAATAATTAGATTAAATATTATATATTTATAATTTATTTTAATTATGGTAATATTTTATTATTAAAATATATACAAACATTATCTTATTCTTAAAAATGCTATCTGTAATATTTATTACTTAATAATTATAAATAATTTGACACTCTTAACTCATAGTGTTGACTCGAACCCGTACAAATTAAAATCGCAGTGGATTGACTCAATCAAAAGGTAAATTTTAACGACATGAACCCGTACTCAACTCGAACTCAAAATGACTGAACTTAAACCCGATTGAACTGACCAGATCAAACAGTTTAACAATAAGGGATCACTATTTTATTTATTTATTTAGGGACCCGTAGTATAAAAATAATATACTTATGAATAGAAATTTAATATATTACAAGATAAAACATATCTATACCGAAATTAATTAAAATGTTGTCATACTTAATAATAGAAAATTAGTGTAAAAAATCAACATCCTTATGGATAAAAAACTTAAAAAGTTATCATACTTATGAATAGACAATTTATATAAGAATATATAAAATCTAAAATTAAAAATATGGTGCATATTAATTAAAAAAATTGTCATAATTATGGATAGAATATTATTATAAATAATTTCATAACTAAAAATATGGTGATTGAGACATTAAAATTTGATGACAATATTGCATTTAACTATCGTATTTATAGATAAAAAATTAATATATAAAAACAACATATTTATGAATGAAAATTTTAAAATTTATCATTCTTATTTGTAGAAAATTAATATTGAAAAACCCGACATTAATAAAAAATAATTTTTTTAAATATACATTTGGGCCAGAATTAATGTGGTGGCTAGAAAAGTTATAACTTTAACATGTAGTTATAGATAGATATGGCGATTTTTATTTCAACATATATATGTGATCATGTGTACATATTTTTTCTTATCTTTTTTTAAATTTATCTTTTACAAATATAATAAATATAATGTCCTTTTTATCTATATTGGTCAAATCTATTAATATTATTTTATCTTTATGTGTATTTGGGTTAAATTCTTAAAAATATTACTTTATCTTTATGAGATAATTTTTTTTCATAATTAACTATTGAAAATTATTATTTTAATAAAGGGGTGTGTGGCGTAATGTGGTGGCAAAAATTGCTTCAGCTTTAGGTTTTAGTAATTGTTAATTTAACGAATACATGAATTTAATACTTAATTTATTTAATGAATATGATTTAATTTAATATAAAAAACTTATTTATTAGAAAAAAAAGTATATAAAATTTTACAATTAGTGTCATGTGAAACGGGGCCAAAATTATTAAGGTAATCCCACTATAATTTTTATGGCTTAATGATAATTTATTTATGAGAAAATAAAAATAAAATTTATTTGAATTAGAATCATTTAATTTTAAAAATATTTTAGAAAAATATAAAAAGGTAACAATAATCTAAATTCTTGTAATTTTTTTTTATCAAATTCAATTCTTAAAAAATTTGAATAAAAAATAAAAATATAATTGATAAGAAACAATGAAAAAATATAAATAAAGAATAAATTTTTTAAAGATAAGAAAATCATTTATTTTACATAAATAATTCAAAAAGAAAATTAAGGAAAAGATAACGTAAATTTTTTATTATCAAAAGTCAATTTAGGCAAGTAATTATCTAGATTGAAAGTTCTATTTTTTTTTATAAATTTTTTATTTAAGATACATCTTTTACATAAATAGATAAAAAAAAAGATAAAATAATTTTATTTAATTTTAAATAAAATTCAAAATTAATTTTTTCATATAATTAGATAGAAATTTAATTGGAAAAACTAAATTAATATATCTATCTTTATATATAATATCTAATGTTCTACAATTTATTTTAATTTTAGATAAAATCTTTTAGATCTATCCTAATTCCTAATATATAATAGATAACATCTTTATTTTAGATAAAATCTTTCCTAGAATAATTTATCTTATTTCTATATTATCCTAAAATAATATCAACATATATAATTTCCAAAATAAAAAATCTTAGGTGGCTTAACGTGGAAACGGCATGTAGGAAAATCCTAGGTGGCGCAATGTGGTGACATTATTTCTTGCGTCTTGTATATATATACATAGATTATTTAATATCTATAATCTACATATGCATCTATAACTATATATTAAAGCTGTCCCTTTTCGAGCCACCAGAACGATTCTGACCCCACCTCATATTTACAAAATTAATTTTTATTTCTAATATTTTAACTTTACCCTATTATATTATTCATTAACTATTTAAATCTATCTTTAACATCAAACAAATATCTATTTAGTATAACAATATCTTTTGAAAACTTCCTTATACAAATATTTAAAATTAAAGATAACAAATTTAAAATATTTTTAAATAAGTATAAATATCTTTTACTTTTTAGCATGATGTCTTTTCACGAAATTATTTATAGATATATTTTTTCTTTTATAAAAAAAATTAATGATAAATACTTATAATGTTTAAGAGTAAAAAAATAGGTAATATCTATAACTATATATTAAAGTTTTATCTTTTCGAGTCACCGGAACGATTCTAGCCCCACCTTATATTTAAAAAATTAATTTTTATTTATATTATTATAACTTCTTTCTATTAAATTCTTTATAACTATTTAAATTTATCTCTAACATCAAAAAAATATCTATTTAGTATAATAATATTTTTTGAAAGCTTCCTTATACAAGTATTTAAAATTAAAGATAAAATATTTAAATATTTAAATATTTAAAAATAAAAATAAATATTTTATCATATATCTTTTGACGAATTTATTTATAGAAATATAGTGATTTTATTTTATAGAAAATTATTGAATAAATAGTTAAAATTTTTAAAATTAATAAAAATGGATAATAAATTATTTTATAGATATTGAAATATTTTATAAACTCTAAATTTACGTACATGAAAAGTAATAAAATAGGAAGAATATAAAATAAATTACTTATATTAAAGTTTATATTTAAATATTTTTAATTTATTTATTAATATTCTATTTATATGCATACAAAATAAATGCGGGTACATTAGCTAGTTGTTTACTAAAACACTAAATCATGATATCCAAAATATTATACCTAGTAACATATATTCCCGGACCTTGTACGGATTTTGAGTAAATAATAATAATTTTTTTCAAATACATCAATTGTCTAGTGACAAATAATCCCGATCTTTAAACACAAATTATTTTTTAATTTTTATAAATAAGATAAACTTAAATATTTTCTAGATTCTAGAATACTTTTTTATCATTAATATCCAAAATTGAATAATAGATCAAGTTTGCTTAAATAATTTAATTTAATAAAATATTCTAATTAAGTTTTTTTCTAGAATTTAAAACCAATAATAATTCATTAGGAAAATAAATTTTTACGTATCCAAAAATAATAGTTGAAAAATATGGGTTCTATACACATGTCTTGCACAGTTGCACATGATTTATTATATATAGATTTATATATATAATTTAATATTATAAATTGAATATTGATCATCATTTCAATATAATTCAAATATAATAGTTATGTTCTTAATATTTCTAAAAAATAGTATATTATTATATTAGTATTTGAAAAATATTTTATAATGAAGATTATGTTTCTATCACTTGCCAAATTTTAAGATATCTAAATATGATTCTAGTAACATTATTATATTAAAAAATTATTTTATAATAAAGAGTATATTTCTTGCCAAATTTTAAGATCTCTTAATATACTTGTATATTAGTAACATTATTATATTCAATAAAATTGTTCCATAATGGATTATGCTCCTAACACAACTTGCCAAATTTTAAGATCTCTAGATATAATTTTATGTTAATAATATAAGGAATATTATTTTAATATAAGAATGTAAATACTTAAATAAACGAAGGGCAAAGAGGTAAATGGAAAAATTAAAACGCATATGTGACATAGTTAAGACGACGACACGTAAGATAGAAGGATTCGACTTTAGTTATAGTATATTGATATACACGTTTGGAGGTGACTAATTTATTGTTTTCAACACAACCAAATTCAAGAACGTAGTATATATAATGATTTTTTAGTGTATAGATTAAGTTTCTTAAAATAATAATATTTTATTAATTTATATATATTTAAGATTATTTTTTTAAGAAAAGGTCCATCAATTTTCTTATAGAGCTTTTGTTTTGTTAAATAATATACTTAATCTATTGCCTTAGGACATAAATTAAAAAAATTGTATATGTAATACTCACAAGAGGAGGCATGGTAAATAAGAGGCCAGCTAATTCAGAAGGCCAGTGGCCGTCGTGGGCTTGAATGCTGCACAAGTAGTCTACTCCTCTTCGGAGGGTTGTTGTCACCGCTTCCTCCGTTAGATTTTCCACTAACCCTCCCCCACAACTAGTATATGATCTCCTCCTACGTTGTTAGCATCACTTTTCATCATCCTCTCACTCTCCCACAAAGAGGTCGTCACCTCATATAGAGTGAGAGTCTCCTTTCCTACAAGTAATGTCTGTACCAAGGACTTTTAGGACTTTGGAAAAGATGCTAATAACAACAACGCCTATTCCTTGCCTAAATTTTATCGCTTGCATTCATCAATTGGCATAAAAGTTGATTATATGAATTAATGTGGTCATGATCGATTACCTTCTTCCTCCATCTTCAGCGAGTAAAACTCCATCTTCAAACATAATCAATTCGTCGACGATGTCGATGCTTAAGTGCTCTCTACCTTCCCCGCAACGCCTTTGGGTTTGCCTCATTCAACACACTAAACTTGATTGCATGAGCTAATGCCAATCGAATTGTACCCACGACCTTCTTTTAGATTTTTCTCCATTCCTTCTCGCTCATGAAGTGAGGCTTCTCTTCTAAAGCATGATCAAGATCTTGCTGCACCAAAAGGTCTTGTATCGTACTCTATCACAACGTAAAGTTAATCTTCCCATTAAAGAACGTCCTCGACACGCTAGACGCCATCACACCAACAAGAGAGATCCTTCCACAAACGAGTTCTAACCGCGAGCATCACCAACACCGATAACCTCCGCAATCTTAGCTCTGATATTACTTTTGGGAAGTTGACTTTTCCATGACTCTTGTACACCCGCCGAAAATCCATTAACACAAAGATACAATTTTATAAAAGTGAATTTATATTATATATGTAAAATATATATTAAGTATTCAACTCGAACTCACACGCTCAAAAAAAACTTCACCTCACAGACACTCTGATCAAATTTGGTCGATGCACGAAATGAGCTACTTTCTTCTTATTTATACATGTACGCAAGCCCATAACAGACCTTCACGCTTTTCTAGATGTTTACGTATCTTTCCTAGATAGTATTATCCAAGTAGCCCAACTTGTAGATTATTCTAACTAATCCCCACATACTTATTTAATTTGTTTCTCTAGAGTACTCCACCGTCTTCTTGGTAGGGTTATAATCGAACCGAGTCGAATCGAGTTTTGAGTTTTTCAAGTTCTGCTCGGTTAAAAATAGAGCTCGAACACGAGCTTGATTCGATCTTAAAATCTTGTTTGAGCTTGATTCATTTAAATGTTCATCGAGCTCGAGCTTGCTCGCGAACCTCTCTTTTAGTTTCTTCGAGAGACAAATCCATGAATAACTCATTTACTTTATCAATTATACAAGTAAAAGAAATTAAAATTTAAACTACGTGGTTTGAAAAACACCACCAAAACTATGTAATTTAATATAAACTATATATTTTATATAATATATATAGTATTAGCTTAATCATAAACGTATAATCTAGTTTTTTATGAGTGTATAATCGAGCTTGCTCATGATCATATAATCGAGTTTGCTCATGAGCAAACGAGCCGAGTTATCTTGTGCTCAAGCTCGGTTCATTTATCTTTCGAGCCTTAATATTGTACTCAAGCTCGGTTCATTTACAAACCGAGCCGAGCACGAAAAAAATTTAATCTAGCCGAACGCTGAATTTCTCACGAACGGCTTTATTCATTTACAACCCTACTTCTTGTAAGTTGATGGTCGCCAAATTTTTAAAAGTCTCCTTGTGTCATTTCTGCACCTTTCTCCTTCTTTCTCGGGTTTTCTTCTTTTGGATCCCAAAACTATAGCCCATAACATCTAATTTGGATTGTCAAAAAATCAGCCCATTATTTAATGTATTTGGATTAGATATTGTGATTTAGGCAAAAAATCAGCCCATTATCAAACTTGTACATATCTTTTTTTGGTCGAAATACAGCTGTACATATCTATGAATATCATTATGTGGAGTTGATCCAAAATCGACTGAATAAGGGCGGATGTTGAGCCTAATAGAAAAAAAGATTGGATAAATTAAACTAGTTTAAATATCAAAAGTAATATAAAACAATAACATTAAAGATAGTTTAAAAAGAAGGAACGTGTAAATCAGACTATATGCGATTCTTCGCTACTAGATAATTGACATTTACGAGTATCTAAACTTCAAAAATGATTTAAAATAATTTCGTTTTCAATAATATAAAACAATACTAACTTACAATGCTTATCAATTTAAAAAAAAACCTCTTAATCTTAATTTAACTCAACTTATAAATTTCAAAAATACCTCTTAATTTTAATTCAACACATAACTTATAAATTTCAACAAATAAGATCTTACGACTCTTATTAATTAATTTTAAAATAAACAATAATTAACCTATCTATTTCAATTGAAATAATATTATGAAAATTGTAACTCAATTAAACTATTATACAACAATTATCCACTCCACCGTCAAAAATTAACCTATCAAAATTAGTTAATAATTAATTGTTTGATTAAAAATTTATTAAATATAAATATCTAGCTGTCGGTTAATTAACCTATCTAAAGATCGTGGTTGTTAATAGTCAACAGAATGATATTATTAAGGTTTACTAGATACGGAGTATATCTCTACACTTGTATTTATTATACTAGCAATTAGGCCGCGCATTTCGCGACGATTATAAGACGGAGACCTCATTAGTGTAGAGATATAGAAATGATATTTTCGTAAATTTATTTAAAGGGGTATGGTTTTTTTGGAAAAGGAATATGGAAATGGCATTTTCGTAAATTTATTTAAAGGAGCATGGTTTTTTTGGAAAAGGAATATGGAAATGGCATTTTCGTAAATTTATTTAAAGGGGCATGGTTTTTTTGGTATTAATTTACCTGACTTCACGTCATCCAATGTCCTAAAACTTGTTTTATTACGTATACGAGCTTTCTTCACAACTAAGAAACAAACTTATCCGAGCTTGCTTACGAGCGAAGTTACGTCGACACGTTTTTCGAGACATGTCTAAATTACCCGTTCACATCCAAACATCACCTAAGTCGATCACGCTTTTCCAAGAATATATATCCCGAGATTACTTAAGAGCTAAGCAGAACCTTTTGGTATAATTTAATTGGCTTCACGTCATCCAATGTCTTAAAACTTGTTTTATTACGTATACGAGCTTTCTTCACAACTAAGAAACAAACTTATCCGAGCTTGCTTACGAGCGAAGTTACGTCGACACGTTTTTCGAGACATGTCTAAATTACCCGTTCACCTCCAAACATCACATAAGTCGATCACGCTTTTCCAAGAATATATATCCCGAGATTACTTAAGAGCTAAGCAAAACCTTTTGGTATTAATTTAATTGGCTTCACGCCATCCGGTGTCCTAGAACTTGTTTTATTACGTATACGAACTTTCTTCACAACTAAGAAACAAAGTTATCCGAGCTTGTTTACGAGCGAAGTAACTTGGACACGTTTTTCGAGACATGTCTAAATTATTCCGTAAATTTATTTAAAGGAGCATGGTTTTTTTGGAAAAGGAATATGGAAATGGCATTTTCGTAAATTTATTTAAAGGGGCATGGTTTTTTTGGTATTAATTTACCTGACTTCACGTCATCCAATGTCCTAAAACTTGTTTTATTATGTATACGAGCTTTCTTCACAACTAAGAAACAAACTTATCCGAGCTTGCTTACGAGCGAAGTTACGTCGACACGTTTTTCGAGACATGTCTAAATTACCCGTTCACATCCAAACATCACCTAAGTCGATCACGCTTTTCCAAGAATATATATCCCGAGATTACTTAAGAGCTAAGCAGAACCTTTTGGTATAATTTAATTGGCTTCACGTCATCCAATGCCTTAAAACTTGTTTTATTACGTATACGAGCTTTCTTCACAACTAAGAAACAAACTTATCCGAGCTTGCTTACGAGCGAAGTTACGTCGACACGTTTTTCGAGACATGTCTAAATTACCCGTTCACCTCCAAACATCACATAAGTCGATCACGCTTTTCCAAGAATATATATCCCGAGATTACTTAAGAGCTAAGCAAAACCTTTTGGTATTAATTTAATTGGCTTCACGCCATCCGGTGTCCTAGAACTTGTTTTATTACGTATACGAGCTTTCTTCACAACTAAGAAACAAACTTATCCGAGCTTGTTTACGAGCGAAGTAACTTGGACACGTTTTTCGAGACATGTTAAAATTACCCGTTCACCTCCAAACATCACCTAAGTTGATCACGCTTTTCCAAGAATATATATCCCGAGATTACTTAAGAGCTAAACAAGACCGACACGAAGTTCGAGGTTCATTAAAATAATAAAAGTATTCTTGAGAAATAATGAAATAATAACAGCCGCACGATAGTGTTATATAGAAAACTATAAAATGAACGGACGGGATTCAATAGTTAGCCGAGAAAGAAGAAGAGATCGAGACCGCACGATAGTCTGGCAAAATATTTTAACGGCCCAAATCTATAGTTACGTTAGAATAGATTAGAATAGATATCTATGTGAAATAAATAAAGTTACGGGGCTGCTGACAAAAAAAATATATACTATGTGATCTCCTAGAAATATTCACAATTTCAATAATACAATACACAGCTGTATGAAGGGCGGGGACATGTTGATTTGGGAATTGTTCCCCCTCAGACAGTGCTCAGCGCCGCCCCGTCCTTCCCCGCATCGGCCATGGCTCCTCTCTACCGCTCTATTATTAAGTCTGGCGAACGGCGCCGCTGTCCACCCATGCCCCCGAACCCGCTACTTATTATGTGTTTTTATGAATTTATTAATTTGTACTTCCTCCGTCCCATAATATTTGTCCCGTCTTGTCCACTTTTTTTTTATATTTATTGCTTTCTTATAATATTAGCCTCATTCAATATTATTTCTATCTATATTAATTTACCTTTTAGTCATTTCCTTTTTTCCTTCTTTTTCTTCTCATCTTTATCCATCAACATCACACTCTCTCCTATTCCTATTGGTTAATTTTTCTTGCTTATGTTTCTTACATTGTAGGACCGAGGGAGTATCTATAACTATATATTAAAGCTGTTCTTTTTCGAGCCACCAGAATGATTCTGGCCCCACCTTATAATTACAAAATTAATTTTTATTCCTAATATTTTAACTTTTTCTATTAAATTCTTCTTTAACTATTCAAATCTATCTTTAACATCAAACAAATATCTATTTAGTATAACGATATCTTTTGAAAACTTCCTTATACAAGTATATAAGAATAAAGATAAAATATTTTAGAATTTTATTCCTAATATTTTAACTTTTTCTATTAAATTCTTCTTTAACTATTTAAATCTACCTTTAACATCAAACAAATATCTATTTAGTATAACGATATATTTTGAAAACTTCCTTATACAAGTATATAAGATTAAAGATAAAATATTTTAGAATAAATATAAATCTTTTAGCATATATCTTTTGATGAATTTATTTATAGATATATATAGTGATTTTCTTTTATATAAAATTAATGATAAATATTTATAATTTAAAATTTATAAAAATGGATAATAAAATATTTAATAGATGTATCAAAATATTTGATAAGCCCTAAATTTACGTAAATAAAAAGTAATAAAGAAGAATATAATATTTGATAAAAAAAATTATACATTCTGCAAGTAATAAATTACTTATATTAAAATTTATATTATATTTTTATTTATTAATATATATATATATATATATATATATCTTCTAAACCTGAAACACTTTTGGGCAGTTTCGTCATTATAAATTTATATCCCAGCCAACCTATTTTTAATAATAATTTTTTAATAAATTATATATTATGTAATTCTACTACCTTATGGAATTTCCAATTTTATCCACTCACCTTGCTTAATATTTTTTTATCAATTAAATATGAGATTGGATAAATTTTTAACTCTATCCATTATTTTTATCTTTGTTCATGTTGGGGTATGCTTTTTCAAATGTTTGGGCTTCAATATTATTTAGGGATTTGATTGTGAATTGGACTATAAATTTATGAATTATTGCCCACGAAAAAATGTACAAATTTATTCTTCTAACTACTGGACTTTTCGATTAAAAAAAATACCTACGTATTGAATTTAATCAAATTTAATCAAATTTTAACAAATATCCTACGTATATGATATATCCATAATGTATGGAGGTAAAACTGCAACCGTGGTAAACAATTTTACCATGGCTAAGATTACCCCGGTTCACAACCGAGGTAATCATTACCAAAGAGCCGAGGTAAAATACGCTTTTTCTACTAGTGACTTCCCTCCAACTTTTCTAGGGTTTTTTGAGTTTTGGTCTCGGAAGTTGTAGCGCATCCCATCAGCCCTTATTTAAGACTGTTTGAAGACATCATTGCGATTCCTTCTGCATTCTTTGGCTGACAGGTACGTTTTTCCTATTCTTGGTTCTTCGTCTTCTACTGTTTTCTCTACTCTTCTCATGGCGGACTCTAGCTCTTCCGTTGAGTCTCACTCTCGTTGCTTTGAACCAACCGACCCCCTTGCTTTGCTTCTTCCGGTGTTCTTACCTCTTACCATCAAAGAGACAGCGTTTGTATTGAGCCAAGCTCTTTCGCTTTCTCTGATGGATTTCCAGCCTTTGCTGAAGTTTTCCTTCCTCCTCCTAGTGTTTGGGCCGATTCTTATAATGATGATTAGGTATGCTTGTACGAGTACCCCTTTTGTATCGGCCATCGATTCCCTTTCTCTCCTCTTGTGGCTAATTTCCTTACTACCCTTAATCTGTCACCCGGGCAAGTGCTTCCCTAAGTATGGGGACTCCTCTTGTTTGTAGATATTTTATGCTCTTCTCATGATATCCCGTTCAAAGTTGTCGACTGTCTTTGCAACTATCGTCTTTCCAAAGGTGGTCCTGGTCGTTTTACTCTTAAAACCCTCAAAAACAAATCTGACTTGATTTATAATATGTCGAAGTCTAACCGAGGTTGGGCTAACAAATCCTTCTTTGTAAAGTTATCCTCTTTGGGAATCGATACTTCTTTTCGGAAACCTTGTTGGCGTTCATCAGGTAGTTTTTGCTCTGTTTGTTCGATTTACTTCATTCAAGTGACATTAACATTTGACTATGTTTGTTTTTTGATGCAGTGGACCTTGCTTCTTTTCAACCCCGCAAGATATCGGCTCAACTCGTATCTCGCATAGAAGCCCTTTCATCAAAGGAGAGGTCTTATCCCAAGCTTGTGAAGGCGTGCCTTGCTGACTATGAGGATACTGAGATTTCGAGTAAGTATCGACATCTTTCCTTCTTGCTGAATATTGACGTGTTTATGACCTTGCGTATTTGCATGTTGCTAGGTTCAAGAACTACTCGATCAATTGCCGCCCTTACCACCATGGAACGAGTCGAAGCTCGGAAGAAAAGAAAGGAGGAGACAGTCTCGACGGCTGATACGTCTTTAGCAGTGTCCCTCTCTCAAAAGGCGACTGGTGCTACTTCCAATGCTCCCCCTTTGAAGAAAAATACCACCTCAAACTTGATTGATCTCCCGGGAACCATGTTGTCTTTAGACATGGCGGTTGAGAAGTGTTTGACCTCTTTGATGCCTCTTCATGTAAACTGTTCTCGCGGCGCTGCAAATCGATCTTCCATGCTAGAGTTTTTCGGAGAGATGTTGGCCACCCAATGGAAGGTACGGTTGTTGTCTTCTAGTAACTCTTTGTGCTTTGATTTACGCATTTTATTTGTTGCTCATGTTATAACGCGTTAATTTTTTTCAGAGCTTTCAACTTATGCTATCAGCTTTTGAAGCCTTCATGGACCAACCTGGCCAACTCCCTCAGAGCAAGATCAATGTTCAGCTCGAGAAGGATAGGAGTACTCTTTTAGGGCATGAGAGGAATGCTCTAGAGAAGAAAGTTAAAGAGCTAACGGATGCTCTTGAGAAGGCCTCCAAGAGCTCTAAGGATTGGGAGGAGAGATTCATGGCTGCATCGAGGAAGGAGGCTGCTCTCGCAAAAAAGATCGAGGACACTGCTGATTATTGGTCGTACAAGGCCCGCGTGGAGACGATAGAGGAGTTTGCCGATGGGAAGCATACTTCATGGGATGCTGTGAAAGAGAGAGAGAAATTCGAGAAATTATTCCCTGAAGAAGAGGTCGCGGTCAAGAAATCTTCGTTGGTGGACGACATTGCTCATGTTGCTAAGGAAGTGGCCTAGGTGGAGCTTGCGGAGAATTTGAAAGCTTCTGATGATGTCTCTAAGGAATGACTTTTACAATTTCTGTTTTTTGAACTTTAAATCTTTTGGTACCCCCGGTATGTCGGGGTTGTCAACAATCGTTTTATGGGCCGCTTGTTGTAGGGCCTTTTGTTGTGGATGGACAAACATCTTTTCTAACCCTCAATATTAAGCCTTTAAGGGTCTTTTGTGAATGTTGTTTATGCTTGTATGGTGTTTTGTTTGTCTGCCTTTTTTGCAGGTGGTGCAGGTTTTGATGGAGGCGCATGCTGGACGGGGATCAACGCATTTGAAGAGAAGATTGTTAATCATGTTTGACTGAGTTATGTTGTATTAGCACTTTTTTTGTAATAAATGCTAAGAGAGAGATATGTGTAATGAGATGGAACTCAGAGATGTAATGTACTCATGTTCACTAATAAAACTTGAATTGATTACATAAATATCTTTTCCGTGTTTGACTCCTCTTGCTCTAGAGTCATTAACGTGTTCCTCGTCTCTTGCATCTTGTGACTAGTCGTTGTGTGCACATCGTAGCCTGATTGTAAGGCAAGGGCCCATGTTTTGGCCTGTAACGTCACAAGGTGTCCCCCCCCCCCCCTTTTAGTTTTTGTAGTATCGTTGTTGTTCCATGTGTGTAAGATAAAGTGATAGAGATAAGTTCGAGTGAATAAGATCAAATAACAAGTGAATACCTTGTTGCGACTTGCTTCTCTCAAAAGTGGTATACTTTCATCTTTTTCGCGTTCCAGCTTCTCGGGACTATCTTCCCATCGAGGGAGATCAACTCGTAAGCTCCTTGCCAACAACTCTTATGATCTGATAAGGTCCTTCCCAATTAGCTCCAAGTTTGTCAGCGTTCACCTCTTGGGTATTTTGAAAGACTCTCCTTAGTACCCAATCCCCTACTTGAAACACCTTCGCTCTAACGTGTTTGTTGTAACTCCGAGCCACCCCTTGTCTATATGCCGCCATTTGAATAGACACTTCGTCTTGCATCTCGTCAATTGTATCCAAGTGGTAGAACAAGTTGTCTCGATTAGATTCTTCAGTAGTAAGACCATAACGGGATGCAGGAAAAGTCACCTCAATAGGTAACACGGCTTCACAACCATCCACCAACGAGAAAGGTGTATGCCCAGTAGCAGTCTTGGGAGTCGTCCGATCTGACTAGAGAATAAGGGGTAACTCGTCAGCCCATATCCCTTTAGCTTCCTTAAGACGTTTCTTCAAGTTGTTCATGATCACCTTGTTACTCGCTTCTTCTTGACCATTGGCCTGAGGGTACAGTGGAGTGGAGATCACTAACAGAATGTTGTATTGTTGACAAAAGGATCTTGTTTTCACACACAATGGTTGATGGTACACCAAATCTGCTGAGGATATTTCTCTTAATGAAGGAGATGACTTGCGTGTCTTTTACTTCTTTGAAGGCCTCAGCTTCGATCCACTTAGAGAAGTAATCGGTCATGGCTAATATGTAAACACGTTGTTCCGAAGCTGGAGGCAGTTTTCCCACGATGTTTGTTCCCCATTTCATGAATGGCCAAGGGGAAGTTATAGGGTGTAATAACTCTGGTGGTTGATGTGGAATTGGTCCATGACGCTGGCACGCATCACACTTCCGAGCGAACTCAGCTGCATCTTTGTTCATGGTAGGCCAATAGCAGCTCATCCTGCTTGCTTTCTTCGCCAAATTGCGACCCCCAGTGTGGTTTCTGCATTCTCCATCATGTATGTCTTGTAACACCTTCTGTACTTCTTCTTCTTTCACGCATAGTGCGTACAGTACTGAAGACATCCACTTGAACAAGATGTTATCCTTAATGGCGAAAGTAGAAGCTTTTACCTTAAGTCGTCGAGCTTCCTCTTTATCATCCGGTGGAATTCCATCTCGTAGCCATCTTAGATAAGGCGTCACCCATGAAGTGGTTGTATCAAAATCCCGAACCTCGAACACGTCCGTTTCTTTTGTTATAGAAGGTGCATCTAGGTGTACAAATGGTATCCTGTCGTACTCTCTCGGGTCAATTACAGATCCCCGATTTGTTAAGGCGTTAGCTTGCGCGTTAGCGTCTCGAGGCACTTGCTTTATCTCGAAATGCTTAAAGCCCTTGATAATTTCTTGAACTTTCTCCAAGTACGCCGTCATTTTTAAATCCCTAGCAACATACAAATTCGTGACTTGATTGACAATAAGTAACGAATCACATATTACCTCGATTTCTTGCATATTCAACTCTTTGGCGATAATTAATCCTGCGATGAGTGCCTCATATTTAGCTTCATTGTTGGTAGCTTTGAACGTGCATCGAATAGCCTGGGTTATCCTATCCTTCTGTGGCGACTTCAGGACTACCCCCAGCCCTACGCCTACTTGATTCGACGCTCCGTCAGTGTGCATCAACCATTTGGCGTTGCTCAGCGACCTTTCAACCTGTAATATTTCCTGATTTTCTCCTTCTGGCAGGGTAGGAATGAAGTCAGCCACAAAATCTGCCAAGGCTTGAGACTTCATAGTTCTCCGTGGCTCGTAAGTGATACCATACCCGTTGAGGTGAATTAACCACCTCATGAAGCGAGCTGATAGTTCTGGTTTCGACATAAAACTCTTCATTGGAAAGTTAGTCCTCACAGTAATAGAATGACTTTCAAAATAAGGACGTAACTTAATAGAAGCCATTACCAGAGATAGTACGAGTTTTTCGATGGGTGAGTACCTGGTCTGCGCATCAAGTAGAGTTTTACTTACATAGTAGATGGGTAACTGGTTCCCATCTTCTTCTCGAATCAAAACAGCACTTACAACTGCCTCCGTGACTGCCAATATACGTACAACATTTCTCCTTGCTTGGGTTTGGACAGTATTTGTGGTTGAGATAAATACTCCTTCAGTTCTTTGAAAGCTTCCTCGTGCGCCTCTGCCCATTCAAACAACTTGTTTTTCTTCAAGATGTCGTAGAATAGTTTGTTCTTGTCCGATGACTGGATATGAATTGATTGAGTGTTGCTACTCGTCTTGTCAACTTTTGAACGTCTTTGACGCATCTTGGTGATTGTAACTCCATTATTGCCTTGATCTGGTATGTACTTGTTTCAATTCCCCTCTGCGTTACTATGCACCCGAGGAATTTGCTCGATGTGACCCCAAAGGAACATTTAATTGGATTCAACTTCATCTAGTAGCTTCGTAAAATCTGGAATGCGTCCCCCAAATGCCGGATGTGATCTCTTGCCTTCAAGGATTTAACTAACATGTCGTCGATGTACACTTCCATCATATCCCCCAGTTTTTCCTGAAACATCTTATTAGCCAATCTTTGATAAGTAGCACCTGCGTTTTTTAAACCAAAAGGCATAACTTTGTAACAACAAGTCCATTGATTTGTCACGAATGCGGTTTCTTCTTGGTCGTTAGGGTGCATCATTATCTGATGGTATCCACTGAACGCGTCCATGAAAGTTAAGAGCTCGTGCCCCGCCGTTGCGTCCACCATTGCGACAATATGGGGCAACGGGAATGAATCTTTGGGACACGCTTTATTTAAATCGGTAAATTCGACGCAAACACGCCACTTCCCGTTTTTCTTTTTTACGACAACCACATTCGCTAACCAATCGGGATATTTTACTTCCCTAATTTTTCCAGACTCAAGTAGGGATTTCACCTCATTGTTTATTACCTGATTTCGTTCGGGTGCAAACTTACGCCTTTTCCGCTTGACTGGTGGAATTTTTGGGTTAACGTTGAGCGTGTGTGTGATCACGTCGGGATCGATTCCTACCATATCTTCATTTGTCCAAGCAAAACAATCACTGTAGGACCGTAAGAACTCAACTAACTGTTCTCGTAGGGTTGGCTCCAGATCTGCTCCTATCCTGATTTTTCTGGACGGATCAAGTGGATCGAGCGCTACTTCTTCGAGCTCTGGCGTCTCAGGTTTCACGTAGTATGTTGGAGCCTTACAGTCCTTTAGTTGCAATGCTGACGACTTCTTCTCTACCTACACCTGCTGAGTTTTTGAGGTTGTTTCCCTCATAGTCACGGAATAACACTCCCTAGCCAACTTCTGTTCTCCCTTGATTTCTTGTATTCCCCATGGTGATGGAAATTTCATGCATTGATGATAAGTCGAGGGAATGGCCTTCATTCCGTGAATCCAAGGCCTGATAGTCAAGTACTTGAAATTTCGCCTGATAGTTTACTCCACATGCGATGGTGGGCAGTGAGATTTCTCCCAATGTGTTACGCGATTCACCGCTGAAGCCCACCAAAGTCGTGGACTTCTTGACGATGTCATCCAAACCCAGACCTAAGCTGTATAAGGCATCCAGCATAAGCAGGTTAGTAGAACTTCCGTTTTCAATCAAAACTCGTTTAACAAGAAAGTTTGCTATAGTTAAAGAAATGATTAAACAATCATGATGGACTTCTTCTTCCTCAATGTCGTCGAAGGTAATGGGCATCACGTCATGACCCTTCCGAACAGAGATTCTAGGTTCTTCTCTCCCGGTATTCCTTGCAATCCTCTTAGCTGCAAAATAAGTGACACCACAAACTTCGGATCCCCCAGTGATGACATTGATCACCCCTGTGTGCTTGGGAGGTGGTGGTGGACTAGCGTTTCCCTTGTTGCGTTCTAGTTGCTCCCTTGATCTTTCCGATATCAGGTCCTTGAGGTACCCCCTGCAGAATAATTCACTTACCTCTTTCCGTAGAGCGATACATTCGTCCGTCTTGTGGCCATGATCGAAGTGGAAATCACACCATTTCAACTTATCTTTTTGTATGAGGGTGTGTTACTTTTTCTCGGCCACTTGACGGCATCCCCCATGTCGCTAAGAGTTCGTACCACCTTTGTCGCGTCAACCCGAAAGTTGTAGTGAGACAACCACGGGGGTAGTCTTGGATCTTCATTTCGCTCGCTTGTCTTAGAGAACGTCGTGTTTACAGTTGGCTTGGCAGGAGATGGACTAGGATATGGAACATATCTGGTTTCCCGTCGCCCTTGCCGGCGTTCTAGTCGGTGAGGGCTAACAATTTTACTGGAGAAGAGGTCATCTTCTTCCAATCGCACGTGTTCCAACGCCTTGACCTGTAATTCAACGAAATTGGAGCAAGGATACTTAGTCAACTCACGGTAAAGACCAGGATTACCGGTCGAAATGCCTCTTCGAAATGCTTCCACGGCTGTGGCCGCATCGCATCCCTCTATGGTGACCAACTCCTCGTTGTACCTATTTAGGAAAGCTTTCAAGGATTCGTCGGTTTTTTGGACCAAGCGATATAAGTCTCTAGAGAGTTTCTTAGCATGTCGACTACTTGCGAATCTGACCTTGAACTTATCAACTAACTCAGAAAAAGATGAAATACTTCCAAGGGGTAAATGAGAATGCCAATTGAGTACTAGACCTGATAACGTGTTACCAAACCAACGACACATGACAATTTCCTTCATGTCAAAGGGAACTGTACTAATGTTCGTAGCTTGTTTGAACGCGGCTATGTGTTGGTCCGGATCTGTAACCCCTTCGTACTTGGGTACATCGGGGACGTGATATTTTCGATAGATGTCTACCCTTGCGATAACGGGTATGAAGGGGGAATCAATATATCCATCCCGTCTTTCCACCGCTATCGGTTGTGGGGCCCCTGGGACTTGAGTAATTCGGTCCTCTAGGGCTTTAAGGCGCTCTCGTAATTGGGTAACCTCAACATCTTCTCTGATGGCCCTTAAAGAATTACCATTTACCTGATAACCAGTTACTGGCCAAACATCATCCAGGGTTACAAGATTTGGATCGTCCATGTCTAGCCGTGGAGCGACGCCATCCATTGCTCCGTCAACACGTTGCCGATTTGTCGCTGATTGCACCTGAGATTGAAGCAAATTACGCTCATTAGTTAAAGTTTCGATTTGTTTCTCATATACCTCAGTGAATTTGGCATGAGCGTTCTTCTAATTCTCCAGATCTTTTTGAAGGGCGAGCATAGATGCACAGAGTTTAGAGATAACGTCGGATTCGAACGTTGCTCCTTGTTCCGCTGCTGTGGAAGTAGTAGGATTTCCATTTCCATCCCTAGAATTGTACTCATCCCTTTTTGTCCCATTTTCAGTCTGTTGGTCGTTGACTCATGGTTAATCTCGTGGTTTTCAGCGTCATCGACTTAGATGTTTACTGTTCTTGACAATTTTCTTTGGCTAAGCCCCACGGTGGGCGCCAATTATTTTGGGCAGATTTACCACGTAAACGTGTTACTTGCTATAATAATCGCCCTGTTGCAAGCTTCTTTCAGATTACAAGAGAACCAATAGATTAACAAACTGTATTTTCTAGTACAGAGAGGATCAAGGCTTTTGAAAGCTTGTGAGTGTGAGGGTACGATAGCTGGTCAAGGATGATCCCCCCTTCATGTCTTTATGTGCTTTTATATGTCTCTCCTTCTTGTGACCGTTGCCAAGATTGCGAAGCGTGATCAGATCCCGTACATGTTGCCAAGGCCATTAATGGCGTGGCCGTTACTCGGAGATCCCATTGATGCCATGATCTTCGCCATTACTTCATCAATGGCCATGATCCTCACAATTTTCCCCATGCTTGTTAACGCTTATTTATGTGGGCCTTGTATCCTCCGCGCAACGATTTTGGGCTTGGTTTTGAAGGGCCCAACAATGGGTAGATTCGTTTACTAGGTGGTTACTAGGGGCGGGAAAAAAAACTGAAACAGGACAAATATATCAAGAAAATCAACTATTTTTATAGTTTTTTTTATGGACACCAAATTTCTTTAAACACCTCTCAAATCATTTTCAAGAACATCATAGAATTCAATAGAAAGTAAAAATTACAAGTAACTAAAAAAGAAGCTCTAGGCTTCCACTTGTTAAGCCAATCCGCTGCCTTGTTCGCCGTTCGACAACAATATTCCCACTTACTTGAGAGGAAGAAAGCTCTATGTTCCAGAGCTAAAGCTAGAACTTGTCCGAACGTGGTAATCGGAAATTCGGAATGCTCCCTTGATGTGCAACTTGAATTAGTTGAAGTGAATCGGATTCTAGTATAACTCTCTCAATGCCTAGTGATAACCCGATTTGGAGACCCAGTGAGACTCCGCTATAAAGGAATCTAGGGGGTCAAGATGGGGGTACTCATGTTCAAGGGAAAGGGGTACGCCCGATAGACCCAAGAAAAACTGAAATTCAGCTATGTGACAATAATAATTGAATTTAGTTAGAATACACCAAAATTGATATAAAGAACCAATGAGCACAAGAATGTGCCGACTTTTTATAATTATTAAAAAATATGATAAAAAATATTGTTTTAATAAAAGATAATACTATTTAAAATATAATACTAATATTATATGTAAATTAATATATTATATTTTTTGTATTTAAAAAAGTCCTTTGACAAGACCCGAATTATCAACTAGTTCGTTTTTTATTTTTTTCCCAAGTACCGAAGGAAAAACGCTCCCTTTTGGCTGAGAAGCCACCACCCACTTGGCTGAGAAAGCCACCATTTCAGGCTGAGAAAGCCGCTAATCCACTGTTATGAAAACCGATTGTTAAGATCCCTTTCTTCTCATCATGTAGATCTTTTGGATCAGTTAAGATCTCCCAGATTTCTCCTTGTGTGGGCTTGTCTCCAGATCTGTAATTTTTTGTAGCTTGATGGAATTAAATTTTCCATAGAAATTTGTTGAACCTAGATTTGAATTTATTTATTCTACCAAAAAAAAGATTTGAATTTATTTAAGAATAACTGGTTTGGTTGTTGCCTTCCATCAACAATCCAATCCTGTGGAGTAGCAGTTCTTTGGATTTAGTTAAGAATATTTGTTGATCTTTGTTTTTTCCTTCGTGTGTATGTGTGGTGAGAATGTCCCGGTGTTGGCGGTTTTCGTCCAGATTGCCTCCGACGCCTTTGGGTTGGGAGTGTTCCGAGATTGCCTCCCATCCTTTTCCAACGAATCGATTCCCACGGCCCTTGCTCGGCCGTTTCAAGCAAGGTTTCATCATCTCTGGTTTTATGGCATCTCCACCGATCTTTTTCCGACGACCCAGGGATCCTCCGCCGGACCGATCGCCCGCCCTCCTCATCTTCGCCGGCGTGTGTTTGCTCGGCCCTCCGCCGGCGTGATTCTTCATTCTTGTTCATTTGTCGTAAAGAAAAGAAGGAATAGAAAAAAAAAGGGAAAAAAAGGGAAGAGGAAGGGAGATAGCTTCTCCTTGGGCCGCAAGATGGCATAAAACAAAATAATAACAAAAATCTTTGCTTAGAGTAAAGTTTGCTTTGACTCGGTCTAGTGTTCTTAGGCTAGGCTCTCTACCTTTTCTTGCTGAGCAAGAATTTTTATTTTTATTTATGTTTATTTTAGGGACGGCTTGTGCTTTTATGTGTACATTTTTTCGAAGAGGCGAAGCAGTGGTCGGTAGGTATCGGACCGATTTGTACTAGGCTAGGTCACTTAGGTGCGCTGAGACTTTTGAAGATCCTTCATCTCGGTGGAGGGAACGTTAGCTGTCCATTTCGCACACTCCAGGTTGGGTTGACTTACTGCTTGTGGCACTTTTTTTAGTGCTTTACTCACCCCGATCTCGATCTCATCTTGCTTTTCTTTTCGAGGGTTTGTACTACTTTTAGGCGTTCCTACTTGCCTTGAGGGACTTTTTTGTTGATCTTCTTAGCCGTTTTCGGCTGCCGTTTTCTTTTAACGGCCTCTCGCACTACCAAACTTGTTTGACACTCCAAATTCTTACCTATATCAAAAAAAAAAAATAGTTCGTTTTCTAAAATTCTAGTCAAGTTTGCTGGTAACTTGATAATGTAAAGGGAGATTGTTAATTGCATTTGACCAATTAAAAATATAAGAGGTCGCTAGTTGCATCTGCAGTATGTTAAGGATATGAATTAACTAAACCGATACGTAAGAAAATAGAAAGGACACCTGTAGAAGGAAATGCGACAATTATTATCAAGCCCGACGACTTTTAATCCATAAATCACATGCCCCAGATTACGATCCATGAACCACATGCCCAAGAATTTTTTTTGGTCGAAACCACATGGCCAAGATCGTGAATTGCATGTTTCAATTATTTATATTTTTTATCGGTATTAAGCGAAGACATGTGGACAGCGTTGTTGTCTAAAGATATTGTAGGATGTATGTGAATTGGATCTAGTTCGAGTGTAAGGACATACCATAAGAATTCTAAATCATAAGAATTCTAAATCATTATAACTATATACTAAAGTGGAGGTTAAAAAAATTATTAAACGACACATGTATCTTTTAGATTGGACCATACCACTACTTTTATTAAAATCAATATTTGGCAAAATAATAGATAGTGTAATTTACCTACAATCTTATATCAATATAATTAATAGATAAAAAAGCTTATTTAATTTTAAAAAAATAATATTTTGTTTTTGGATATGGAAAATAGGAAGATTATTAAGATATTTTTATGTTATATATTATATAAATATTAGGACATTTATTTTATTTTTAGATAGAATGCATATGTTAGGTTTAGATAAATAAGTTTAATATAAAGATAGCGTAATGTACGTACAATCTTATATCATTATAATCAATGGATAAAAAATCTCATTCTTAATTTTTAAAAAATAATTTTTTATTTTTGGATATAATAAATAGGAAGATTATTAAGATATTTTTTATGCTATATATCATATAAATATTATGATATTTATTTTATTTTTAGATAGAATGCATATGTTATATTTAGATAATTAAGTTTAATATAAAGATAGTGAATGTACGTATAATCTTATATCACTATAGTTAAGTTTATTTTGAACGGTCCCATATATGTATATATTAAATTGATAAGTTTTTATCTTATTACTTATCTATTTTCATAATTAAATAAATTATCATGTTTTGGATATTAATTTAATTTGTAATACTAATAAAAAATTATTGTTTCAAATAAATAAATTTTATAGTTTATTGATTTTAAATATTTATTCAAAATTTATATTTAAGCAATTACATAATTATTTTTCTCGGATAATAAATATATTTGAAAATATTTTATTATTAATATTTTATTTAAAAAAACCCGTACAATGTACGGGAATACATACTAGTATAGAAACTAAAACTCTAGATAAGAAAGTCTAAACTCTTTTGAAAAATAATCAAAAGCATTTTAAATACAAAATTCAAGATATATTTTTAGAATTGGATTCTTATCCTATGCCCTTGGGGGATAGAATTGGATTCTTATCTTGCGGGTTGGGTCATGGGTCTAGATTTTTTGGATTACGGGCTACGGATCAGGTTATCGGTCGACCCGTAAAACCCGTAACTCAGCCCGTAATCCGTAATATTAATTTTTTAAGTATTTTTTTATAATAGATAATTATATTTGTTTTTCATAATAGATAATTAAATATTTTTTTAAAATTTTTTTACGGGTTACAGGTCGGATCAACGGGTCAAATTGATCATTTTGACTCATTTGATAAAACTCATAATACGGGTTACAGGTCGGGTCTAGGGTTGATTAATTTTTTACAGGATAAGTTGGGTCGATCCGTTGAATAACCCTCTATACCCCTTCTATCCTTGACACACATAAGACATTTGTACCCTTCTTTCCTTGACGCGCAAGACAGGCTTCGTTAGGAGACAGTTCCACAACTTCGCTCTTCATTTCTTGTGACATCTACATTTTTCTGAAATACTTAGATGGTCATGTTAATTCTTAATGACATTTGTTTCATCCAAAACTAATAGAGGAAACGTTGATCCAATATTTCAAACTTGACAGTTCCTAGTAATGTCCCAACACATGATTATATAAATGAATAGGCATACTTTTCGTAATAAATGCTTGTATAACTGAGTGTACATTGTGTTATAAAGATCATGCACTTTATAACAAAGTCATGCACATTTACTTATATAATCGTGGACACTCAATGACAAATATTATGCACACTCATACAATCATACATAGCCATATAAACTAGAGCATGCACACTTAGTTAAACGAAAGCGCCGCTTTCTCTGGAGTGTTGTCACACAGCTGCCCGCCTAGAATAGTTATAAAATTATGCACGATCAATTATACAATCATGCACACTCATCTAAAGTAGAGCATGTCTACTAATATATGAAACCATGCATCCTCTACTGAAAACGTTATGCACAATCAGTAGTAATAAGGTTATGCACCATCAGTAGCAATAATTATGTACACTCAGTAACATGCACAATTAGTTGTAAAATAATGCACAATAACTTAGTAATTCACGCTTTTCAAATAAAATTTGGTTGTACATTCTTTTTCCGAATTTTTTCATCTAAATGAAGTTTTAATCTAGACAGTGTCTTTCTTTGAGATCCCATAGTTGTGGCGTGTTCTCAATTCTCTCCAAAAAATGGTTTTCATATGATCTATTCTCTTTTATGTTTTGGGAAGGTTGTTCACGAACTATTCGAATACCAACAAGAGAGTAAAGAGTTGTGGGTAACCACTAGGGGTGGACAAGATTTGTTAATTAAACATGATTTCACTTAACCTTCTTTGGGTTAATCGAGATTTCGGTTAGTAATAAATCACTAAAATTGTAACCGTACCATTTATTTTTGTTAATCTTACATCGATTAACCGATATTTTCAATACAATTGATCGGTTAACCAAGAGACCTATGGAATTTCCACATGGATTGAAGAGTAAGATATCGCTTGTTTGGGTGTCAATGCATCTCAGTCGGCTCCTGAGATAGAATTTTTGACCTTCTCTCTCCCTTTCCTTCATTATAAATACATGGGATCGCCATGTATGATGGACACATGCTGATATTTGCTCAGCACATTGAACATGTTGATAATCGCGGAGTAGCACCAGTTACAGAGACCCCGGTTGCAGACGTCATAACTGCGGTTGCAGAAGCCATGAGGGTTTCGACACAACCAACAATGAAGCTAAGTACGAAGCGTTAATACTTGGATTGGAAACGACAACTAGTCTTAAAAACGACAATTAATACTTGGGTTTGGGGTTTTTGAATTAAAATAAAAAATATTACATGATCAAAATTTTCCATGTAGATTTTATATTATAATTTTGACAATTGTTAATAATTAATAGAGCTTAAAATTTTAATGGAACTTGAGGGTACCATAAAAAAAGTTCGGTTAGGTTTTTTAAAAAATTCTCAAAATTATTACATAAAACCTACATGACAAATTTCAATTAGGCAATATAAATATTTTTTGTTTTAACTTAAATTTTTTAATTATACAACATACAATCTACTTCACATATATATAATACAATATTTTATACAATTTATTCTAATTATTATTAAACTATAATTTTGTTTTAATTTAATCAAGTAAAAAATATTTTTCATACTAATTTAATTAAGAACTAACGAAAATTCAAAAGGTAAGGGTAGCTATCGAACTTTTACAAAAGTTCAGGGTACCACCCAGAATAAGTTTTTTTCGAAGCACCATCCGAAAAAGCAAAAAACTCGAGGGTACCAACCTGAATTTTCCATAAATTTCTTATAATTGTAAAATAAACTTTAAACAAAAAATAAATTAAATTAATTTTCTTTGTAATTGCAAAAAAAAATTGGAAATTTGTACACGAATTACTTTTCTTTGTGTATCTAAGCATCATTCTCGTAGTAATATTTGTACATGAATTACTTTGAAAATTTGTATTTCGTATGTTTTAAACTGGCTGAAAATAATCAATTATAATGTCCAATATTTATTATATATCGTTCGATGTTTAGAGACTTAACTAGCATATGTACCCATACCATGTACGAATATGATTAAATATAAATGATATATTGTAATAATAATTAAATTAAAATATTTTATTTTTAAATTATTTTTTATGTAAATATGAAAAAAAATTATCAATTGTTTTATGCGATACCTGATAGCATTAAACTAAAGAGGAGTGCTTGCGTCGTAGCTACGTTCGGAGCCCAAGAAGTAGTCACATGTTTCACAACAACAACGACAAATCCAAACGAGTCAAACAAGAAAATACTGAGACTAATATCAAAACAATTAGCTTTGTTTCACATACGACTAATTATGATGTACACACATATATTAATGCATACAATTTCGATACACCTTCGTCCATTTTTTTATGTACAAACAATAGAATTTTTTATGCAGAAGCAATAGTTTATTTATGCACAAAATCACAATTTTGATGAACAAAATGACAATGTTGATGAACAAAATCACAGTGTTAATGAACAAAATCAAAGTGTTGAACAAAATCATAGTTTTGATGAACAATCTAGGCGTGCGTCCTATTTCCTTTTTTTTCAAAAATACACGAATAGTTCGCCAAAAATTTGCATGTGTCGTTTTTTCCCCTTTTAAGTGAAACGATCAGCGCCTTTGATTTTTCTCCATCCAATGACTCTTGTTCTTTCTTATTTCGCACATACGCGCTCATTCTCACCTGAACCGGACCCTTATAATAATGTTTATATAATTTTTTAAAGAGATTTAAGTATTTTAATTTAATGTTGATAAATTTTTCTTGTTTATAATATTATTTTACAAAATAGAATCAATATTTTCACTACTTTTAACTTAAATATTTTTATATACACATGCATTTATAATTGATTTACGTTGGAAAATTTTTTGGAAAAAATCCTACAAAAATTATAAACAGAGAAAATTAGACTGGGATGGAATTACCATACATAGAGAACTCCGATGCCAGGTCTACAATTTGGCTCTCTTGGGGAGTTCCATTAACAAAAAACTACAACGAGAATGGAAATGAGTGAATTTAAATCATACAGATGGGGATTGGAAGGATAATACTCCGCATTAAACTAAGATGGGATGGGAAGGGTCGGTTGCCATTCAAATCCCTAGTACAGACGAACGAATGAGGCATTGAAAATCCATTTCTAGCTAGCCTGCCCACGTTAGCTTCACTTCATAGTGCTACTATAGCTACAGGCGTACCAATCAAAGTAAAATTTGTCACCCAAAAGCATATTTAATTAAGCCATCTGATCGAACAAGTAAAGAAAAGAAGCGCAGATCGAGATGTGTTCAGGTCATCTAACAAGCATCACCAACACGGCCCAAAGGTAACTCCGATCCTCGTTGAATTTTGTCAAATTATATTTAGTATAAATCTTCATTGGTAATTCAGGAGGCTAGAAGGGAAGGTAGCAATCGTGACGGGAGGAGCAAGCGGAATAGGAGCAGGCATCGTTGACCGCTACGGAGGCACCATCCTCGACTCCACCCGGCACGAGCTCGACCGTGTCCTTGGCGTGAACCTGCGCGGAGCATTCTTCGGAGCCAAGTATGCGGCACGAGCGATGGCACCACGAAAGCAAGGCTGCATACTCTTCACAGCTAGCACGTGCGTACCGCCTATAGGTGGCCTCGCTAGCCACCCGTACGTCATGTCATGGGCCTCGTCAAGAGCTTGAGTGTGGATTTGGCAAGACAAGGGATCAGGGTGAATTGCATCTCGCCGTCTGGAATCGCCACTCGAATGTTTCCTTTCGCCCGGTTTAATATATGCGCAATTGATGTGAGCAAGTTGTTGGCGTGGGCTATGAATAGGGGGAATCTTAAGGGCCAGGGCTTGGACACTGAAAGCGTTGCTCGTGCCGCCCTCTACTTGGTCAGCGACGATGCCAATTGTGTAACTGGACATAATCTTGTGCTTGATGGAGGGGACAGTGCTAGGTCCCACACTCTTCCCTGACCAGTCCGGCCAGCCCCCGGCCCACCGGATGAGATCCTATGTCCCCCAGGCCAACTTTGTGTCTCCTCTTGTGTTCATTTGTATTTATTGATCTATAATTTTCTTGTAGTGTGTGAATTTTCTAAATTAAAATTAAAATAATAATTAAATTTTAAACTTTTAGTAGTATTTTGTTAAAAAAAACATAATACACTTGATCAATAAACACAAAGGGGACACAAGACGTGTCTCCTCCATCCCACTTACAGTTGATTCGAGCCTCCTCACCTTCATCCGTCAGAATACTCTAGGGCGACTATTAGCTTGTTAGTGACAACTCTAATTTCTTTCCTTATCAAAAAAGAAGGTCCATAATTATGAAATTATGGACAGGGACCGAACCGCCGGCCCACTATCCTCTGTGACAAAATAAGGATGGTTGTCAACTAAACACAAGATCCATTTGTAATTTGTATTTGACATATATATTGTTGAAAATTGAAATCTCATATGTTCTCTATTGAATAAATTAAATATATCGATTTTTAACCTATGATACAATTCACGAGTTATATTATTTCCTTAACATGTGCCTTATTAAAACCCGATTTTTGCATCGGTGGTCAACTTTAATGCAGAGAGTTTGACCACCATCCTTTTTCATATAATTAAGTAGGATGATAGGTGATTTCAATTGTTTTAATTTGGACAAGAATTCGCCCGGAATTGACTCTTAATCCCGAATATAATGTGGAGCTTAATCTAACCGATTCACACACTCAGAAATTAGAAGAACAATTGATCAATTGTGATTCGAGACAATATTAAGTGGGTTTGCAATTGCTTAGTCTTACAATAGTACAACACCTATCCTTTCTTCTACCCGTCGTTACATTTTATTTCCCACCCCCTGTTCCTCGATGGTTAGCTTGCACAATTTCACTGACAGTTTCTCCTCGCGTTCGCATGTCCTTGATCCACCTTCTTTTCGAATTGCCGGTGGACGTCCTTGTTGATTATGGCGGAACATGGGCTAAACGGATCTTTGGGCTTTTAACGCTCATGGGCCTCCTCGAATGGGTTGGTAAAGTTTGGGCCTAACATCAACAATGATGTCTAAACACAAAATTCCATATCAAAAGCATCTTAAACACAATTACACAAATAAATAACCAACATAAATCGGAAATTGAAGGCTTTCCCTTGAAAAACATAGCAAGAGAAAGGAGAGAGGGCCTTTGAAATGGAAAAGTTACCCAAAAATACCCTTATTTACTTGTGACTTGTGAGCTAGATTATTGTTAGTATGTTACACGCGTGTAATATGTGCCGTCTAAACTCTAAAGTGCTTGATCAAAAAGGATCTCACAACTTTCCACAAAAAAGGATCTCACAGCTCCGCAAATTTCACCGTAATATTCTAATAATCATATAACAACCACCCGCCCCTCCTCCGGCTCCCTCCTATACTCTCTTATTTTAATTGGTTACAAGATATTTTTTAATATTTTACTAATATTTAAGTTTCTTTTTTAATTTAATTTGAAAATTCATCACCCAATCACGTAGTAGGGCAATATAGGAGGGAGTATATTTAGAGAGTAGAAAAATTGATTTGCCCCTGCCCCCCACCCCACTAATAAGCATCTAATCATGATTGATAGAATCTCAAAATAATCTCACAGGTAATAACTCCAATGCTTGATCCTCTAGTCACCGATGCCTAAATTAGTAAGTGTTAGAATATGTTCATCCTACATCTGAAAGTTGGGACTTAATTGGACTAGTATATAACTTAGCGAGTTACTCCTCCTATTGCCAATTGATTTTAGGATGGAATCCCGTTGGGCTAATATGGTATTAGAGTCATCTGCCTAACGACCTCTCTCAATCCTAGGCCCGCCCCGTTGTGTTGTCCAAGTGTCAACTAGGTTAGTTCCCCCAGTTGCACTTGCGAGGATGTGTTAGAATATGTCCATTTCACATGTGAAAGTTGGGACTTAACTGGAGTAGTATATAACTCAGCGGGTTACTCCTCCTATTGTCAATTGATTCTCCTATTGCCAATTGGTTTTAGGATGGAACCTCGTTGGGTTAATAGTAAGGATCTTAATTGTATCACGATGTGTTTTAAGAACAAAGCTTACCGTATTTATGAGGGAGAAACTCACCCCAATTCCCCTAGGGCCAATCGCTTCTTTACTTGCCCTACAAGTAGTCCAATATTCTATCTTTTAGGATCATATTATTATTCGTAATATAATAATATGTTCAAATCCTCCATGCCATACTCGCGAGTGTTCATGTAGATTAGAACGTCCATCCGTATATTCGTACATCCATACATGCGATATATGGATTTTCTTCAGCACCTCGAGGTCTTCAATCTCCTATTTGTAATCATGTAACATTTTAAGCAATATCCAAGGAGTAATTCTTGCAAAAGGAAAATTTCTATTATGGAAGATGCAAACAAGAATGTAACCCAATCATGTAACAAACAACCTTAAACAATAATTTTAAAATAATTCTAATCTAAGCATAGAACTTTTTCAAATTCAAAACATTCCAAGTCTTAGAGATTGTTTTTGCCTTCATGTCATTGAGCGTATATACTCCCATCCCAAGTTCTACATTAACTTGGTAGGGTCCTTCCCAATTGGGTCTGAGCATACTATTTATAGGGTCCCTAGCACTTTCCATGACCTTTCTTAACACAAATTCTCCGACCCTAAAGGCCCTAGGTCTCACACATCGAACAATAGTGCGTTCGCCCCCCCCCCCCCCGATCAGACTCCCGCAACCTCTCGTCGTTCCTTTATAAAATCCAAATGCGTCGCTAGTGCCTCGTCATTAATATTTGGATGAAACTAGGGGGATCACTGCTTCTATCTTGTATGTTAATGAAAAAAGTGATTCCTTAATTGACCTACACGGGCTGGTTTGGTATGCCCACAACACCACTTATAACACTTTTGTCTATCGTCTATTAGCTCGCTCTAACCTCTTTTTCAAGCCCTCTAATATGGCTATGTTTGTTGCTTCTACTTGATCATTTGCTTGAGGATATCAAATTGATGAATATATATTTTTGATCCCCATTTCTTGTGATGTGATCCCTTCAATGACTGCCGCCGAGGAAGAAGAAGCCATGACCGTGTGCTCCAATGGGCTTGACGCGTGCCCGCGCCAAGGCCATAGCTCGGGCCACGACATCCTTCATTGGTCGGCCTACTCAAGCTATGAACACGATTCAAGCCTCACCATCGACCATTTTTATCACTTCGTTGGTCCCAAAAAACACTCTAAGCCAACTAGAGGACCAAGCGAAGCCAAGGCCTGGCATCTCCCAAGACGCCGTCGCGCCTTAGCCACGACGCTGATGTTGCCCCGCCATCCAAGTCGCGCCTTAGTCATAGGTGCCACTTTTGGCACACCCTCCAGGACGTGCCTCAAGGATACCAGCTAAGACGTTGTTGCATCCCCGGTGCCATGCCGTCAGGCGCGCCTAATCACCTCGATGTCGCGCCGGCGCATAGGAGTCATCTATCCTAGTGTAGTTTGAAATTGCTATTTTTGTTGAACTTTAAGTAGCACCTTTTCATTATTAGTAAGTACTATAATTGCATTAATTAGGTTCTTTTAATGAGTTTGGGTTGGACTTGCATGCTTGGCCTAACTCTTTTATGCTAGCTAGGGTTTAGTAAGCCCTAAACTACATAAGTGCCAAGGCACTCTTTTATTTATTACATTTGAATGATATTGAATGCAGCCTTTGTGAATTGAGTTTCTCTTCCCTAGGCAATCAGACAACCTCTTCTATCCCTTACTTCCCCACACCCTCTTAGTCTAGACCTCGTGCCACTTGAGCTCCCCAATAAGAGCTTTTCTTTGTGCCATTGTTGGATCCAAATCTCCCCCAAGCTTCCACCTCTTTCAAGATAGATCGGCGACAAGACCCACGATCGAGACTCCGATCCTTGTGAAGGCACTCCTATCCTCCATCGAGAGAAGGGAGCACATCAACTGGCATCAAAGCCATAGTCTCGTAAGTCTTTTGGTTCGATCTTTCATTCTCACCACTACAATTATGCCTTTAAACTAAAAAAATAAAAAAAATCTCTCTTCTTGCCCTAACCCTAGATGTGTTAACAAGTTTAATGCGCCATACTTATTCTTTGTTATTTCCCATTTGAGTAGACTTGTGGTGTGCACTTCTTCATTACTTGATTAATTACATGAAAATGAATGTCCATCATCTAGTGTGCTTCATTACTTGATCGGTTACTCGGCTAAAGTCGTTGTTGCCAAGATCAAAAATAAATTACCCTAAACTACAAACCAAGTATAGCATGCAAGTAAGGGATCGAACCCAAGAGAATCGGTTTTCTAAACAATCAGCTAAGACAAAACAGGGGGTTTTGGGAGTTTAAACAAGCAAACAAATTTAGGTATCAAATCAATTAAGAAAAAGCAGAGTTCATTCAATCAATTCCACCTTTTTAATAATTCGATCATCAATTCATCCACTTTTCTATTAATTCCCAGGTTAATTCCAATCCTTATAAAAGAGTTCCGCTTGTCCACGGTCCAAGCGAAAGTATGATATGAACAAGAACGCTTAATTCAAATCATGCAAAGTATTAAGGATAGAAGGATATCAAATCATGCAATCAAGCTACGAGTCTCATGCATAAAATAACAATCAAACACTCTTTCTCAATTCTAGTCCACGGTCCTAGAAAAGAGTTGTTTCAAGGATAAATAAGATTGCACAGACAACAATCAAACCTAATCCAAACTATAGAATATCAATCAAATTCAACAAGTTACGCACCAAGAAAAATCAATTGATAATCATAAAATTTAGCACAAGAGTTTTGATATTAACCAAGGGATAAAAAAGTTACCAGAATCTCACGAATCACATAAAAAGGTTTCCTTGATCAAACAAACTCCAAGGGAAATTAGTTCTCCATAATAAAACTGAAATAAAACCTAAAAAGTAAAAGTATGCTAGATAATGTGTGATCTGAAAAGTATGCTATGTCTGAAACACGAAACTCAACTTAAATACTAAACCGAAATAACCTAAAACTAAAGATATAATTATAAATAAAAGATACCTCGGATAAACCAACCCGCGAGCGCGGTTACGAACCGCGAGCGCGGTTACGAACCGCGAGCGCGGTTCCATTGATCTCCCCTCGGCCGCGGAATCCTCTTCAGCCGCGAGCGCGGCCATAGCCCGCGAGCGCGGGTCCTGCGTGTCTTCACCTCTCGGATTCTTTCCTCCACCGCGGGCTCGGGTCCAAACCCGAGGGCGCAGTTCTTGTTTCCGTAAACTCTTCAGCTCAAACTTAGGACTTTTGTCTTCAAAATCTTCAACTGTAGGCTCTTCTGATATTACAGATAAACATCCTAATCTAGCCTAAAACACTCAGAAATCCTAATAAAAATACAGAATTACGCTGTACTAAAACCAGCGTATCAAATTCCCCCATACTTAGATCTTGCTCGTCCTTGAGTAAGCTCAAAATAAATCTAACAATAAATCCTATCAAAGATCCACAGGAAGTAAAGGAAAATATGAAAAATCTAACTCTCAACTCACAACCCGAACCCATGTAGAGGAATAATGAGCAAAAGACATGAAAGCTCAAATCACACACCTCATAGATACAAGATATAACACTCAAGCTATAAAAAGTGTAGAGCAACCTAGGATCTACCCAACATCTAAAGTGTAATCCCCAGACCCCAAAGTAGAATATGAATCCTAAACACTCTGATTTTACCACTCATTCTACTTAGGCGCCCTTTCGGGTTTTCACCTAATCACTCCTTTCATTTTTCTTAGGTGTGCTCACAAATACTCACATCTCTCATAAACCTCTTATTATCCTAGCCTAATGCTGGTCCGGGTTACCTGCTTATTACCTGAGCCGCCCTTTCGGGTTTTCAACTCATCCCAGGATTTTCTATGCCTTTTTCTATTTCTTTTTATGGCTTTTTCTATATATTTTTTAAACTTTTTCTATACAAAACACGGAATAAGTATCCCATAAAAATAGCGAAAACTAAACTGAAAAATAACTATCTAAGATAAGCGTAGTGAGTACTTCCTCCCCCATACTGAAATCCTTCATTGTCCTCAATGAAGTAAAGAGAAAGGAAATAAGTAAGAAAGAAGAAAATCAGAAGACTCACATACGAAAAATGATATGGAAGAACTCTTCAAAGGCTTGGATGAACAGCTCAGAAATCTCCAGATGATCCGTCATCAGGAAAAACCGCGGGCGCGGGTCCGGAACAGCGGGCGCGGGTGGTTCTCCGATCGTGAAAAAAATGGTTAGAGAACATGATCAACAAAACTGAACACGAACTCACAAACGAACTCTAAATCTCGCTTTAAGCATTAATGTAGTACGAGCCTTGAAGATGAAAATTCCCCCATGCTTGAGGATGACCATGGGAGATAGAAGAAGATGGAAAAGATAGAAGGATGGAAAATAGAAGGTAGAATCTCGGGGGTTGCACCCGAAAACCTTTTATTTCAGGGGTTTCACCTGAAAACCTTTTATTTCAGGGGTTTCACCTGGAAACCCTTTATTTCAGGGGTTTCACCTGAAAACCTTTTATTTGTTTACTTTATATTTACTTTATATTTTTATATTCTTTTGTAATTTTTTCTGAAAAAGTAAATTTTATTTCGTCAGGGCTTAACCGTGACTGCGGATCTGGGTCGCGGGTGCGGGTTGTGCCACGGGCTCGGATCCTCGCTTCGGGTTTTGCTGTCTTTGAAAATTGGATAAATTATACCTGCAAGTTAGCCCGACAAAACCAAAACGAACTAAAACTAAAACTAAAGTAAAAAAACAAAAATAAAGGAAAGGAAAAACTTACCTCGGGTTGCCTCCCGAGCAGCGCCTTTGTTTAACGTCGTTGGCCCGACGTCTTTTATAGCTCAAAATGGATCATCATCTATTTGGAACTGGACCTTTTTCCCTTCATGTGCCATGGATAATAGGCCCTTTGAAACATCAATAACGACGCTCGCCGTCTTCATAAACGGATGACCCAACAACAAAACTAGGTCGTATCTCCCCTTACCAATTTCAAGGACGTAAAAAGTCCGTTGGAAAAATTAAGCCATCCACCTGTACTAAGACATCTTCCACAAATCCTTTCGGATGCACATTAGAGTGATCGGCTAGTTCAATAAAATATTAGAATCCTGTAATGGCCTAGACCTAACCGCTCATATATGCTAAGTGGCATGACATTAATGGATGCTCCTAAATCAAGCATACAATGCTCAATTTTTGCCTCACCTATTGTAACGGGAACAGTAAACCTCCCTGGATCTCCATACTTCTTAGGCAATTGCCTTTGAAGCATGGAAGATACATTTTCTACATTCTCAACAAGGTTAATTTTCTTAACCTGTCCCTTCTCTTTTTGTTTCCTCTTGATAGTACATAATTCTTTCAAAAACTTAGCAAAACGAGGAATACTTTAAACAAGTTTAAGCAAAGGGACATTTACCTCACACTTGGAGAAGGTTTCAAAAATTTCCTTATCATTGGCTGGCCTCCTGGTGTCCTTCAGTGCCTCAGGAAATGGTGGAACGGGATTTTGAGAAGCCATGGGCGGAAACGAAGGCCTGATATAAGGATCTGAATCTGTCGGAGAAAGGACCCGCGAGCGCGGGTGGGGAGCCGCGGGCGCGGTTGGCAAACCGCGAGCGCGGTTTTGGTCCGCGGTCGCGGTTTCTGTTTGTCGCTCAATTTTGGCTTCGGTTTTTGTACCGCGATCGGGGCTATCCTCCTGCGAGCTCGGTGGGTTTCCGCTGGTTGGGATTTCAATATTCATCTCTTTCCCACTCCTCAATGTCATTGCACTCACATTCTCCCTCGGGTTAATAGTCTAAGATGGCAGTTTCCCCGAGTCTTTGGCTTCTAAACGACTGAGACTAGTTGTAATCTGACTTAATTGATTTTCAAGATGTTAAATTGCAGCCTTGGTCTCGTGATTCTCCTTCAATAGCTGAGCAATAATAGCGGGATTTTCAGGAGGAACTTGGGGCCTTGGAACATAATTAGGCCTGGGAACATAATTGGGCTGACCTCCCTGTTGCGGAAAAAGCTATTGAGGTTGTTGATTCCACCTGAAGTTAGGATGGTTCGCCCACCCCGGATTGTAGGTATTTGAATATGGGTCATTCCGGGGCCTTTGTTGATCATAGTTCCCTATATCATTAACATCAATTGTTGGCTCTTGCATAATAGGGCATGCATCAGTAGGATGGCTTGATTCTCCACAGATTCCACAAGCCCTTGAACTTGAAGCTCCATTGCCCACCAACAGTTGCTTCATCATAGCCTTTAACTCCCTTACTTCAGCATTCAGGGAATCATTCACAGAGTTAACCGACCTACTGTTGGACCTCTTTCTTTGATTTCTGCATTGCTCAGCTAGAGTCTCCAACTTCTCAAAAGCTTGCCTAGGAGTGAGATTCTCATAAGAACCTCCACATGACGCATTCATCAGGCGCCTATCATCATCACAGATACCCTCAATAATATAACAGATCAGGTCTTTATCAGAATAGCCATGGTAAGGACAACTGGCTATGAGTCTCTTGTAACGCTCATAGTACTCATACAGATTCTCATCATCTACCTTCTCCAGGCTGCTCAGCTGCTTCTTGATAGACGTTTGCTTGGCAACAGGGAAATATTTCTCCAGAAAAGCACCCTTCATTTGAGCCCAAGTAGTAATCGTCTCAGGTGCTAAATATAGATACCATTCCTTAGCTGCATCAACCAAAGAGAATTGAAAAGCCCTCAACATCAGTTGATCTTCAGTCACATCAGCCGGCTTCATCCCCAGACAGACAGAATGGAACTCTGCAAGGTGTTTATTCGGATCATCCCCACTCAATCCATGGAATTTAGGCAAATAATGGAGAAGACCACATTTAAGCTCAAATTTCACTCCTTCCCCCAGGGCGGGAAATTGAAGACCAAGCTGTTGCTGCTCTAGATTAGGCGCAGTCAGTTGCCTAATAGTACGATCTGCCATTGTAACTAGCTGCTCTTCAACCTCTGAATCAGATGAGGAAGAAGAAGAAGAAATTGGATCAAACTGTATGCCTAGCACTTGAGCCTGAACTTGACGTCTTAGCTCACTCAGGGTCTTGTTAATTTCTGGATCAAACGGAACAACAGCTGAATTATCAGTAGAACGGGTAAGAACCATAAGATAGGTTCTTACCAGATTCGGGGGTTCTGGACGAACCGAATCGCGAGCGCGGTTGTAAACCAAGGGCACGGGTCAGCCGCGGGCGCGGTTGTGGGTCGCGAGCGCGGTTCGTCAGAAACGCCGACTGAACAGAAAAATAAAACCGATTCCCCGGCAACGGCGCCAAAATTTGACTCGGCTAAAGTCATTGTTGCCAACATCAAAAATAAATTACCCTAAACTACAAACCAAGTATAGCATGCAAGTAAGGGATCGAACCCAAGAGAATTGGTTTTCTGAGCAATTAGCAAAGACAAAATAGGGGGTTTTGGGAGTTTAAACAAGCAAACAAATTTAGGTATCAAATCAATTAAGAAAAAGCAGAGTTCATTCAATCAATTCCACCTTTTTAATAATTCGATCATCAATTCATCCACTTTTCTATTAATTCCCAGGTTAATTCCAATCCTTATAAAAGAGTTCCGCTTGTCCACGGTCCAAGCAAAAGTATGATATGAACAAGAACGCTTAATTCAAATCATGCAAAGTATTAAGGATAGAAGGATATCAAATCATGCAATCAAACTACGAGTCTCATGCATAAAATAACAATCAAACACTCTTTCTCAATTCTAGTCCACGGTCCTAGAAAAGAGTTGTTTCAAGGATAAATAAGATTGCACAGACAACAATCAAACCTAATCCAAACTATAGAATATCAATCAAGTTCAACAAGTTGCGCACCAAGAGAAATTAATTTATAATCATAAAATTTAGCACAAGAGTTTTGATATTAACCAAGGGATAGAAAAGTTACCAGAATCTCACGAATTACATAAAAAGGTTTCCTTGATCAAACAAACTCCAAGGGAAATTAGTTCTCCATAATAAAACTGAAATAAAACCTAAAAAGTAAAAGTATGCTAGATAATGTGTGATCTGAAAAGTATGCTATGTCTGAAACACGAAACTCAACTTAAATACTAAAACGAAATAACCTAAAACGAAAGATATAATTATAAATAAAAGATAGAATAAACACGAAGTCGGCGCCTCGGATAAACCAACTCGCGAGCGCGGTTCCATCGATCTCCCCTCGGCCGCGGAATCCTCTTCAGCCGCGAGCGCGGGCCTTGCGTGTCTTCACCTCTCGGATTCTTTCCTCCACCGCGGGCTCGGGTCCAAACCCTAGGGCGCGGTTCTTGTTTCCGTAAACTCTTCAGCTCGAACTTAGGACTTCTGTCTTCAAAATCTTTAACTGTAGGCTCTTCTGATATTACAGATAAACATCCTAATCTAGCCTAAAACACCTAGAAATCCTAATAAAATACAGAATTATGCTGTACTAAAACCAGCGTATCAATCGGCTTTCTTGCTTCTTATTGCTTGCTTGAACTTGATTGTTACCCCATATTAAACTCATGCATAGTGTCTCATTAGGGTTTGCATTGTTGTTTTGCTTAAGCCTAAAAATCAACATACCAAAATCAAAAAAAATTGTTATTCTCGGCTTTTATAGAAAAAAAATCAGATTCATTTCCTTATTATTTCCTTTCTTGAATATCCTATTCTTGTAACCGTATTTACTCAATTAAGGCAAGGATAAAATTCGGTCTTAATTCAGTATCTACGACGAGAGTATTGTGCGTCATCCACTCGCATAAAAATATACGCTCTTTGCGAACATTGCTAGTGAAGGCAACAAATCGGGTACAAAGTTTTTTGTAAGTGGGGTACCATAGCCAAAATAAGGTAATTCACCAAACGCACAATACTTTGATACTTTTAGCCTAGCACTCGTTTGACACACTTGTTGGTTTGGTTGTGACATTGATTGTGATTGCTTGCTTTCTTGCTTGTTTAGTACTAATTGTTTTGATCCTACTATCTTGTGTGGACAAAACACTGGTGTTTTGGGCAGATTCACCACTTAAACGTGTTACCTGCTATAATGAGGGAAGCCTAACCAAAAATTAGCTGTAACGCGTTATACTCTTTAAGCAAGATGAAACATGTAGTAAAATATAAGAAGGAAAGTAAGATCAAGATCACAATTTGTTCATCAATTGATGGTAATAGCCTTTGCCACCCTCCATCTAATTACAAGAGAATAGATGGATTAGTGAGATGTAGTTTCTAGCACAATGAAAGCAAAGATTCTTAGGAGCTTGTGAGTATGATTGTCTATAAGCCGGTGAGTCGATGATCCCCTCTTCTTCCCTCTGTGAACTTTTATATTCTCCTCCTTCTCTTGACCGTTGCTGGTGTTACGAGGAGGATTCTGATCCCGTTGATGTCGCTGATATCATTTAATGGCGTGACCTTTACTCAGAGATCTCACTAAGACCACGATTTTCGGCATTACTTCACCTCTGGCTAAGATCTTCGTAGTTACTCTCATGCCCATTAGTGTTTACTGATGTGGGCCTTGTCTCCTCCGCGCCATATGAATTTGGGCTTGGTTTTGGGAGGCCCAACAATACCCCTTTAAAAACCCGGGAAAGTTCCCACCGAAATTTTTAGGGTTTTTGATTTTCACCTTGGAAGTTGTAGCGTGCAGAGCACGTTCCATAACTTCTTATTTAAAGCCCTACGGATTATCATCACGACTTCGTCTGCTCTTTTTGGTTTCCAGGTACGTTTCTTTAGCTCTCCAATTCTTCTCTTTCCTTTCCATTTTCCATGGCTGATTCTGCTTCATCTTCTGAATCTCTCCCTCAATGTTTTGAGCCAATCGATCCTCCTTTGTTCGCTTCTTCCAACATCCTTACGCCTTACCATAAAAAAGATAGTACCTCCTTTGAACCGTCTTCTTTCGCCTATTTTGTCGGATTTCCCTCCTCTATGGAGATCTTTCTTCCTCATTTAGGTGTTTGTGCCGACTCATTTCATGAGGACTGGGTATGTCTGTATGAGTACCCTTTCCGCATTGGCCACCGTTTTCCTTTTTCCCCTTTAGTAGTCGACTTTCTCACCACTCTTAACTTATCCCCCTACCAAATACTCCCTCAAGTCTGGAGACTTTTACTGGCTATTGACCTTCTATGTTCTTCTCATGACATCCCTTTCAAAACCGTTGATTTCCTCTGCAACTACCGTTTTTCCAAAGGTGGCCCAGGCCTTTTTACGTTGAAAACCCTAAAGGGCAAATCTGACCTGATTTATGATGTATCGAAGTCGAATCGTGGTTGGGCCGATAAGTTCTTCTTTGTAAAATTGTCTTTTCTAGGGGTTGATACCTCCTGCCTAAAACCTCATTGACGTACAACAAGTAGTATCTCCTCCACTTTGTTATTCTTACTTCTTCCTGAAAGTGTTAACTTTTGAGTGCGTTTGTTTTTTGATACAGTGAATTTCACCTCTTTGCAACCTCGGAAGGTGTAATCCCAGATTGTCTCTCGTTTTGAAGCCCTTCCGGTGGAGTAGAGGTCTTATACAAAGCTTGTGAAGGAGTATCTCGCCGGTTCCGAAGATTCAGAAATGTCAAGTAAGTTATGACATTTTTCTTCTTTTATTGTTGCTCACATGTTGTGCTCGCGTGATTCTTTTTATCAGTATACTTCTAGGCTCAAGGACTATTCGATCAATTGCTGCCCTTTCGACCATGGAGAGAGTCGAGGCTCGGAAGAAGAGAAAAGCCGAGATAGCTTCTATAGAAGATACATCTCTAGTGGTGTCCCTTCCTCCGAAGGTTGCTGATACTACTCCTAAGACTTCCTCTTCAAAGAAGAATGCTACTTCCTGCCTACCTCATCTCCCTGACACCATGATGTCGTTGGATATGGCGGCGGAGAAGTGTTTAAGTTCCTTGATACCTCTCTACGTGAACTGTTCCCAAGGTGCAGAAAGTCGATCTTCCATGCTGGATTTCTTTGGCGAAATGTTGGCTGCCTAATGGCAGGTATGACTACTGACCTTTAGCAACTTGTCGTACTTTGGTTTACGCATTCTGCCTCTTGCTCATGATGTAACGCGTTAACTTTTCCAGGGCTTCCAACTTACGCTTTCAGCTTTTGAGTCCTTCAAGGACCAGCCTGGTCAACTGGCTCAGAGCAAAATTTACATGTAGCTTGAGAAGGATAGGAGCACTATCCTGGGGCAGGAAAAGAGCGCTTTAGAGAAGAAAGTTAAAGAGCTGATGGATGCTCTTGAGAAGGCCAACAGAATCTGAGGACTGGGAGGAGAGATTCATAGCTGTATCAAGGAAGGAAATTGCTCTCGCAAAGGAGATCGAAGATACTGTTGATTACTGGTCGTGCAGGGCTCGTGTGGAGACGATAGAGGAGTTTGCCGCAGGAAAGCATACCTCATGGGATGTTGTGAAAGAGAGAGAGCAATTTGAAAGTCTGTTATCTGATGAAGTGTTCGCAACTAAGAAATCCTTGTTGGTAGATGACATTGCTCATGTTGCCAAGGAGGTAGCCCAGGTGGAACTTGCGGAGAATCTGAAGGCTTCCGAAGATGTTTCTAAGGAGTAACCTTATTGCTCCTTGTTTATGAACTTTTAAGGTTTTTGGTACCCCCAACGTGTCGGGGTTTAAAACATTTACTTTTCTCTAGGGCCGCTTGTTGTAGGGTCGTTTGTGCGAACAATCTTTCTAACCCTTAGTTTTATGCTTTTAGGGGCTTTTTGTGAATGTTGTTTGTGTTTGTATGGTATTCTGTTTGTTTATCTATTTTGCAGGTGATGCATGTATTGAAGGTTGCGCTCACTGGATGAAGATCAATGTGTGTGGAGAGAAGATTGTTAGTCATGTTTGGCCAAGTTACGTTGTAATAGCGCTTTTGTAAAAGATGCTAAGAGAGAGTGATACGTGTAATAGGATAGAGCTTCAAGATGTAAAGTACTCATGTTTTATTAATAAAATCCGAACTGCTTACACAGGTATCTCTGTTGTGTTAGACACCTCTTGCTCTAGAGTCGTTAACATGTGTTATCGTCTCTTGCATCTCGTGACTAGTCGTTGCGTGCACATCATAGCCTGATTGTAAGGCAAGGGCCTATGTTTTGGTCTGTAACGTCACAAGGCATCCCTTGTTAGTTATATAGTGTTGTTGTTGTTTCGTGCGTGTGAAATGATATAAACGAATTTGATAAGCAAGATCGAGTAATGAATCAATACCTTGTCGCGACTTGTTTTCCTCAGAAGTGGTAGAGTTTCAGATTTGTCGCGTTCCGACTCCTTGGGACTACTTTCCCGTTGTGGGATATCAATTCGTAAGCTCCTTGCCCGACGACTTTTGTGACTTGATAGGGTCCTTCTCAGTTAGCTCCGAGTTTGCCAGCATTCAGCTCTTGGGTATTTTGGAAAACCTTTCTTAGTACCCAATTGCCTACTTGAAACACCTTTGCTCTAACATGTTTGTTGTAACTCTGAGCTACCTCTTGCCTGTATGCCGCCATACGAACTGATGCTTCATCTCGTAACTTGTCAACTGTATCTAGATGATGGAACAAGTTGGCTAGATTTGCCTCTTCAGTAGTAAGACCATATCAGGCTGTGGGCAGAGTTATCTCGACTGGTAGCACGGCTTCGCACCCGTACACTAATGAGAAAGGTGTATGTCCAGTAGCGGTCTTAGGAGTCGTCCGATCTGACCAAAGAATGAGGGGTACCTCGTCGGCCCGTCTTCCTTTAGCTTCCTTAAGGCGTTTCTTCAAGTTGTTCATGATCACCTTGTTACTTGCACCCGCTTGTCCATTAGCATGTGGGTAACGCGGAGTAGACATCACTAACTAAATGTTGTAGTGTTGGCAAAAAGATCTTGTTTTTTCGCTTATGAATTGAGATCCGTTGTCACACACCATGGTGGATGGTACCCCGAATCTGCTGAGGATGTTTCTCATAATGAAGGAGATGACATGTGTGTCTTTTACTTCCTTGAAAGCTTCGACTTCGATCCACTTAGAGAAGTAATCGGTCATGGCTAATATGTAAACACGTTGTCCCGAAGCTGGAGGGAGTTTTCCCACGATGTCCATTCCCCACTTAATGAATGGCCTAGGGGAGGTTATAGGGTGTAAAAACTCCAATGGTTGATGTGGAATTGGTCCATGACGCTGACACGCGTCACACTTTCGAGCGAACTCAACTGCATCCTTGTTCATAGTGGGCCAATAGTAGCTCATCTTGCTCGCCTTTTTTGCCAAGTTGCGACCCCAAGTGTGGTTTCTGCATTCCCCGTCATGTATGTCATGTAACACCTTCTATACTTCTTCTTCTTCTTTCATGCATCGTGCATACAGTCCTGAAGACATCCACTTGAACAAGATGTTATCCTTAATCGCGAAAGTAGAAGCTTTTACCTTAAGCCATCGAGCCTCCTCCTTATCATCTGGTAATATAACGATAATGGTAACAAGGGGGTCGTTATTTCTAACAATCGATATTTTCTAGATTTATTTATTTAAACAAACAAGTGGTTCCCAACATAGAGAAGTTTAACGGAAATGAGATATCGAAAAGGTTTCAAGGAGAATATCCACTTGCCTTGAATTGCGTTCGGACTTTACACGAGGCTTGGAAATTTAGAAAGACTTAGTGAGCTCGAAAGCATTGACCTAGCATTTCGAGATAAAATAACGAACGAATTTATATTTAATTTCTTATTTCATTTATTATACAATCCTTTTCTCTTATTCTTCCTTCACTAAGAGAAATTATATTCTAAATTTTTTTTTTAATAATTTAGGTAGGAGGTTTAAATAATAATAATCCTTTATTATTATTCTTAAAGTGATGTTTTAAATAACTTTTATAGAAATAATATACTCAACTAGATGAACATATGCAAAGGTGGATTAAATCAAATAAAAATTCCTTTTTAAATCCACATGCAATATTTATTTAATTTTAATTAAATAAATATTTTTTTATGAGTCCTATTATTTCTAGGGTCATTTATAATTTATTCCAAAAATTATAATAAAGGCTAGTTTGACATGCAAAAGTGGATTAAATCAAATAAAAATCCTTTTTTTTATATCCACATGCAACATTTATTCAATTTAATTCTATAAATAGCATACATATGTAAAAAATATTTCATAAAGAGTTATAATTAAAAATATATGTCGGGAATTTATACCTACCATAATGGGAGGGAATTGGCACGGAAATCGAGACGGGTCGAAAATGGATTGCTTTCTCCTTGTCCTAAAATGGGTAAGAATCTGATTTTAATTAGAGATTTGGGACCAAAATTAATAACCCAAGTTTAATTAAAATCACCCAAAAATAAGATTAGGCCCAACCTTGTTCTTGCTTCTTCTTCTTGATTTCAAGTACAAAGCCAGAGAAGACTCAGGCGCACGACGACGACGGACCTGGGCGGCGGAGCACCGGTGGTTGGGTGGCGGCGCCGCGCGCGGCTGGGGGCGGTGATCTGGCTGGTGGTCTGGCGGGCTAAGGTGTGAAAAAATAGGGTTTTGAGGATTTTTACGGAAAAAATAAGCACTTGAACAATTGATTTGTGGCTGAATTTTTACTTGAATGGGAGTAAAATTGCAAGAGGAAGATGAATGAATTAGATGTGATTTTTTCCGTTAGAAAACACCCCTATTTATAGTGGTGGAAGACCAATTCAAAACCATGATCCACACCTCCATGGATGGACCTCTCATGGAAGGTGGGATTCATGGTGATTGGGCATGAGTGTGCTTCTTTGAAATGGATTGGAAGAAGGAGATTGGGGAAGAGAAGAGGTGGAGAGGAGGGGAACATTGGCCATGAATGGAGGTGAAGATGAGGGGATCGATTGTACATCAAATCAATTTCCCACTATTGTTAGCCTTCTTGCAAGAAGAGGGAAAGAAAAGAATAAAGCGTTTTTAAATCCTCAATTAATAGAAAAGTCACTATAGCATAGCGGGAATGGAGAGTGTTGGTTGTTTGGAAAGATGCAAGAGGTCATGGGTTCGAGTCCCATCTGTTGGATTTTTCCTTTTTGCGCACACTCCTCTATTTTTTTATTTAGATTTTAATTTAAATGGAAAATAAATCAAAATATATTTATCTTTAATTGTTTAAATTTTTATTTGCCATCAAGCTATATTTTTACAAATTTTAATATTATATTATGAAAAATCATAATAATGAATAAACTCTCTATTTTAGAGAAATAATTAAATAAATAAAATAACCATTTCTTTTTATATAGAAATAGCGGCTATTACACAGTGGGTGTCGCAGAGTGATTCTTGAACACAATTCCCAACTCGCTGTCCATCTTACTACGCCTCAGGTGAGGCAGTCGCACCTCCTAGCCAGCCTAGCTAACAAGTGCTATGACTTCGTGAGTAGGGATTGGGTCATCCAAATCCGACATGTTTTCCGAGAGGCTAACCGTATGGCAGACGTCATAGCCTCGCAAGATCACTTTTATCCCCTAGGTCTTCACATCTTAGAAGAGCCTACGAGTTGTATCATTGATCTTATGAGGGAGGACGCTAGGGGAGTGGCGTTCCCCCATTTTACTTCTGTAACCTCCCATTCCCTTAATTTAAACTTGAGAGCCTTGTCTTTCTTTGCCAACAAAAAAAAAGCTTAAGGAGTTTTTAAGTATGTTTCTCAATACAACTACAGATATGAGTTTTAGGTATGTTGTAATGAGAAATGTATAAATTCGTGAGTGTCACATGATCATCTCACTCTCTTGTATCTTGTGTTAGAAGGCAGTCTGTTACTACAACTATCCAAAACTGATATAAAAGCCTTGTAAGTCTCTCTAGGAAATGATTGATGAAAATGGAGATAATAAATAGAGCATCCTTGCTTAATATCCTCTCTCCTCTCTTCTTCCTTTCATCTCACTCAATTTCTCTAACTCTCTATCTCAAATTATGTACTCGAATCTCAATTTCTGAAGCTCAATTATGTCATTATGGTATCATAGTAGTGTGACGATCGATTGATGAAGTAATTTCAAGCTAGGATCGTGGATCTAGGGTCTGGAGTTTCTCTTCTGCGATTGTCGAAGCTTGTGCAAGTTTCTTCTTCCTTAACCTCTGTTGTTGAAATCTACATCGGCTTCTTCAAATGTTGAAGCAAGGAGCATCCGGATTAGGATGAGGTTCAATCAATTTGGAGAATGAGAATCCATGGAGCAATTCGCCATGGAATCACGATCGAAGAGGAGGATAGCAAATCTTTGTAAATGATCTCCTCAATCCACTCTTCATACAACCTTCGGATAATTTTGGTATGACCTTATCTTCAATTCAACTTGTTGGAGATAATTTTAGAAGGTGGAAAAAAATCTATGATGAAGGCTCTTTTTGTCAAAAACAAATTATGGATGAATAATGGTCCAATCGCCAAAACTCCTGAAATGCAGCTCAATTTGATAGATGTAATGACATTGTATGATCATGGATTTTGAATACAATGTCTAAGGAAATCTATAACACAATAGATGAGTATGATTCTGCTAAGGATATGTGGGAGGATCTTGAAGAAAGTTATGGATAGAAAAATGCTCCTCTGATCTTTCAAATTAAGAGAGAAATGCAAGATTGTAAACACGGTGACTTGCCTCTTATTGAATATTTCACTAGACTGAATGGATTGTGGAAAAAATTGGCTATTATTGGGAATTCTGTTAAGTGTACTTGTGGGAAATGTGGTGTGATTTGCAAAAACAAAATGAAGAATTAGAAAAGAAGATAAAATCATGAAGTTTACGATGGGACTAAACAACAAGTTTGACAATGTCAGAAGACAGATTCTCATGTAACACCCCAAAGATTTATAAACATTGAGGTGCTACCTATGTCAACAAAGCTCTTCCTTTTCAAGGTTCGAGTAAGGACAAAGAACTTTGAAGTTAAGCGTGCAAGGGCGAGAGTAGTACTAGGATGGGTGACCTCATGGGAAGTCCTCGGGTTGGCATGGGATAGCGCTTCTTAGGCCTTGGGCCTTACATGAGATTAAGCCTTTTGGGTGCTCTCCCCGTCTTCCGGGGTTGGTCACTCCTCCAACATCTCAATATCCTCACCGGAGCTAGGCGCTTTTACGCTTAGTGTCGTTTGTGGCCGATCTGATGGCGTTGGTGGCAACCTCTCGACCTGTTCATTCCGCCCTTCCTGATTCTCATAGCTTTTATGGGTAGCTAGGATGTCTTGGGGGAACTTGGTGGTTTCAGGTGTAAAACTGTGATAGGCCCAACTGGAGTAATAACTTTGTTTCTGAGCTCCTGCTGATTGTTAGGCTCTCTATTTACTTGGTTTGATTCATTTTGTGTCTCTTGAGTGGGCCTTTGTCTCTTAACCGGCCCAGGTTGCAGACCCAATTCGTTGATCAGCGGCCCCTTTGAGAAGATTTTGGGCAATTTTTGCCCCTCTTCTAACCCTAATTGTTATCTTCTCCATTATAGCCTCGGCCCTGCTATCACTTTTGTTCTGTTTCAATGTTGACCCGAGCTGGAAAGTGGAGTTTGTCGGCGCCCCTAAAGCGGTAGTTTGGAGTGGCTCTATTTTCTCTTGCATCTCATTTGCCACCTTAAAATTTGCTAACTTTTTCCCTATGTCTACTAAGCCCGCCTTATCTTCATTTGTTTGTCGTTCTGGCTTCTCCAGGGTCAAAGCAGAAAATCTGGTGCTCGTATTGTCACATGTTGCCCCACTTTTCGAGCTTTCTTCCTCATGCTTTCTTCCCTTGGATTTTCTGGGGGGGGGGGTGTCACCATCATCCAATGTTGGTGATTTTAGTGTCATCGACACTTGATAAGTCACCGACGTCAGTTTTGGTGTGATCGGGATTCACGTCGACACAATGGGAACCGACTTTACTATAACACGGGCTAGGATGTGCGGGGTGAACGTTCGTGTAAGTGAACCTAAATTCCAGAAGGTAGAATACGTTCAAAGTATGTTACATGTTGGGAACTTGAGGTTGGGACTTGTAAGTCGCCGACTTCAGTGAGGTCAATGACCTGGTGACGGTTCTGGGGTAACCGCTTGGTAACCGCCATTGAATCAGTCAAATAAACGTGCATGTAACTATTAGGAGGTTATCTAATCAAATTAGAGGCTCCTTGAGACGTATAATGGTAGTGGGAACACGTGGGGAGGTAGTGGGCAGTAGTGGGAAGTGCTGGTAACTGCCAGTAACTGCTGTCCAGGTCATCCACCTTAGGAAAATTGCCAGTAACCGTTTTGCACGTCCAAATGCCTATTTAAAGGCTTCATTGGGCTTTTGTGTAAAGGGTTGAAGAGTTGTACTCTCTTAAAAACACTCTCAACAAGAAGTAATCGTTCATATACTAAACTCTAAAGTTTTGTCCTAGATCGACAGCCACGACTAGGACAAGAGGGTTTGTCTTATCTCAAATCGGATTTCACGGATTCCCTTGGGCTGAATAAGGGGTGAAATATCGGTTTAGGAAAGCTTCCATGCGATTCAAACCTATATCAAGTTACCAATACGTTCATTGCCTGGTGTGCTGAAGAAGTCGTCGACCTGCCTGAAGTCGCCGACCCTGCTGAGTTCCTCCTCTCAAAGAGCGCACGACACCAACAGTCTAAACCGATATTTTAGATCAATGGCGTCCATTGGTGAGATGACCTCGAAGTTCCAGAAGCTGGAGAAGTTCGAGGGCATGGACTTTCGAAGATGGCAAAAGAAGATGCACTTCTTGTTGACGACCTTGAAGGTGGTGTATGTCCTCTCCACTCCCATGCCAGAGGTTGGCGACGACGAGGCCTTAGATGGTATACGGCGCAAGTGCAAATGGGAGAATGACGATTACATATGTCGTGGTCACATTCTTAATGGTATGTCTGACTCACTCTTTGATGTTTACCAACATGTGGAGTCCGCCAAAGAATTATGGGACTCTCTTGAGTCGAAATACAAGGTCGAGGATGCATCAAGTGTGAAATTTCTTGTTAGTAACTTCAATGACTACAAGATGGTTGATTCTAGGTCGGTGATGGAGCAGTTCAATGAAATTCTTCATGTCTTAGGGCGGTTTGCCCAACATAATTTGAAGATGGATGAAGCCATCTCGGTGACAAGTATTATTGACAAGTTACCACCATCGTGGAAAGACTTTAAGCACATGCTTAAGCACAAGAAGGAAGAAATTTCTCTTGTGGAACTTGGAAGCCACTTGCGCATTGAAGAGGGTCTTCGAGCGCAAGAGAAGGGCAAGGAGAAGGAGACTCCTGGTTCTTCCACTATCAACATGGTGGAAGAAGGTTCCAAACGTGGGAACGAGTGGAAGGGCAAGAAAAGGTCCTCCAACAACAACACAAACAATGGTTCTAACAAGAAACGCACTCCAAAAGGAGATGGTTGTTGGAATTGTGGCAAAGTTGGACATTTTCGTAGGGATTGTACTGCTGGAAAGGGTAAGAAGGGAAAGGTTCCCAACCAACCTGCTCAGGTCACTGACGTTGGGCAGAAATCTCATCATCAAGGTCAGATGTTTAGGAACTCTTCTGAGTCAGTGACATATCCGAGTTTGGATTTTGTCCCTAACATATCTGAGGCATTTTTTGTGCAGGATGATGAGGTTGCTTGGTGGGTTGACTCAGGTGCTACCACTCACGTGAGTAGAGACCGATCGATGTTCGCGACTTTCGTTCCCGTGGATGATGGACGAGTCTTGCACATGGGCAATGAGTCAACGACCCCAGTACTAGGCAAGGGCCAAGTAGAGTTGGAGTTTTCATCCGGGAAGACTTTAATTCTGAAAGATGTGTTGTATGTACCCGGATTAAGGAAAAATTTAGTCTCCGGTAGTGTCCTAAACAAGTTAGGCTTTCGTTTAGTCTTTGAGGCCGACAAGTTCATCTTGTCGAAGGGTGGTGTCTTTGTTGGACGTGGTTATCTATGTAATGGCATGTTTAAACTCAGTATTAATAAAGTTCTGAATTCTGTTTACATATTTGAGACTTCGCATAAGTCGGGAACCTCTCTAAGGTCAGCGACCTCCCAAGGTTCTGCACCTTTGAAGGGTTTTGACTCTTCTCTTTTGCATGCTCGTTTGGGTCATGTGCATTATAAACGCATGCTTGATATGTCTAAGAATGGTTTAATTCCTGCTTTTGACATGAATGTTGAGAAGTGTAGAACTTGCATGCTTACTAAGATAACAAGGCACTCTTTTCCTGATGTGAATAGAGTTAGTGACTTGCTTGAGTTAGTTCATAGTGACTTGTGTGACTTTCATGCTACTCCGTCCTTGGGGAATAAGAAGTATGTTGCTACTTTTATTGATGATTATTCTCGGTTTTGCTATGTTTATCTCTTACATGCTAAGGACGAGTTTTGGATAAGTTTAAAACTTATAAGTCTGAAGTTGAACTTCAAATGTCTATGAACATCAAGAAGTTGCGCACCGATAGAGGTGGCGAGTATATGGACCCCGGGTATTTTCAATCCGTGGGGATAATCCATGAGACAATAGCTCCTTACACACCACAACAAAATGGTGTGTCGGAGAGGAAAAATCGAGTTCTAAAAGACATGGTTAACTCCATGCTCTCCTACTTAGGTTTGAATAATGGATTTTGGGGTGAAGCCATGTTGACGGCTTGTTACTTACTGAACCGAGTTCCCAACAAGGGGAATGGGTCAATGACCCCATATGAGCTTTGGTATAAAAAGAAACCCAATCTGAATCATATTCGGGTTTGGGGATGTAGGGCAGTCGTGAGACTTCCTGAACCTAAGCGAAAGACCTTAGGTGAGAGAGGTGTTGAATGCATCTTTCTTTGATATGCCGAGCACTCTAAGGCGTATAGGTTCTATGTCATTGAACCTAACCCGTCTATTTCGGTTCACACCGTTGTAGAGTCAAGAGATGCTATTTTTGATTAGAAGAGATTTTCATCAATGCCTATACCAAAGAATTTGATTCCGAGTTCTAGTGAGAACACTGAGTTGGCTAACGCCCAACTGGGAGTCGCTGACTCGATGCGAGTCGCCGACTCGGGGGAGGTCACTGACCTTCGAGGGAATCAAGAACCTGAGATCAGAAGGAGTAAAAGTCTGAAAAGGTCCACGACCTTTGGACCTGATTTCCAAGTTTACTTGGTTGAAGGAACAAGGAACGAGATTGGTTCTCAATACATGTATTGTTATAGTGTTGAGGAGTTTCCAAGGACGTTTGATGAGACCATGAGGTCTCAAGACGTGTCCTTTTGGAAGGAAGCCATAATGGATTCCATCATGGAAAATTGCACTTGGGTGCTGGCTTATCTCCCCCTAGGTTGTAAACCTTTTGGAAGTAATTGGATCTTCAAGAAGAAGATGAAGGTAGGTGGAACCATTGATAAGTTTAAATCTCGTTTGGTTGTCATCATAATTGTCCATGTGAGACATGGTGGAGGCCAACGTTATCCTTGGAATTAGGATGAAACGGAAAAGGGAAGGCCTAAAGTTGACACGATCTCATTAGAATGAGAATGTGTTGGAAAAATTCAATTATGATGGGGAAGGTGCTCTAGTTAGCACTTTGTATGATCCAATATTGAAGTTGTTGCCTAATGAAGGGACAACGGGTTCGCTGTACGCGATGGCAAGTAATAGACCTGATATTGCATGTTCAGTTGAGAAACTAAGTTGGTCCATGACTAGTTGGAAGTCACTAACTCAATGAAAGTTACCGACTTGGGGGAGGTCACTGACCTCACAAAGGAAACTAGTTGGACACTTGGCAAGTAGTCCAAAGGGTGTTACGATACCTTGAGGGGACTCGAGACTTTGGTCTATATAATGTTGGATCACCTTCGGTATTGGAGGGGTACTCGGATGCGAGTTGGATAATTAATGAAGATGATCATCAACAAGTGGATGGGTATATCTACTTGGTGGAAGCGCCACATCATGGGCTTGCATGGAACAAACTTGCATCACGAGTTCGATGATGGAATCTGAGTTCGTGACACTAGTCGCGGTTAGGAAGGAGGCTGAATGGCTCCATGACCTGGATTATGAGATTCCATTATGGAAAAGACCAATTTCGCCCATAACAATCCATTGTGGTAGCGCTACAATTTTGGCTAAGGCATATAGCCATGTTTACAATGGGAAATCATGTCACTTGGGCGTGAGGCATAGTGTGGTAAGGAGCTCATTACGCACGGGGTGATTTCGGTTGATTTTGTTAGGACACAACAAAATATGGCTGACCACTTGACGAAGGGTTTAGCTAGGGATTTGGTGTCCAAGTCGGTAAAGGGGATGGGATTAAGACCCGTATAAGTTTCTAGTGGTGGGATACCCAACTCCTTTCCAACTAACGTTGGGAACGAGTTCAATGTGGAAAGCTCACACCTAGAATCTGTGAGCACAACTTGTTGTCGTTGACATCTTAATGTCCCCAACGTGTGCTCTGTTCCTACAAGTTTGAGGCTGATGTCACTGACATCTTAATAGATCCTTTGAAAAAGTGCAGTTGTAGGTGCACGACCTAAAGAGTTTACCTATGTGGACGTGAGGTTTCTGGTCGCTTCATGAAGCTTGGGTTGGCTTCACATACGTTCATGAGAAGATATGGACTCAAGGACCATTAATGGAGTCAAGTAGACTTTAGAGTCGTAAAACGTTCGTGTGTGTGTTATCTTGAGGCATCCAAATAGGTTGATTGGTTCAATCCTTAGTGACACCATGATTCCTGGGTGTTTTGAATGTGTAATTACACTAAGCGGAAGTTCAATCGTTTCGACACTTTCGTTTATGCATGAGTTTGGGGCTAATGCTTGTATTATTTTGTGGATCAAGGATTACACTAAAATGGGGGAGGAATGTTGGTGATTTTAGTGTCATCGACACTTGATAAGTCACCGACGTCAGTTTTGGTGTGATCGGGATTCACGTCGACACAATGGGAACCGACTTTACTATAACACGGGCTAGGGTGTGCGGGGTGCACGTTCGTGTAAGTGAACCTAAGTTCCAGAAGGTTGAATACGTTCAAAGTATGTTACATGTTGGGAACTTGAGGTTGGGACTTGTAAGTCGCCGACTTTAGTGAGGTCAATGACCTGGTGACGGTTCTGGGGTAACCGCTTGGTAACCGCCATTGAATCAGTCAAATAAACGTGCATGTAACTATTAGGAGGTTATCTAATCAAATTAGAGGCTCCTTGAGACGTATAATGGTAGTGGGAACACGTGGGGAGGTAGTGGGCAGTAGTGGGAAGTGCTGGTAACTGCTAGTAACTGCTGTCCAGGTCATCCACCTCAGGAAAACTGCCAGTAACCGTTTTGCACGTCCAAATGCCTATTTAAAGGCTTCATTGGGCTTTTGTGTAAAGGGTTGAAGAGTTGTACTCTCTGAAAAACACTCTCAACAAGAAGCAATCGTTCATATACTAAACTCTAAAGTTTTGTCCTAGATCGACAGCCACGACTAGGACAAGAGGGTTTGTCTTATCTCAAATCGGATTTCACGGATTCCCTAGGGCTGAATAAGGGGTGAAATATCGGTTTAGGAAAGCTTCCATGCGATTCAAACCTATATCAAGTTACCAATACGTTCATTGATCGTTTGCCCTGGTGTGCTGAAGAAGTCGTCGACCTACCTGAAGTCGCCGACCCTGCTGAGTTCCTCCTCTCAAAGAGCGCACGACACCAACATCCAATGGCTTAGGTTAGTCCCCTGTTCCAACGTATTCCCGGATGGAACACTCTCTAGTTCAGCTCCCCTATTCTCCGACAGCTTTCCGGCCTTCCTGTTATCTTCACTAGCGCCCAAGTCGATGTGGGACTCTTGACGTTCTTTGTTTAGTGGGCAGCTTCCAATGAGATGACCGTATCTCCCGAAAATGATGCAGATGGCACTTAGGCCCTCATATTCTACTAGGATTGTTTCCCCGTTTATCAAGATGGCTCCTCGGAGTGGTTTACATAGATCTAGCTCGACACAGATCCCTGCAAACTTTCCCCTTGTGGCTTGCAGGGTGTTCCAGTCAAACCTCAGTGGACGTGCTACGTTGGACGAGATTTTGTATATCACCCTTTCCTCGTACAATATCACCGGTAAATTCGAGAGCCTGATCCATGTACAAACTGTGTCGATGTCATCTTTCTTAGGGTTGAATTTCGGGTACCATCTTTTTACCATGCATGAGGCACTGGCCGAATATGCTCCATGGCCCGCCGGTTAATGCAACCCAAAAGTCTTGTTCTAACTCAAACCTCACCGTTGAATAGCCGTTGTTGATATCCATGATGATCATCTTGCCACTTGGCGTCCACATCTCGCGTAGCTTTCTCTCTAGAACTTGGAAAGCTAGTGGCTTACCTAGGAGTTTGATGATGATTGAAGTGCTCCAATCCTTCGCCAAGGTGGCCATGATTTCCGACGCGATGGTGATTGTCGGCAGACCCTTCTCTCCATGTGGATATTCTACTTGAATCTTCTCCTCTATGAATTTGTCGTTCAAAGCTGTCTCCTGGAGAGGTCCCAGGCCCTGTGTGAGCTTATCTCGAAAGGTGGCGCTAGCTCTCCTATCTCCAGGGGGTTCATTCTGTGGTACTCGCTTTCTCAAAACTCCTTAAGCTATACTATGAGTTTGTACCAAACAATATGCTACTTACTACACACTTAGTATTTCAGTGGGCCATAAACGAGGGGTTGTGCGTACTTAAGCCCAACACACAAGCCCGGTGGGGTTCCATCCTAAAACCAATTGACAATAGGAGGAGTAACCCAAGGGGTATATATACTAAGCAAGTTTATGTCCCAACTTTAGATGTGGCAATGTATTCTAACACGCCCCCGCAAGTGCAACTGGGGGAACTAACTCAGTTGACACTTGGACAAAACGATAGGGCGGGCCCAGGATCGAGAGAAGCCGTTAGGAGAATAGGTTTGATACCATGTGTAAGTCTGTGGGTCATAACAGGGGGTCGTGCGCATATGTAAGTCCAACACACAAGCCCATGGGGTTCCTTCCTAAAACCAATTGGTAATAGGAAGAATAATGTAACCCAATAGGTATATAGAATGACGCTCTAGTGAAATACCTTATTAGAGTAAAGCATGTGGTTAAAATCCAGCCATTAGATTAGATAGGATGGACGAATCAGATTTAAAATAAAAAAGGTGCATTTTAAGGAAATTTGAGAGAAGCACCATATCACACCCAAACTCGCTACTTTTAAGGAGGGGATAAATACATGATCCGTTCAAAATGGAAACAAGCAAAATTAGGGGGGATTTAAAATAACAAATGAGAAAAATATACATCAGAATATCAGAAAATCTTTTATACCCCGATTGAAAATCCAATCCTGCTAAACCGTCATTCATTATTCACGTCTTCTTCTTCAACAACCGTCGTTCATCTTCTCTCTCTCTCTCTATTCAACGCATCTGGAAAGCGATTTCTAATCATCTTCTTCAATCTCAAGGTCCATCTTCAAGATTCCAAGTTCAATCGTCGATAATCGGTGAGCAACCTTTTTGATTATGCTAATTTTTTGTCAATATTACCATTCTTCAGTAAAATCGCCGGTGTTTACACAAAACAATATAATTTCTTCGTACGATCTAGATTTACATTTCAATGGGTTTGTTTCATTGTTGTTTTTTTAACTGTAAGTATCATTCTTCAATATTTGGATGGAATCTGGCTCTAATTTGTTTGCAAGTCGGGAAATTGTAGGGTTTATGTAGTTATGAGTTCACGAAATTAGGGTATAGTGGGTGATATGGACTATAGATCAGACACATTCAATGGGTGTTCTACTGCATGTGGTTGAGTTTGTAAAAGACAAGTATAAAAATCTAATCAAAGTTATGGTCATATACGGTTTTTCGAGATTGATTGTATATAAGACATGTTGTTTTCGATCTACTCTAAGAGTGTGTGCAATGTTTAATAGATGGCAATGTCACCAAAGTCGAAGAGCAAGAACAAAAGGAAGCATGATAAAGGTATGCATCATTCAAAATTTTATAGATTATATATTATTCAAATCTATTAATGTTGTTTTTCAACCCAACCCATTTTGTGAAAGTTACTGAACTGGCAATTACATATAATGTATATTAAAAAGTTATTTAACCTTTTATGAATGATTATTCAAAGCAAAGTGACATATTATTCAACATCAGATTGTTGTCAACTTTGTTTTAGAAGGAGGATAAATAAGTAACAGGTATTATTCTTGTAAAACACAATTATTATTCAACTATAGGTATAATATTTTTTCAATGTTAATAGTTATTCAGTTCAATCATATGTATTATTCATAACCATATTTGTTATGTAAAGTCAATTCAAATTATTCAAATGATATCATATTATTATTCAAAGTATGGTTTGTATAGTTTTTGAAGAATGTGTTAGTTGATAGACAATAGACATTTTATTAAATGACTATGGTGTTTTTAAATATGCTAGATGGTTTGATTACGAAATATGTAAGTAAAAATGTGTTTTTGATGAATTGCATGTAGTTGGTGAACACTCAAAGCGTTCAAAGGTCAATTTTAAGAAAAGTCGCAAGGTAAAACATGTTGACAACGATGATGATGCTGATTTATTTGATCTAAGACCTTTGACAACGATGAGATTGAGATCACAAAATCTGAAAAGGAGGAAGCTGATAAAATAATGAAAAACGTTGATAAGCAGTTCCGGGATGAGATCGTGCATATGAGAAAAGTTTTAGCATGTTCCAGGATGGGTTTTATTATTCAATAATGCATTGTTATATTGTTCAAACATATGTTTAAACTTATTCAATTTGATGTGAATGATTATTCAAATAACATTTAATTATTATTCAACAACAATAGGTACATGATATTGAATAATTATTTATATCCATTTGAATAACTCTCCAATAAACTATATGTAAATGTGTAATTTTATTGTTGGACATAATGTAATATTGTGTCTTCGTTCACACAAACAACTGAAATAATCATAAACCATGATAGCATTAAGGTTGAATAATATATATCACTTTCTTATAACAAATATGAGGATTCAACAACATCACGTAAAATATGTCGAAAAATAATTCATATCGATTTGATAACTCTTCAATAAACTATATGTAATGTGTATCTTGATGTCACCAAAGAATGTTGATACAAAAGGCAATAGTAAATGTATATAGTGTGTCCAAAGCACTTATCAAAAATTTTGGTTTGTAATGTTCAATAACGCATTCTTATATTGTTCATACATATGTTTCTACTTATTCAAATTATATTGAATGATTATTCATATCACTTGTAATTATTATTCAACAACAACAAGTGCATGATGTGTACAACGAGTTTTATACTGGTAGGATACCGAGGTATCCAATACTTTGTATGATTATCATTTTCATTCACAACGCAATCAGAACCGTAATTAAAATCAATGCAGTCTTCTTCTAAATCCTCTTCAACAGGTGCATCATTTTTAGATTCTGGAAATTTTGAATCATTGTTGAACACGTATTCTTCCCACTTGTTGGTTCCAACTGAAACAAGATATTACACAATCAATATATCAGTTTCATACTCCCTCCGTTCAGAAATACATGATGTTTAAGGATTTGTCTCTAAAATTAAGAAGGCATGTGATTTGACTTAAATATCTATAAATCTTGTGAATATCTTTCCTTTTCTATTTTCTATTTTATTATTCTTTTAATTTTTTAGGGTAATATTGGAAAAAATATGGTAAATTATGTAAAACATCAAGTATTACTGAACAAGAAAATCAAGTCAAAACATCATGTATTTTTGAACGGAGGGAGTATTATTCATTAAACGGTAATAACTTATTCAACTAGTATATCAATATTATTCACAATAATTATAAAAAAATAACATATAATATACAATTTTCTTTATTTCAAAACAATTATTCAACTGTTGTGTTTTTATTATTCAACATATAATTACTAATTCGTAATCTTCAATTAATACTCACAAATTATTCAATATACTGGCTGATGTTTTTCATCAGCATGAGAACTTTATTACGAATTAGTTTCATATTATTCATAAGACGATGAATAACTTATTCAACTAGTATACCAATGTTATTCACAACAATTATAAAAAATGACATATAATATAAAATTTCCTTTATTTCAAAATACTTATTCAACTGTTGATCTTTTATTATTCAACATATAATTATTGATTTATAAGCTTCAGCTAATACTCACAAATTATTCAACATATTGGTTGATGTTTTTCATCAGCCATGACAACTTAAATGCAGTATATAGTTGTTAATCATCACGATCATATACGCAACTACTAAACCGATTATTATTCAACACTCATTCAGAAAAACAACTAACCAAAGGCACCATATCAGCACATTCGGATTGAAGAACTACATCATTTGTATAAGCAGGACGTATAATATTTTTCAATTACGATCTAACAAACAAGAACAATTAATCCAAATACGAATAACTAACCTTTTTTCATTGCAAATTTTGCTATAATAATCTTCCGAATTCTTCAAACCAATTTGATTCTATTGAAGAAACAGGTTGTCGAGTAGTTAGAAATGATGAACGACAATTGTTGAAGAAGAAAACGTGGATAATGAATCACGGTTTAATAGGATTGGATTTTCAATCGGGATAGAAAATATTTTCTCAGATTCTGGTGTATATTTTTCTCATTTGTTAATTTAAATTCCCCCACAAATTTTTCGCCTGTTTCCATATTAAACGGATTGTGTATTTATCCCCTCCCCCTTCCCTATTGTTACTATTATGTTTCCTATTTTTTAGTCATTGATTGAATGAAATCCAACGTTCCCCATTCAACCACACATTGCACCCTAAATACTATTGTACTTGAGCGCTCCTCTAGGTATATATACTAGCCAAGTTTATGTCCCAAATGTAGACGTGGGAATTTATTCTAACAGTATTATCCGGTATAATATTAGTCCTTTGATTCCTCAAAGTTTGACGTGCAAATGCTGTAACATCGTCGCAACAGGATAAAGTTAACAATACATAAGAATGATGTGGTCGCTAGCCAAAAATTGTCGCCTTTGAAGTTTTTAGCTAATATTGGGATTCGTAGGTGTGTACGTAAGAGCTTTATGGCGAACGTATATCACGTAGGGCCTATCTTTAGAATCTCTGGATGGGCAACGTGGGAGTTTCGTATGATAAAACTAAAACTTGTGAACCAGGTGAAATCGCACCTTCGAGCCTAGTAAGCAAAAAAGCTATTGTTACAAAAAGTGTGACTTGGAAGGCTTATCCACAACCAAAAACCTTCCTTTTCTCATTCTTTTGGCTCCGGTTTCCTCGTCCAGACGCAAATTAATGTCAAATCTTTTTCCGTTTGAATTGTGTTCTTAGTCACCCTTGACACGTGGACAAGCAATTCACCGTGCGTTCGTATAATGAATGATTTGCCAGACACGTCACGGACACCCGTTTGGAGATCTTGAAATTTCAAGGCCTTGGCCCTTGAGAGTGAGGCCGCAAGTGTAACCCCGTCACTCATCCATTTCCATGTCAGACGCTGACACGTGGCACCCCTGAGTATCTCTTGGTGGACGTTACGATTTCGATAGAATGGATCGGATGATGATGACAAGCATGACTCGAAATGTGTAATTAGTGGATTTTTATTCCTTGACAAAAGTTTGGTGTGTGTTATATTATTAGGCTTTGCGTACGTATGAGCTATATAGCCTATATTGTCAATTTGTCATCTTACCAAATTCTACCAAATATTTTTTTGTCATCTTACCAAATTTTTTACCAACTAATTTGTGACACATTATCAACTTAATTATAGTATTTATTTCACCTACCTTAAAAAAAAACAATAATTATACTATGGTTTTTCTAACCTTTGCACTAAGGGACAAGGGCATAGCCGCATAGATTAAGCATGTTATTATTAGGAACTGAATGCCTCTTAGGGGTCGGACTATTCCCTACATGCCGACTACTTAACCCTTTTTTATTATTAATAAAATGTCCCCTTAAGGGCCGGAGAGTACTGTCTCTTTCTCTACCAAAAAAATTATATTGAACCAAAACATTAAAAAAAAATTAATAAATCATATTTAAAAAATTAATCTATCTATTCATATTTCATATACTAAAGAAGAAGCCTTTTGACCACATGTCAACCCATTATTCAATTCGCTTATGTGTCATTTTTTGGCATTTTTGAATTATTATTTTCATCAATAATTTGGGTCCCATTATATTTTAACTAAATTTTTTTATAATTATTGAAATAACAAATACTTAACATTCCTAATATGTAGGCATTTCAAATTTTAAACATTAAAATATTTTAAAATTAGGTAAATTTGAAAAATAGTTTATTTATACAACATATTTTTAAACAAAACACGTACATGGTACGGGAATTAAACTAGTTAAACCTAAAATAATATAACTCAACAAAAATACTTCAATTTTAAGGTTCTTAATCTATAGACATAGGTCAAAAAAATCGATTATATCATAGTGTTTTAATCAGCAGCTAATCTGTTAAAAGAGTGGGAATATTTGAAAGGAGATTACGAGCGAATTTGAGAGGGTTGACATGCTTAAAAACCTTTTTTTGGTGGAATGACATGCTAAAAACATTGACATATATAGAAAAATGGATAAAATTAACTGTCTAAATTATTTAGGATATATGTTATAAATATATAAAATCATACACAAAATAAAATAAAAATAATTTTTCAAAATTGATACTTATTTTGGCGTTTTTATTATGCCATTATTGTATTTTAATATATAATACTTATTAAAAAACAAATTAATGTATTATTAATAATAACTAAGCAACAAGTATCATCTACGAAGATTCATCATTTACTGTTCTATGTGATACTACACTTAATCGATATTTAGTAATTAAATATAGTAAAATTGATATAAATATATTTTCTACTATAAAATTATAAATTATTAATTATTAAGTCTTCAAAAGCAAATAAAATATTTAAGTTAGGTACATTGTCATATCTTCTAAATGTTAAATTTTTTACGTAGTAAATATAACCAAGTAAACTATTCTTTAGTTATGTTTTTTGAATTAATAAAAACTATTTAGAATTTAAAAAAATAGGTATTTATTAATATAAAACAATACTTTTTGAGAAAATTAGGTTTGTGTGCCTTTTCTATAGTAGATTTAACTAAATATCCCCCTCTATAATTTTTTTAATTAAGTGATCCCCTAGTATTTTGATAGACAGATTTGCCCTTTTATAAATCCTATATTCTATATCTTGCTTCATTTAACTATCCGTCTATTATCAGTTTTCTACGTTTCAGTTTTCTCAATTTCCTCTTTTTCTATTCTACGTAAATCCAAATTCTCTATTCTATTGTAGCCTTTTATCCATTCTTTCTATCAAGAACACAAACCTATTTCTAACAAAATCCGTCTCTATCATCAATTTCATGTAAGGATTGGTTGTTCTTCCATAACTCTAGTTATGGTTGTTTTGTGTGATTGCAAGGATTGAAGGGCTCTTGTACATATGCGATATCAATAACCATCGACGACCACACAATTCGATATTTTTCAAAACTAAATATTTGTATATTTCTTGTACGTTTCTTGTACATGATTTGTATTCTTGTGTTTATGTTTTTTGTAGACCTGTCAAAAGCTAACCGAACCCGCTAACCCGACCCGACCCGCCCGATAATTTTAGGGTCAAGACCCGAAAATTTGAACCCGAAACCCGAAATCAACCGAACCCGATAGAACCTGAACCCGTTGGGTTGAAATCCGAAACCCGTTGGGTTGACCGATTTGGTATATTTATAAAATGTATAAAATTTATTTTAAAAATATAATATATTTTATTAATAAAATACATAAAAATAATATATTTTAATTAAATATTATTATTTAATTAAAAATCTATTTTAATAATCATAAAAAAAATTCTATGTTTTTGACCCGTTAGTCAACCCGACCCGCCCAAAAACCCGCATCGACCCGACCCGGTTTAACCCGTGACCTGTAACGACCCGAATCCGACTCAACCCGAACCCGAAATGACCTAACCCGAACCCGCACGACACGACCCGATTGACAGGTCTAGTTTTTTGTGTTATTATACATATATTTGTATATTTTTTCTAGTAATTTTGAACTTGTCTTGAACTCATGTCTTGTAGATGTATTGTAATTGTCTTGTAGGTGTTTTGCAAGAATCTTGTAATTGTCTTGTAGGTGTCTTGTAAGAGTCTTGTAAGAGTCTTGTAATTGTCTTGTAATTGTCTTGTACGTGTCTTGTAGGATAGGTGTCTTTTAAGATTTCTTGTAACATGGCATATAAAGATATGACAGACAAAGATTTCATGTGGGCAATAAAGTTAAAAATAAAGTTAAAATTTTCTCTCTTAAATTTTTGCCTTAAATTTTTGCATATAACGATATGGTAGAGAATAGTGTATACAAATTTTTTTTCTGTTACACCATTAATTAACTAATTAAAGATCAAAATCACACCATTAATTAGCATTAATGCTTGGATTTCAAGTGGCAGAGAAACCTATTCAGATCTAATTTCATGTAAATACTATTGAAACCAACTAATTACGAACTAGAAATAACAAAATTGACATTAAATAATAGTAGTATATATTTGCCATTATGACTTAAACTTACCTAATTTCATGTAACGAGTAATTTGAATATACTGATGAAGAAGAATAATCGGTGAAGAAGAACAGAAGAAACTGTGAAGAAGAATAACGTAAAATGTTTTGACTGCTGCCCTAGGTAGTTTAGGTTATTCTTCTGCCCTGGGTGCAAAGATGAAAGTTAGTTTCATCGATGGATCTATTGTTAAACCTGCTGAGGGTTCATCTGATTTGGCACGTTGGCATCGTGCGGACAGAATGGTTGCTTGTTGGCTCTTAAACTCGATGACGTCGGAGCTTTCAAGTTCATTCGTATTCACTACCTCAACAAGGGCACTTTGGAATGAGATCTTGGAACGATTCAGCCATAGCAATGCGTCGTTGGTCTACCAATTGAAGCAGGATGTCACGAGGACTGTTCAAGGTAATATGTCGGTCACAACCTATTATTCTAAACTCAAAAAATGTTGTGATGACCTAGGGTTTCTGATTTTGACCCGGTTTGAAGTCAGATATTAGCTAAAGACCCTTTGCCACACATCAGTAAGGCTTACAATGAGGTTTTGTTATTAGACGCAAAGGCAACTGTCACTACAAGTTCCAGAGCCTGCTGCATTTGCTGCTGGATCCTTTGATCAGAAAGGTGGACAAAATGAGAAGAAAGAGATTAGAAAGCCAAAGAAAACAAACACGAAATGTAGTCACTGCAACATGGTTGGTCACACTCGAGATGAATGTTTCGAGATCATTGGTTACCCTGACTGGTTTATGGGTAAAAGGAAGAATACTCCTAAGATGGCTGCTCAAGTTGAAAGAGGATCTGCATCCACTCCACTTGATAATGAATCCACCTCACAAGGTGGAAAATATGCGAACATAGATCCAGAATTTGTACAAGCTATGTGTCAGGAGATGATGAAAGCATTCAAAGGGAAAATGGTGATTCCGGCCGCCAACTTTGTAGGTAGTTCTTATACTAATCTGTTAACTCATAAGTTTAATAAACATGAGTGGATACTAGACACCGGAGCAACAGATCATATGACTCCTTACTTAGACTGTTTGTTGAATGTTAAACAGTTAGACAGACCTATTCATGTAAATCTGCCTGATGGTTCAGTTAAGAAGGTAGAACAGACAAGAAGTGTTGCTATTACTGATGATTTTGTGATCCATGATGTGCTCCATATATCAGATTTCAAATTTAACTTGCTTTCTGTTAGCAAGATAGTCACTCAGAAGGGATTGTTAGCATATTTTGATGAAATTCGATGTGCTTTAAAGGACCGTTCGAGTAAGGCCATTATAGCTAAAGGGAAGGAGAGTGGAGGACTTTATAAGATGCAAACTCAAAAGAATAAGGAGAACAACCTGGAAAAGGCTTAATATGCTTTTGGAGTAAAAGATAGTAGTCATGTGATCCATAATAGATTAGGGCACATTTCCTTTTCTAAAATGGCACATTTGCCAGGTTGTAAAACAGAGATGAATTTTGATCAATTTTGTGACACTTGTAGACTAGCTAAGCTGCACAACTAGCCTTTTGAACTCAGTGACATTAAATCTACATCATGTTTTGATTTGCTTCACTTTGATTTGTGGGGCCATATCATGTTGCTGCTTTGACAGGTGAAAAATATTTCTACACTATTGTGGATGATTTAAGTCGAGCAACTTGGACTTATCTTATTCACAATAAGCAACAAGTTGTAGAAATAGTAAAAGGCTTTATAGCAATGGTGCAAACTCAGTTTGGAGTTACACCTAAAAGGGTTAGATCAGATAATGGAACAGAACTGCTTAATGTAGAAATGAGCAAGTACTTTTCAGATTTGGGGATTTTACATCAAAGAACCATGCCATATTGACCTCAACAAAATGGTGTGGTCAAACGCAAGCATAGACACTTGTTTGATACGGCAAGAGCCCTCCGAATTCATGCAAATTTGCCTAAAGAATTCTGGGGAGAATGTATGCTCACAACTACATATTTGATCAACAAAATGCCCTTGAAAACTATTCATTGGCAAACTCCCTATGAAGTGTTGTTCAAAACAAAACCAAAATATGACACCTGAGAACAATGGGATGTTTGTGTTATACTGTCGCTTTGAACAAAAATTGTGACAAGCTAAACCCCAGAGGACGAAGAAGCATTCTATTGGGATATCCTAGCAATCAAAGAGGTTATAGATTATATGATTTGGTTGCTAAGGAAATATATCGCAGTCGTGATGTAGTCTTCCATGAAGACAAATTCCCTTTTAAAGTAGATCCTAGCCAATCCCCTACCATCACTCCAAACACTTTGTTTCCCCCTGGTGCCATTGATAATTTTGTTGATGATGATACAACATTATTTGACACAAAAGCAATCACTCACAGACAAACCAGGGAAGAAATCCAACTGTCGGCTTCAGTACCTATAGAATCTGTTCCTCGAAGGTCTACTAGACAAAGAGAAGCTCCTATCTGGGCCAATGATTATGTCATGATAGTTGTGGATACAGACAATCCTTTATCATCTTCTCATGAGTATTTTCCTTCCCTTGCACACGCGATGGTAGTGTTTGAGCCAACCACTTACTCAGAAGCAAAAGGGAAGGCAGAATGGGAGGAAGCTATGACATAGGAATTGAGAGCTTTGGAAACCAATGGCACATGGGAACTTTGCACATTGCCAGAAGGACATAAGGCTATAGGCTCAAAATGGGTATTCAGAGTGAAATTCAGGGCAGATGGATCTATTGAAAGACACAAAGCAAGATTAGTGGTCAAAGGCTTTAACCAAAAGTTAGGGAAAGATTACAAACACACGTTCAGTCTAGTGGCAAAACTACCAACTGTTCGAATTGTAATAGCCCTAGCTACAAAAAAAGAATGGCCATTGTTCCAATTCGACATTAACAATGCATTCTTACATGGCTACCTAGAAGAAGAAATCTACATGCAAATTCCTGATGGCTATGAAAAGGCCTCTCCAAATCAGGTCTGTAAGCTAAAGAGATCACTTTATGGCTTAAAGCAAGCTTCACGTCAGTGGAACCATGAGTTGACACATTTTTTGGTGGACTTAGAGTACAAACAATCCACAAATGATTAATCTTTGTTCATCAAACACCAAGGGGCTTCAATCACTATTTTGTTGATCTATGTAGATGACATCATGATCATTGGAAACAACATGGAAGAGATAATAATGGTAAAACAAGCTTTGCAAGACAAGTTTACCATTAAGGATCGAGGGGAAGCAAGATACTTCCTTGGGATGGAAATTCTTAGAACAAAGGAAGGGACTTATTTGAGTCAAAAGAAATATGTGACAGATATCTTGATTGATGCCAACATGATCAATGCACAAGCCACTGGTTTTCCCTTACCATCTGGTCTCAAATTGAGTGTTGATTTAGGAACTCTGCTTGATGATCTTGAGAGGTACAAAAGATTACTTGGTCGACTGTTGTACCTAGCTTTAACCAGACCTGACATTAGCTATGTAGTGCAACACATGTCCCAGTTTGTGTCACAACCTCGCCAACCACATTTTCAAGCAACCCTTAACCTTCTCAAGTATTTGAAAGGGACCATCTGGAAAGGCATTTTCTTCCCCACTCAATCTGACTTAAAGATAGTGGGTTTCTCAAATGCTGACTGGGGAGCCTGCTTGACAACTAGGCGATCTTTGACTGGCTTTTGTGTTTTCCTTGGAAGAGCCCTGGTTTCATGGAAAACAAAGAAACAAACTACTGCTTCTCGATCCTCAGCTAAAACAGAATACCGCAGTATGGCCATCACAACCTCTGGACTAGTATGGACCAGCTTTATTCTCCAGGATTTGAAACTTCTAGTTTAGCCTCCCATCACTCTCTTTTGTGATAACAGAGCTGCCCAACAAATAGCGGTTAACCCGTGCTTCCACGAAAGGACAAAGCACATCGAACTTGATTGCCATTTTGTTCGAGAAAAGGTCCAAAATGGATTCCTCAAGACAGCTTATATCAACACCAACCTCCAGCTGCCAGATGTCATGAGTAAGCCTTTGTCTAAAGCACAACATGAATTCTTAACCGCCAAGTTGGGATTCAAGGATGTTCCCACTTGAGGGGGGAATATAGGAATTATAAGAATTTATGTTGCTCTTTTGTAATTTTCTTTTTTTTTTGCCAGCTGCATTCTGTAAACCATGTGGTTAAATGTTTACCACTATGGTAAACCGTTAGAATCATGGTTGGAGTTGCTTTATATAGCACCTGACTAGAGTTTGTAATGGTCAACTCTTATCCTCAATAGAATAGTGAAAATACAGAGAGAACGATTCTCAGAAACCTATTTTCAGATTTGATTTAGGTATTCATCACTCAAATCAAAATCCAATAATAAACCTTTAATAATCAACAACTTTAATAATCAACAACTTTGCCCCTCAAATGGAACACCAAGAACAACTCAGATTGTGTCTAAACCGTGCTAAAATCAAATTCACGTGGCGATATTACTTGGCATTGATAGTACAAGCAACAAGAGACTCTAGTTTGTGCAATAACCTCGCACTTTGCTAAAAGGGATTGATTAAATATCTTCATATTATGGAAACTCATACCACCTTTGTTTTTATAACGACACAAAGTGTCCTAACATTATCAATGGATCTTTCGTTGACAATCTTTTGAACCCCACAAAAAACGAGCCAACATAGCATGAATTTCACCCACCAAAGTGCTTGTGAGTCGAAAAATAACCATAGCATAAAAAAGTATTGGTTGAAGAACTGACTTTATGATGATCCCGACTTGCAATAGTAGCTTCTCCTTCCAACCATGAATTTCTTCCAAATTCGATTGCAAGGGATTGTTGATCTCTTCCTTCGGCTCCGCCCTATCTATTCATCTCTTATTTGGCAGTTTTCTGGATGTTAAATCGCTCCCTTATAGTGGCAAAATAGCCTTCTTGAATCGAATTACAATATTGGGTAATCCTAAATATTTAGAATGACGATCCAACTCTTAAACACCTAAAAACTATGTGGCATCAGTTTTTCTATGCAAATTTACATTCTTACTAAAACACACTTTGAATTTCAACATATTAGGCTTTCTTAAATCGAAAAGACTTGTTAATTCTAACGAATAATAATAATAATTATATTGAATGATAATATAAAGTATGTTATAGTGTGTCAAACATAGTTTTTTTTGGATGTTTTTAATAGTGTGGCAAAGGATGGCTCACCTACGACCAAGCAGAAAAAAGTTGGTTTAGATGATAAGTGACTTATTCTACATCCATGAGGTCTGGGATTTAATTTTCAGTGGATGTAATTTTTTTTAAAGACTCACTTGTTAAAATCAGATACGTGATTCAGGTCGAGCGGAATATAGTCAAGACGAAATTTTGACGACACCTCCAGATACGTGGGTGTAGAAGCAGGCCTATGTGGGCCTCAGATGGGCCCATTTCCATTTCCCTTCCTGCCTTTATATTCTTCACATCCAGCCTCAGTAATCCTCCTTCCCCTTCACGCGCACCGTCACACTCCTCCCCTACGTCTACGCCACGAGTGCCAAATACAGGCACACAATAATACAAACACTCTTCTCTGTTTCCTGAAATCACATTTCCCAACAACAAGCAATCAAATCCCTCATCGCTCCCCCGGAGAAGAAGAATTTGCCATTCTTTTTTTCCCGGAGCCAAATGCAATAATTTCAGAGAAATTGGAGCTACAGATCTTCTCTCCCCCAAATGCGATCCAGATTCTGATCAAAATAAGAGAGTGAGAGTGTGTGTGAGTGCCAAGGGTGAAACAGAGAGAACAAGAGCGAGCGACGGTCTCATTGTTTCGGGTTTTTAGGTTAATGCCGGTTCGGATGGCGACGTGAACAATGGCGGCGAGTTCCTCCGGCGTCTTTGTGACGTCGTTCAACCCTAGCAGTCTCCCGCTCAATCGCGTGTCTCTCTTGTTGCCGAAGAAGAGAGCCAAGCAGTTCAGCGGTAGCGGCGGTCGACGGAACTCTGGAGTGAGGTGTTGCTGTCCGGACTCGGCTGTTCCGCTCTCAAGGAAAGGACATGCCGATAAATGCGAGGATTGGCCGTTCGATTTCAAGAAGGTTCATAGACTCAGACAGCAAGCGTTGCCTTCCATGCGGTTTGTTTCTTGCCTTCTCACTCCATTTGTTTTGAAATTCAGTAAAATTGAAATTGCGATCCTCTTAATTGCAAAATTCGTGGTGGTTGATGGATTTAGTAATAGAATCAATAGTTACGATTGTTTGTTTTTGTCTCTAGATGGCAATTATGCTATAATCATATCTAATTGTTTAAGATGTTTCTTCTTGGAGTATTACTTTTTTCTGTTGTGGAGTTATGTTTCTATGAAGAGATGGAAGGGTTATAAAAAAAGGAAATTATTGCTGGATGGAACAAAAAATTAGATCTATTCCGACAACCTTACGCAATAGCTTACCTCTACTTGCTTATTTCTCTCCAGCACCTAGAAACTTGTATATTCTGTCCTATTGAAACATTTATATCACTCTTTCATCAATACTAAGCAAATTTTTTATAATTTTCAAAGTAAGATTTGTATTGTTTCCATCAAACTAGATTAAATTCTGTCATTTTGATTCCAGAATGTCTTTGCAATTTATCCACGATGTAAAATTAGCTTGTTGAGCTGACTGTATGACTATGTAAGCACTAAGCACGCTATAGCAAACATAGTACTTCATTGTTACTTGTTAGTGTGATTTGCCACCAATTTCACAATTCACAAACACTATGACCATTCATTTTACACTTATATTCCATGATGTTCTTGGTTGACATCTTGAAAGCTCCAATCTTCTGTTTTCTTTTTTAATATTCAGCTATTATCATCATACATGGGTCCTCTTATGATCTTATTCATTTATGTGATATCTGTTTAATGATCAAGAGCGAAGAGTGATCTGTGGGAGACTAATAGGGCGCCTAAAACATTTTCTTTGCCCCTGTTAGTAAAATCATGTGCATGACCAGAGACGGACGCATAACGAATTGGGGGTGGGGGTGGGGGGTTACACTAAAAAGTTTATAGATTGGAAATAGCTAACAAGTTTAGTTAGTGAATACTCAAAAATGAGTAAATTGATGCTTATTTATTAAAAATACGAATAGAATCAACTAATCAAGTTATGATGAAGATGAATTGCATAGAGAATTGAGTAATCAACCATCTATACTAATTTATTTCCATGTTATATAATCAAATTATTTTAAATTTACCCATTTTCAACCAAATATACCAAACACGCACTAGTAACAAACCCGACCAAAGGAGGGGCACAAACCCCCTCATTCCCCTCCCTAGGTCCGTCCATGCTGCATGATGACATGGCCTCTTTAATTGACATATTTAGCAAGTCAGTTAATTTTCTTTACCCTATTTGCAAGGACATAAAAAAATTTATAATGATAATTAATGAACTAAAGTACTGTGAATATGTGAAGTATTCAGTTCTTGATAATCCAACAATTTTAGCTATCTCTTAAGACCATTCCTAAGTTGAAAAAAGTTTCATAATAGTTAAGTGGCAGACCTCCTCCTCTCTTGCCTCAATAATGCTGGCGTTCTTTTATGGAAGGGGTTTATTGTTGGTTCATTTTTATATATGGATGCTGTAGAATGGCTTAAAAGGATATTGCTAGTATTATGCATCAAAATTACCTTCTCTCATACATTGGTTATGGTATTTCAATTATTCTAGCTCCCTCTGCTCCCTCCCCTTTCAGAATCATTGCCGTATTTACGAAAATGAGCAATATGCAATCTATATTAACACAAATGTTATTGCAGATTGTGAGCTAACTAGTCTATTATTATTATTATTATTTCAGATCTCGCAATCAGTCAAAACATTATTCTCGTTGCACACCTCGAAGTACTGGTCCACAGTCCCGTGACACCCCTCCACAGAGAGGTAAATGGGCTGTTAATTTGTGTTTACTATAACAAAAAATTGTGCCTAGAGAGTTTCCTTAATTCTTTGCATTTATCAAATTTTGGAATCGGCCTTATTGCAGATACCGGAATAGCAAATGAAAAAGATTGGGGCATCAGCCTCTTAAGTGAAAGTGTGAACGAAACTGGCATCAATGAGGATGGAAGTACCTGGTATCAAGAAAGTGGGGAAGACGTTGGGGACAATGGATATCGATGCCGATGGACGAGGATGGGTGGTCGTTCTAATGATGGCTTATGCGAGTGGAAAGAAACGGTAACGCTATTATGTTTGTCCTTTTAATGTTCCAATTTGGAGATCACTTTTTATTTTTCAGTGCCTTGATGAAAATTTCTTGCTAATTTTTATGGCATTAGTTGAATTATGGTACTTTTCATTGCTTCATAATCTGATAAAGATTATTGTAGGTGGATGCCTTTTAATAGATTTATTGTTCTTCTCTACAGTGGTGGGAGAAAAGTGACTGGACTGGATATAAAGAGTTGGGTATGTATCCAAACTCTATGTTATTGTTTTCAGATATCGTTCTGATTGTCATTATAATGGACATTGATGTATGGCTATCTAGAGCACATTGCAATATATGCAAATAATAATAAAAAAAAAGCTAGATTCTCAGCTCTGAGCCTCTGACCACTTTTCTTGAGTGTGATCACTCAAGAGATTGTCTTTTTGCGCTATAGTTTGTAACTAGTTTGCCATACTTCTGTCGTGTGAGCTTAGATGAGCTCCATTTGCTCCTAAATGTGGTTAGTTGTTTAGAAAAATGGAAATGCACAAATAAATTCAGATAGGGAAGGACTGCACAAGAAAGTTATTAGAAGGATCATTAATTGAGGGTAAAACTACTTTTTTACCCTATTACACTGCTCCAACATATTTTTGTTGATGAAGCTCTAGCATCTTAAGAAATGCATTCTTTTAGCTTCAGCTTCATGAACTCTTTGTTGATGAGGTTTTCCTGGTAAAGTGATTGTGTATACATCGGAGTGCTCTAAAGTCACTGCTTATAAATTTGTAAATCCTGAATCCAATTGGCTGTCCTTTAGATTTACGGGAAGTTTATTCATTTTATGTTTGTTCTTGTCCGCAAGCATATTCTTTTTTTAATTATTAATTTGTATTGGTTTAAAACTTTAATCAGTCATTTCTTATGCATTCAAGATCTTCACTGGGTATCTATCTCTAATTCTTTATACTACAGGTGTGGAGAAATCTGGAAAGAATGCCGAGGGAGATTCTTGGTGGGAAACATGGCAAGAAGTGCTTCATCAAGATGAATGGAGGTATGATTTGTCTTCTTTTTTATAGATAGTTGATTCTTCCTATTTTGCTTAGGGTAGTATTTGGATTACTTAAGATAATGCATTATTTTGCATTATGTCTTGAAGGGAGAATTGTCTTAGGTAATCCAAATACACCCTAATTATATGAACGTACCTGGTAGAAACACGGTCTTTCTTTATTTTGCAGTAATGTAGCAAGGATAGAGAGAAGTGCTCAGAAGCAGGCTAAGTCTGGCTCTGAAAATGCTGGTTGGTATGAGAAATGGTGAGAAGATCTTAACCGTTAACAGTAATATTGCTTTAAGATTGAAAGTTTGCATTTAGTAAATGATATGCTTTCTAATTGTCTTCAGGTGGGAAAAATATGATGCTAAGGGCTGGACTGAAAAGGGGGCACACAAGTACGGGAGATTGAATGAGCAATCTTGGTGGGAGAAGTGGGGTGAACATTACGATGGAAGAGGATCTGTTTTAAAATGGTTATCTACTGTCCTTTACTTCTGCTAACTCTTACATGGACGTATTATCATACAGTACCATTTTTAGGGTTATTAGTTAAAAAGCTACCACTTCCATTCAGAAAAAAAGTCAGCCTCCTAATTTTGCTTAGAAATACTTGTCATTTGAGGAATGAATTTTAGCGAGCTACGAGGTTTGTTATTGAAAATTGCACCTATTGGCTCTTTTTATGCAAATTCTATATATCCATTGGCTCAAAAGGAGGTTTGTATTTAATAAATGTTAAATTGAGAAAGACTTGAAAATATTTTAGTTTAACAAATGAATTCATAATAGTTGTGTCAAAGGCTAAAATGACATACTTGAGGGAATAGAGGGAGTAGTATAATATATCAACAACATGATGTCTATTTATTGTGCTAGTGGCCTTGGCTTTGGTAAGTATGTATGCATTTGTAACATAAAGTTGCAGTCTTGTTAGCCATCTAAACCTTAACACATTGCATTGCCCAATTTGATGTATATTTGAGCGCTTGTGTTTTTTGCATTTGCTTTTTTTTTTTTTTTGAGTCGTTATAAATCGAAACATGTTATTTTTCAGGACAGATAAATGGGCGGAGACTGAACTTGGGACCAAATGGGGAGACAAGTGGGAGGAGAAATTCTATGTTGGAATTGGTTCACGCCAAGGAGAAACGTGGCATGTTTCTCCAAGTGGTGAACGTATGTACTTCTTTTCCCTTGATCTTCTTATATTGAATAGCTGTGGGCTCACTGGGTTGACCTCTAGTTTATTTAAAAAGAGGGAAAATCTTGCTTAAGAAGATAACACATAACAATAGAACATAAATACCAGCTCAATGGTAAATTGAGTAGGCTTAACTCTAGAATTTTCTAAGAGTGTTTTGTTTTTTAATGTGATTTTCATGGCAACTTTCAGTTGTGCTCTCTGCTCTCCAATGAATGACAACTTATGATTATCATAAATGCCTAGTTGTTAAAGTCAGTCAGTCTTGAGCATTTCTGATCCATCTTTAAGTCTTAATCCTGTCTTTGGGTTAAAAACTAAACGCTGGCATATGTTAATTTATGGACATTAGTGTCTTAACAATCATAGTTAAAAGTAAATTCATGATGGATTTGTATTTTGAACTATTTATTCATCTATTTTCAAATATGATGTTAGGTTGGTCGAGGACATGGGGAGAAGAACATTTTGGAAATGGGTACGCATCGTGAATGCTAATTCATTTCAGACTGCATTTCCTTCGGGCCCTTCTTTTGTATTCTAACAGTTGTGTGCTTCACTTTCTCTCAGCAAGGTACACAAATATGGCAAGAGCACAACGGGTGAAAGCTGGGATGTCGTAGTTGATGAAGGAACATACTATGAGTAAGTATAACAGTAAGTATACATATCAAATGGTTTAAAAATTATAATTGAGAGAGCACATTTGGTATTGATACCAAATGTATTCCAGTATCTGTATAACTTTGATGTGTTGTAATTGATTTGTTTTTAAATGCTGTTAAATTGGTGAATTCAGGGCTGAACCTCATTATGGGTGGGCGGATGTTGTGGGCGATTCAACGCAACTGCTATCAATCCAACCACTGGAAAGGCCACCTGGTGTATATCCAAATCCTCCATTACCTCCTGTTGATGAGGAGGAGGACTCAGGTTTGCGGTAGGAATTCGTTGTTGGTTTGTGGTCCATTTTGGTGTTTGGATTTTAAAGCATTCATTTTGTAGCAGAATGTTGCAAACTATGGTTCCTCTTATTTATTCCTTACCATTTTTTCCAGCCTTTTTTTTGCTCGGCTTGCAAATGGGCAAGGGCAACTACAATTTGTGAATTCAGGAAATAATGTTTTTTTAGGATTGTAGCCCCAGGATTGTTTTGAATTACTTTTCGATTGTTTTCACCTTTGTGTGTTCGTAGTCTGCTGCTACTTGAGCTAATAATGACTGCTCCAGTGGCAACTTGAGCCAAAGCACGAAACTAGCTCGCTGTGTCTAGTGGTCACTCTGCCTGGAATGACTGGAATTTGAGTGATCAATTTTTCCAGGAGCTCTCTTTTCATCCTCCATATTATGTCGTCAATCTCTCTTAAGATAGCGAGTTGGCTTAACTATCTCCCTAAACAGATGCTCCGTTTGTAAATGAGACACCATTTGGGATGGACAATTTGGAAGCGGAGAGAACGGTTTATGGGAACACTAACAATGATTAAGCTTCTCTAATTAGAAGTTAATTATTTAAAGGTAATTATTATTTACAACCTACTCAAAGTACATCTATATTGTAAGACTTCATAAATAATTTGATTTCGATTTCAACTCAGAAGTTACATTTTTTTATCTACATTTCATAGTGTATAATTACATGAATAATTGAATTTCTAGTTTGATTTACCAAAGTTACTGTTTTAATCAAACAAAGAACAAAAAGAAAAGAAGAATAAAAGTATGGCGTTCGTAATATGGGTTGAAGAACAATATTTTTCTTAGTTTAAGATGCTTGTGAGTAACAAACACAAATGATTTCACTCTAACAATATTTTTCACTTAAAACAAATTATTTATAAATTAGGCAGAATAAAAAGTAGAGAGATAGTGAATTGGGGCGGGGTAAAATAATTAAGAAAAATATTTAATTAATCTTGGAAGGGAATAATCTCTTTTTAAAACTACTTAAAATTAATAATAATATTACCTTTAAATAATTATCCTCTAATTATGAAAACCTAATCATTGTTAGTGTGTGACATGGGCGAAAAAAAAACGAATTAACTTTATAAAACATAAGAAATGCAATTTCGACCAAAAACATAAGAAATGCAATTTATCTGATAATACCAAAAATAAATAAATTAATCTCACACGTATATGACTACAAATAAATTAATTTCACACGTACGTGTCTAGCAGTTATTTGGTGGAGCATCTAACATTAACGCAACAAATTGATTTTTCAACAAGACCGAAGCGAAGTAATATCAGACCTAACAACATATATAAGAAATCTAATTGTAAAATGGGAAAAAGCGTCGAAATGGACAGAGGATGAAGAAACCATACTAACATCACAATCGAAAAATAGACACAAAAACATAGGGTGTGTTTGGATGTCAAGTTTATAAACTCATTTTGCATTATAGTTTATTTTACTTTATGATGTGTTTGGAAGTATTTTGATTTAAATATTTTTAATATATTTTAATGTTGATGTGATGTGTAATGTGATGTTTCAATTGTTATGGAAGAGAGAAAGAAATAACTAGAACCTTCTTTACTAGAAATGAATGTTTTTTATATCTCAAAATTTGAAACACTCCAAACAAGTCTTGAAATTTTGAATTATTAAATTAGATTAAATTAAATAGAATGCATTATAATGCATAAACTAAGGTAATCCAAACAAACCCATAAGAGCCCAAAGCAAATGGAAAAAACCCAAATCAGGATACACTAAAGTAAACTTCGATGCTTCTAAATTGTCCAATGGAAACACTACTGGTGGGATTGTTTTCCGAAATCACCTTGGACAGGTAACGGATATTATAACGGCTAACTTTGGAAAAATGTCGGTATTAAAGGCTGAAGCTCTAGCCCTCCGGGAAGCGATTAAGCAAATAAAAAACAGAAGGATAGAAAAAGTGGAAATTGAAGGGGATAATCTTCAAGTCATTAATGTGGTTAAAGGGAAAATCCATAGCCCTTGGGAGATTGAACTCATTATCACTGACATCCTTGTTTCCATTTATGGAAACCAGGATCTAATGATTAACCATGTTTTTAGGGAATGTAATGTTCTGACCGACAAAATTGCTAATTTGGGCCACAGTCTCCCTGTTGAGTGTATCAAGACTCATCCAGAACTTCTAGTTCTCATCCGAAAGGATACTCTAGGGCGCCCTCCGTAAAGAAGAGCACCCTAATCCTTACCTAATCAAAAAAAAATTAATTAATTTCACACGTGTATATGAAAGAGAGCAAATTTGGTTTGCAATATGTTTCGGCCTTTTAAGGCTCCCAAGTCCAAAGACCGGTCCAGGATATCTCTCCATTTTTCTACCACCAACTATCTCTCCAATTAATTTAGGATCCGGGCGAATAAAATTCTCTGGTCTCTCTTCCTTCTTCAATACCCAGCCAGCGCCTGCTACGCGGCGAATAAGTGAGCTGACGCCTCCAATCGATCGTTGCGAGGTATGTTTTCTTTTGACGCTGAATCTTTTGGGAAGATCTCAAACTTACCCCGATTTCGGCTTCCATTTCTCCGATTGCTTTGTTTTGTCTATGTCCTTGTAATTTACATATGTTAGATCATTTGCCGGGTTTTGGATTTCCAGCTGTCTGCAGTCTGCTTGATTCCACGGTTCAGGATATGTAAATTAGAAAGAATCTGCTATATAAGGACGTGTTGTGATAATTTTTTTCTTGGCCCGTTGCTCTTGTTGCGTGCTCCGGTTATGTATTCATTTGTTGTGCTAATCAAAACATTAAATTCAGATGCTTGTATAGCAGATTCCTGGGTTCAGTACATGTAGGCCTACTCTGAGCTAAATCCTCTCAAATATTAGATACACTTCTTATTTGGTATTGTTCTTTTGTTGCTTCGGAAGTTGGAACGCTCATAAGTTGAACTATATCATGTTACGGATCTTGATTGTTGTGTTGGGTGATAGAAGGATGACTATGATCCAACCTATATTGGATATGTCATATGTGGGATTAGGACTTATGGTTTATTTTTCTGCTTTTATATGTTGGGATTTAATTGAATTAGCAAGATGCTGCAGCCGTGTTGCTCCTGCAATTGATGACATAGTTTTGGTTATGAAGCTGTAATAATGATTATGATGCCATTGACATGATGAGGTGTTCTTCCCATAATATTTACACATGTGTGCAATTGAATATTGATTTGATATCTATGTTTATGTGATATGATGTCATGTTTCTCCCCTGAATTTAAACATTTATAATGTTGACTCTATTTATATGTTTGGAGGATGTATGATTTTCTTGAAGAATGCTGTTGAATTGACATTTCTGGTAATTTTGTGGTTGTCTACCTTTAAAGATGGTTGAGCTTGACCTAGCTATGAGTGTATTGCTAGTTTGTGTGACATGTTGGTAGTCTCCTTTTTACAGACGCTCTGGTGTAGTATACTTTGTACGAATTTTCCTTCTCTTGGACAATCCATAGTTTGAGAGAAGTAGAGGTATGGCAACATCATTGATCAATCGAGTTGCAACAAGCCTTGCTTGTCGAATTCGTCAGAACCAGAGATTTCTCAGCTCTTCTTCGACTTTTCCCTCATCGTCGTCTTCCTCTTCGGCTCTCCCAGAAGATTCTCCTTCTCCATCTATTGAAGGCATCCAGATTACAGATAATTGTGTCAAGGTACTCTCTCTTTGAGCTGCTTTTTGTTATCAAATTGGCTATTCTCATGTTCCGCTTATCCATCATCTTGGGTAGAAATGTGACCAAGTCCAGCATCTGATGCTTGCTTATTAAATTGCCCAGTATTTAGGGCCCAATAATTGTTGAAAGAAAATGAGGAATCAAATTGGCAGGTTGTGGCCAAGGGATTGTGATCTTTTTGTATGTTCTATGGTATCCTGTCAATAAATATGTGCTTGTGTGTGTGTGTGAATTTCTCTCCACCGCTTTTGTTCACTTGTATTAAAAATTCTGACTCTGTTATGCTGACAATGGCTCCTTTAGAGAATGAAAGAGTTGCATAATAGTGAAGCTTCAGTGGAGGATAAAAACCTTCGATTGAGGGTAGAAGCTGGTGGATGTTCCGGATTTCAGTATGCATTTTCTCTTGATGATAAAACAAATCCAGATGACAGGTATTGCTTTGTAACTAGAAATTTTTTCTTTCCTTTCTTGTTATTGTTGCTTGGTATAGGATTGAAATGCTACACCAATTTGAAAAGTCATACTGCTAATTTGTGTTTTAGGATTTTTGAGAAAGATGGAGTGAAATTGGTGGTGGATAATATTTCATACGACTTTGTGAAGGGTGCAACAGTGGATTATGCTGAGGAGCTCATTCGATCTGCATTTCAGGTGATAAATTACCCCTAGATTATCAAGCTATTTTCTATTCTTCCCCATTCGTAGTCTTCTTATCATTATTTTCGAGAATAAATCTGAATGGTTGTTGTTCTACATGAGAATTGTGTATGGATTGACTCAGCAGATATTTGTTAATTTCATTTCTGGGAACTTTAAGCTGAGCAATGAAATTGAACTGAGGACCTGTTTTCACGATGCAGGTGACTACAAATCCGAGCGCAGTAGGTGGTTGCAGCTGCAAAAGTTCATTCATGGTGAAATAAATAATAGGTCAATGCAGGCTTCAGCTTCACCTGCAGCTGAGATTTGCATATGCTTGTATCTCCAACGTAAGATAAGATGGGATGGGAGTTCATTCCCACTTTTGCGAACTGCATTGATTTGTTTGAAACCGGCTTTGAAAATGGTGTTAGGAAGATATCATGTATAATGTAGCCACAGATTGCTCATTTCGGAAGAGTTTTAATAGGTTAGTCATACTCATTGATTGCTGCTTGTATTGCTATGTTTCAAGTCCTTTGATAGAATGATAGGCTAACATTAAATGATGTTCCATTTACGTTAAAAATAAATAAATTAAGGATTTACTCTGTATAAATTATGTTTTGTTGCTCTCCTGTTTATCAAATCTCAGTCAAATCCATATTTTCATTTTTGTTGGGTCAAAGCCATATTTTCGTTATCAGGTGATATGTATTGATTTTCCATTTCTATTGTTTGATATAATGATATCTTATCCTTCCTTCCAGGTCATATTATAAGATTTGATAAGGGCTTCAAATTTTGTACAAGTATGCTTAATGATAATTGTAAAGGGAAAATTATAAAATAACGCAAACATTGACTTGATTGCGCTTAGTGGCAATAACTTTTGAAATTTCACAAGAAAGCAAGAAATTTGGTGGTTGCATAAAACCGTTGAAGTAGATTCACTCTAATTGACTGAAGTGGAAATCTTCCATGAATCAAATCAATTACACTACACAATGAACTATATAATTCCCAATATAGATTCCCTCGATAAACTGGGTTAGAGGATGCTACCACTAGTTGAAATGAAATTAAGGTTTTTTTACAATTTGGCAAGTTTATGCCACTAGTCATAAGTCACAGAGTCTTAAAATATGATGGCCTCCGGCCTCCCGCCTAGTAGTTGGAGGTATTGAAGATGTCTCAAATTTGATCACTGACCCGTCCCTTCACTTGTGTAAATGACCAACAGAACAAGTCTCACAATCTTTCATCCTATCGGGTTGAGTTAGTCGGCACAATCAAATCATGGCCCTTGCCAACTTGGGTCATGAGCCTAAGATTCTTGTTATCCAATAAAAACTGACCATAAGGGTCAAAATGTGTTGGGCCGTTGCCGCCATGTTTATTGAGCTGTAAATTGAACCCAATAAAATGCCTTGCTAGAAAAATTGGCCTCGCGGAAAGTCAATTGAAGCCTGTGTGCTTGTGTGGGGAAGGAGGGAGAACATGGCGCCAGCAGCCAACGATATAACTCCGGCGCCAGCGGTTCGACGGCGACTGGTGGTGTTCCTTATCCAATCAGCGGATGAGCTCCAAGTCCTCCCTGTCGTCAAATACTCAGCCCTCTCTCTCTTCGCTGATCGCTTCTACCCTTCCCTATCCCTCTCCACCATCAAACGGCCCGATCACTGGCTTCTCAGAAGTCCAATTCAAGAGAGCAATCTCCAGCTCTTCGCTCTCATCGCCCTCTGGATTTCAAGCAAATCGCACCAATCTCGACCTCTCTTTCTCCGATCCTTGAAACCGCTCGCAGACAAGCTTATCTCGGAGCAGATCTTCACCAAGTCCGATTTCGTCCAAGCAGAGTTGATCTTCATGCGATCGCTGAGATTCGAGATCGGGACTCTGATGACGCCGTTCGCTCTGCTCGAAGAGTTACTTGTCAAGATCAGAGGAGTGGCCATGGCCGGGGAGCTCGTAAGCGCCGAAGCTTGTCTGGACATCCTGGACCTCCTGTATGAAACGGAGGAGTTCTCGGAGGTTTTCCGGCGTCCGATGCTTGTCGCCGCCTCCACTCTGGCGGCCGCGTACGCAATTTCAGTTCCGAAGCAGAAGTGGGAGTTTCCGGTTGTGCCATGGGTTAAATTCATCACTTCATGTCCAGAAGAGGAAATTATGGCAGTTGTTAAGCGCATTCTCCACCACATTTTGGGGCTTACAGCTTTCTCTTGAATCATGACACAATGTTTGATACAGGAAGCTGTGAATTTTTTATGACCAGTATTGTGAAGCTCGAAGTCAGCTGTCAAGTCAGATCTGAATGCGATTTGAATCAAAACTGAACTTCTGTTCCATTTGGTAGGGGAAGAACCCTAAATTTTGCTCCATTTGGCAGGGAAAGAACCCTAAATTTTGTTCCAGTTGGAGGCAAACTGCATCTCATCTCAAACACAAAATGGACAATGAGTTAGATTGATCAGGCCAGACTTCGACCTTGAAACTTGAAAGCTTTCTATAGGATTAAAATGTCAGGATAACTTCAAATTATATGTCCGTGTTCATTCTGTACAAAATTGTTCTCTGGTGTAACTGTTGAATTCCGAGTGTTGATTGTCAATCTCTTTTCACAACATATTTCATCATACAAATATTTTCACTCTTCCAATTTTTTTTCGGTAATGAGAAAATGGGGGTGGAGTTGGTTTTGATTTTTACAAGGTTCAAACTTAAGGACGTAAAGGGCCAGTATCCCGCCGAGGTGCAGTCATTGGGTTGGGCTTGGGCCTTCCAGGAGGCCCAGGAAGAGCAGTTTTGGGCTTCTGATGGGCCTTAGCCTTATTGGGCTGCATCAAAATGGTGCCAATTCGTTCCAAGATGATCACCACCTCGGCCATGGAAGGCCTGCTCTTGGGGTCATTCTCAAGACACCTTAGTATAAGTTGAACCAGCTTAAGCATTCCTTCAGGGGGATAATCCTCCATTAATCTAGGGTCAATTATCTTCTTCACCTTCACCCTGTCCTGAAGAATCGGCTTGTACCAGTCTACCAAATTGTGCTGTGCAGTTGGCCGGTCCATGTCGTAGGCTCGTAATCCCGTCAACATCTCCATCAACACCACTCCAAAACCATATACATCACTCTTCACATAAAGATGACCTACTCCAATTTGAATTAATAAGCAATCTTGCAAGTCACACTTCTTAAATCATATAACCGTCGTTTATGATAGAAACTTACCGGTTGCTATGTACTCAGGAGCTGCATAACCGTAAGTACCCACAGCCTGTGTGGTCACATGTGATCTACCATTTGATGGACCTAATCTTGCAAGCCCAAAATCTGAGAGCTTTGCCCCAAAATTCTGATCAAAATAGCACATTTCATACTTACACACACATATATACAGATATACTGACAATTGAAAGTTTAATAATTATATAACTACTCAATATTGACATCTGATCAGGCTAGAATAGTGTGAAATGAGCTCAAATTCTAGAGCTTTGTATGTAGGTAGCTTTACCTCATCTAACAAGATATTTGCAGCTTTGAAGTCTCGGTAGATTACAGTATTCTCTGATGTATGCAAGAAACCTAGACCTCGTGCAGCGTCCATTGCGATTTTTAAGCGTGTTCCCCATGGAGGAGGTTCAACATTCTCTGCACGCAACACCGATATGTTCATCCAATGCTAGTATTATAGATTCCCACAAGTCCCACTCCCATTCATATATATGATATGGATCCATCACTAGCTAGATCATATATTTCATTTGAAAAGAAAAGAACACCATAAATGGTGATTGCTGTATATATGATGCTTACTGTTAAATAAATGACTTTCCAAGCTCCCCTTCTGCATGTACTCGTATACAAGAAGAAGGTCGCTCTCTTCAGAGCAATAGCCAATTAGCCTAACAAGGTTAGGGTGTGAGAACTTTCCCAAGAAATTGACCTCTGTCTGCACCCAAAATGTGTTGTATTTAGAATGAAATGAAGAATGTAACAATTATAGAGGTTAGAAAACACACACAATACCTTAACTATGAGGGCCATTGCATACAAAAAAAAAAAATAGACACCAAGAAAAACCTAGACCACTATGCATCACAAGTCTCAATGACAATGTTATGCATTCAGTTAATCCAAGTCGGATTTCTATTTTCCCCTTCTCTCTGTCTATAGAACTACATATAGAGTATACAAGGAAACAAAAGAAGTACTCATGACCAGATTGCAGATCACACTTGAAAAACCTTAAACAATGGTACTCATCCATTTTTTCATATAGATCTGCATATTAGCCTATTTCTTTAGACTTCTACATTTTAGGTAAGATATTTCAATACCACCCCTATGCCATGTGCATGCTATCTTGCAAAATAGTGGATTCTGTGGAATTAAGAATAAAAAAAGAAAGATAGAAGAAAAAATGTGTAACCTTCCATTCTTTGATCCCCTGGGTACTATCAGAATTACATTTCTTGACAGCAACGGGCATTCCAACTCCATACTTGGAGGGTGCTAGTGTTGTTTGGTCGATCCAACCCTTGAATACTTTTCCAAAACCTCCCTCTCCCAATACAGTATCTGGCTTAAAGTTCTTAGTTGCACTCTTCAATTCAGCTAGAGTGAAGATCTTCATATTCGGAGTTATGATCTTTCCAACTGAAGACGAGGAGCTAGCTGATTGCGTTGGTGGCGGTCTTCTTGAAACATTGTTAGAGGATCCACCACCACCACTACCAGCACTGCCAACACCTCTGTTTTCTCCTGCTCGATTGAGGCTGCCTCCACTGCCATTTTTATTGCTCGACACTCCTTCATTGTAACCATCAACCCAATTCATAAACACCAGTCTTAAATTAAGTATACCTTGAAAAAGAAGTGTCAACTATAATGCTTGCCTCTCACAAGCATTTCATCGAACACCTTAGCGGCAAGTCCGCAATTCAAATCACAATCAATGTAACAAAAAAAAAGAATGTAAAGAGCATACCAGGTTGAATAGTGGGTAAGGCGGTGGCTGGTGAGTGATGATCAACCGGAGAAGATCCCCAGCAGTTTCCCATTTCGATCGATTTCCTCTCAACTTTTCCTTGTGATCCGTGCTGATTAGGATTTTAGATGTGGATGTTTCATAATTCGTTACAAGAAGTTTCCGGGAAACAGAGGACGCAGAATATAAAGAGTGTATTATGGGGTTCGCGTCTGGAGATTCATGTAGATGCGGGACATTCATGTTATGTGTTTATGGCTCTTTGATGGTTGAGCAATACTTTTGACTCTGCTTCAGCCTTCAGCCAATTTGTTCAAATTAATTAATTCTAGTAATACTTAATTGTAAAATAATACTTCAAAGTTGTGCAAAGACGTGGGACGTGAAATTAGACACAACTCCATCACAACTAATACAAGAAAGCAATTGATTAGATTACACGGTTTACGCGCGCATATGACACGGTGTAGAGGTCAACCAGGATCACCCATCCGGATATGTCACCATGGCGTAAATTTCATTTTGGGTAGCTCCACGTAGGGTGGCTTAATGGTAAGTTGGAGGACTTGGCATGTGATGTCATCAATTATCATTATTGGTTGGTCTTTATGACCCGCGACTTCATCTTGTATTTACCTAGCCCACTAATTAGGCAAGATAGTCGTCACTTGTGCAAGATGTGTGCGTTGTTTGTACTTAAGTTTCATAGGAGTAATGCTCTTGGGTATTTATGCTTTTAGTTCATTATGCGCGTATATTGTTGAGATTATTTTGCTCAGTTCAGCGTGTTTCAGACAAGGAGACTTCGGCATTGGCGAGTCTTTTTTTAGGTAGGGTGCATGATTTCACATGTGGCATCATGCCATTACTTGAGCTTCGGGCTCGCGTGCGTCATGTCCTTTCAATTCATTCTCTTTATTCGATCATCCCTTTATCGTCTAGCGCTTGAATTATCCACACTCCATCACACATCTTTTTCCACAATCGCGGCCACTCCCTCGACCATAATCATGAGTTCCTCCTTGACCATTATTTTCGTTTTGTGTTGACGAAGGAGCAGGTTTGTCAGTAGGGGGAGTGGAGGAAGCCGCGAGGGCTTTGGTCTTGGTCACGAGCTCTTGTTGATTAGCGCAACAAATCTCCTACAACAAGACTATGGATCGAGTCTTTGCAAAATATGGGAGTAGGTCAATCGACTGGGCAAGTCTAGCGACGATGTCAATCTATTTGAAGAAGCCGAAAATCACGCCCAATTCCCTTTTCAAATCTGTTGTCGGTCATCCATACAGTGGGGATTCGTTCCAATAATAAGTTGAAGTGATCACCAGTTGATGATTTGAGAATTTGGCGTCAACAATTAGTTGTTGATCAGCAAGATCTTTTAATTTCTAACGTAGGAAGAGATAGAAAAAAAAAACCTCCAGTAGACATCGGATAAACTTACTTTGATAGTAGACGACTTATAGGACGTTTTTTTTTTTTTTGGAATATTTTCCAAAGGTGAGTCGAAGTTGAGAAAGCAGTAGCATTCAACTCTAAGACTGTTTGGAGTATATCACACGATGTGGTTACATAAATTCATTGTGAAAGAATGTTATCTCACGTCAGAAATTCTGATATAACTTGCCCAACATATATACTCTTGGGCTACTCTTCCTATAGCCAATTGGTTTTAGGATGGAACCCCAGGGCTTATGTGTTGGGCCGAACGTGCTTGTACGTATGAACCGACGTGTGTACCCCCACGTCATATTGGTCCACTGGAATTTAACATAGTATCAAAGCTTGTTCGGTCTGTGTTCGGACTCGTGGGCGGCAGTTTTCCTTTTCCTTTTTATAATTGGTTAGTAACCAATTCTCATCCTTGGTGGATGCTCTAAGCGAGCCCATATAGTATTTATAGAAACCTAATCCGGCCTTACCCTATAAAAAAATAACTAGTATTTGTGACATAAAAAATGAGAGGAATAATATTTTTGATATTGGACACGGCTAGGTTGAACTGTTGAAGTGGAACATTGACTTGGACAGAGGTGCTTGACGAGGACGGAAGCGGTTTTGTGGATGTGGAAAAGATGTTTTGATATCTATTTACATAATGAACGGCTGTTCATTTACCGTACCGCCCTAATTATACATAGGATATAGTGACAAGTAAGGGAAATATATATGTTTTGATATCTATTTACATATATTTTTTAGTAGAAATATCTGTTTACGTAATATAATCTAGCAAATAGAACAATTGCGTTAACCTCCAAAGCAGAACTTATGATAGACTTAAAGTCCTCTACTGACATATTATGATTTGTGTTTTCTTATGTTGTATCCATGCACCATATTTACTATTTAGTGATGAGTTGCCCAGCCGCGGCGTGGGAATAGTAACCAGTCGTATCATCATATGCGCATTCTGTTAGTCTCAACTCTCAACTCTCAACCTCAACGTTTATTTAGTAAAATTATTTTTTAATCTTTTAATTTGAAATTTCCATTTGTCTACACCAAAAAAGCTTCTCGCTTTTTTTTTCCAGCATCTTGACGGTTTGAGCTAAACAATTCTGGATAGATTTTTGAAAATATGAACCAAAAATGTCTAACAAGCCATCTATAGACCGGGGATATTATTAGTCAATGTGTATGATAATATATTGGGAATCGAAACAGGCCTAGATGCAAACAACACAATGCTGCAATCAGTGGGTGCGTCTAAGGCTCCGTTCGGCACTAGCAAAATTGAGAGCGGATTCAGCTAGCTGCAGCGGAAAAAGAGCGGATTTAAGAAGTTCCTCCTTACAAGCTTCTTCAATTTCCGCTAGCTGAATGAGTAAAAAAGCTCCCGCTTGCACCCTTCTGAACAGAGCCTAAGCTGGATATTAGTCAATGTTGTATGACATTATTTATAGATGTTTAATACGAAGTATTCTATAACTATATATTAAAGTTGTCCCTTTTCGAGCCACCAGAACGATTCTGGCCCCACCTCATACTTAAAAAACCTTATTTTCCATTCTTATTATTTCTTTCTTTTTTTTTTATTTCTATCTTATTCCAATAATCTTTATGACCCGTACACTCAAAAAATATTATTCCAATAATATTGTTTCTCAAAATCGGATATCTATCTACTATCTATCATTTATAGATATTTTTCTTATTTTTTTTAGTAAAAATCTATCAAAATCTTATAAGATAGGAAAATTATAATATCTATCTATAACTATATATTAAAGCTATACCTTTTTGAGCCACGAGAACGATTCTAGACCCACCTCCTATTTAAAAAACTAAATTTTTATTTTTATTATTATAACTTCTTTCTATTAAATTCTTTTTTAACTATTTAATTTTATCTCTAATATCAAAAAAATATCGATTGAGTATAACAATATCTTTTGAAAACTTTCTTATGCAAGTATTTAAAATTAAAGATAAAATATTTTAAAATAAATATAAATCTTTTAGCATATATTTGTTGATGATTCTATTTATAGATATAAATTAATTTTTTTTATAAAAAATATTTAAAATTAATAAAAATAGATAATAAAATATTTAATAGATATATTAAAATATTTTATGATCTCTAAATTTAAGTACATGGAAAGTAATAAAATATGAATAATATAATACTTAATCTTATGTAATCTTTACTTTATCGAATCACAAAATGAGTTTGTCCCATCTTAAATTAAATTCATTAAATTTTAGATATTTTATATAATTAAATTATTTTTATTTTTCATATTTTATTATATCTTATTTATTAAGTTAACTATTATTTTTTAAATTCTTATCTTTTCCATATGTGAATATACAAATTTTTTTATTCATATTTTATCATCTTTTTTTAATTACACATATGAAATATATCAAGGAAAAAGAGAAATGTGATGTCTATAAAATATCGAATCGTAGTCGTACATGGTACGACGGGTACAACTAGTTTTCATTACTTTATAAACATTTCTAATTTCTACGTCTCTCTTTTATGTGTTTTTTTTTTCTTTTTTTGGTTGAATTATGTGTGTTTGTTTAGTTGAAGGAGATGCGACACTCTCCGTACCCTCGAGGGGTATTATAATTATAAACGCAAGGAATAAGAAAATTGCAAGACTAATTTGAAACAATTTACATATTGAAAGGCCAAAATTAAATATGATAAAACGCTAGAGAAAATATTGAAGAACCTGGCGAGACAGTCAAATGCATCCGGTTCGATTGGCGAAACTTGCATGACCTCTCGCTTTGGCATATTATCATGGTCTCAACGCAGCTCTGCAAATGCACGCACCTCTGCTTTCGATTCGGACGGATTCGCTGTAGGCATATAGTCTCATCAAGGCAGCTGAATTGCAATCGCATAGAGACACTTGTACTCACAATTGCACAACCTTCATGGGGACTTTGCCATCTGGGCGATTACAAATTTACAACCAAAATGCCCCTTTTACAGTCTTTCCCATTGCCCCTATTTATACATATTTTAGATTCTTTACATGCAGATTATATGTAGCTTGATTGCCACCCCCACTCTTCATTCACCACCCTCCTTATACAGATTTGATGAATCTTTTGACATACTTAAAGCGAAGGGACATTACCATATCATATCATATCAGAAATAAGGCAAGAGAATCAAAGAGAAGGGAAAACTCATCATCTGAAATCAAACTTTTGCACTCAAAACAAATGCATACAAATACAATTCAATCACAAGGGGGTAATAACTGAAGCAGAAGCACTCTTTGTACGCTGCAGAGTGGAGAGACTTGGAGAAGAAGACGAAGAAGATGGATTTCTAGCAGAAGGTCCTTTAGCCAAGTATTCAAGTGCAACCACAATCTCATTTATGGGAGGCCTTAAATTTGGATCTTCCTTTAGCAGCATTTCAATCAGGGCTATCATATGTCGAGCCGTTCTCTGCGGATACCGTCCTTCCAGCTGCGGGTCTACTATCTCCGTTGATCTCTTCCGGTCTCTTATGAAGGATCGGCTCTGCATCCATGTTGTAAATGTAACCAAAGCAAAGTTTTAGATCCGTACCCAAAAAAAACACAATCATGGAGAAAATTTGAATGTAAATTTTTACCCAAGCAACTAGGCTCTGCTCTCCTTGCTTCCTGTGGTGATCAAATGCCTTCCTGCCCGTTACCAACTCGAGCAAAACCACACCGAAGCTGAAAATATCCGACTTTATAGTCAGTTTTCCGCTCATTGCGTAGTCCGGGGCACAGTAGCCGTAGGTTCCCATAACCCTTGTTGATACATGAGTGTTGTCCCCCACCGGGCCCAGTTTAGCAAGCCCGAAATCAGACAGTCTAGGATTGAACTCGTTGTCCAGCAATATGTTGGCAGACTTTAAGTCACGGTAAATGACAGGTGGATTTGCTCTGCAGTGGAGGTACTCTAGACCCTTAGCTGCACCAAGAGCAATCTTCATCCTCGTGTTCCAATCCAAGATCGGTCTTGTACCACTCTCTGTAACACAATTCAAGGAGTCAATTTACCACTCTTTGTTTTGTTTGGCATGTGTTGCATCCAAACAGGCACTTACCATACAGATGATCTGCCAGGCTACCCATTGACATGTACTCGTAAACTAGAATTCTGTGATCTCCCTCAGCACAATATCCAATTAACTTAACAAGATTGGTGTGGTGCAATAAGCTTAACATCAGGACTTCTACTATGAATTCTTGGTTTCCCTGAAGACCATCAGAATTCAATCTTTTCGCTGCAACCACCTGTTGACAAAATTTATATTAGATGTGAGATGTGTGAAAATGATCACCAAAAAGGAGTTAGAACAAACGCGCACATTATAATGTAGCACTAATAATTTCAAAAATAATCTTGCCTTGCCATTATCAATGTGACCCCTGTAGACCTTTCCAAATCCGCCTTCACCGATCAAATTATCCTCCCTAAAGTTTTTTGTAGCCGTTGCAAGTTCAAGAAATGTAAAGCTCCGGGCATCATTGTCACTTTTGATATCTGAAATCCTATCCAATCCTGCAGATTCATAGAGATTTGTATAAAACCATAGCTGTAGAATCATCTTCATGAGAAAACCATGACAAGGTACCCGAATTCATAGAGTTTCATTCCAGTAAATGCTTACCACAACTATATGAATTAGATTTTTTCTTCAAATTTCCTGCAAAAAGTCAAACTAAGAGTTTTAACACAAAAGCAAAATGTCTACTACTAGGTAATTCATGTTCCATTAATCCAAGGCCTTTGATCCATTTGTACAAAATCAATACAAAGGTGAGGGCTCAGAAACAATTTTTTTAATGCCTCAGAAAAAAACTTATTAATGTTGACAATCATGAAAAACAACTCTTTTCTTGGTTAAACATAGAGAAACAATTATTGGTTCTACCAAAAAAAAAAAGAAACAATTTCCGTAAAGCAAATCCTCTATTACGAAAAAAAATAATTAATTTAACTAGGTTAAATCCACATTCACAAATTAGATGACATCAATTTCAAGATAACAAAGCATAGAGATGGAAATGGAAAAGAGAGATTCAAAGCCACACATTCTCATCATCTGAAATCCCTCGGCCGGCTATAAAGATTATGAAAACGATTTTATTGGAAACGAAAACTGTATGGGAAATGATTTGGTTTTGCTGGATAAGAAATTACCAAAATCCAATCAGAACAAACACAAGGAAATCGTTGGCGAACGAAACAACACCTTACATTCTCAAACAAACAAAAAATGCTGAACTGAAATTAAATCGGAAATGTATACAAGAATCATAAGAAGAAAGAAAAACCAGAGACCTGAAGAACCGGATGCTGAGGGAGAATCAGGCGGCATAAGCAAGGCATCCTCATAAGCGTCGCGCTTACTGTACGGAGTCAAGCAAAAAAAGCACCTCATCTGGTGGAATCAACTCAACTCAAAATTCAAATCCTTCCCCCGGAGCCTACACAAACAACGCAACACAATATCGAAAATCTGAACGAAGCGGGGGAGAAGAACAAGCTCAGAGGAGAGGGAGAAAGGCCGTTTCCCCTCCTCTGGGGCAAGAAAATACAATTGGCCCGCCCCGCAGAGAGAATGCGTTGTTTTCGTCGAATTCAACCCAACAAATAGCAAATCCAAAATTTAGCCTTCCTTCCTTTCTGTTTAGATCTTTGTTTCTTTTTGCTTTTTTTTGGAGGATTCTTGATGTGTTGGAAAGGTCGAGTACAGAGAGATTAGGGTGGGAAAAGGGGGGAAATCAAAGTGAAGAAGAAATGGGGAGAATGGGAGAAAAACAAGGGTAGAGAAATGTGGGAAGAAGCAAAAGAGAATGGATGTTGGAATATACTCTCACTCGAAAGAAAAAATGGAGGTTGGTTTCGATTGGAGAGAAGGGGAGTGAGTTGAGTATATTCAAGGCGACCGCTTCCCCGCCTAATTGGTGATTGGTGTGGGAGACTGTGCTGTGTGACTCACCGACTGCCTCTGCTGCGGGCGTTGTGTGTGTATGATCCGGAGTATAATAGTAATATTTGTAATTGGGAAATAATGTTTTTGTTTTCTTTTTCTTTCAAAAAAAATTGTTTTTATTTTGTTTTGAATTTTTTCTCGAGTGTAATTTTTTTCTCGAACGTTAATGTTGAGTGTTCTTCCACTCATAATTTCCCTCATTTTATTTTGAAGCCTCCAATTCATTGCTAATATTTTAGTATTTATTTTGGACGGTCGATATATTTTTTGGACGGTCAGTAGAAGTTACATACTAGTAGTGGTGTATAAGCTAGAGTGTTTGTTTGTCAAGCACTTGTAAATTCTGAGCAATTTTTGAGAAAACTTTCACTAACATGTGAAGCAATGATTTACTACCAAGTAAAGTTTAGTGAGTGGCTCAACAAACGGTTGAAGAAGCGTTTTATAACTTTTATCACTACTATCAAAGTAGGTGGTAGAAAACGCTCTACTATCAAAGCTGTTTTACATGCCAAATACACTTTCAGTTGAGCTAATTTTAATTAAAAATGCTATGACCGAAACTTTATCATGCTCTTTATAGGTTTATTAATAGAAATATAAAGTATTTTTCTAACTTAGTTCAGTATATGCTATTATGGGCTCAGCCCATTTGAGCCATTACTAGCCCAAGTGGCCCATTATACTTTACATTCCCGTTTTAGCCTAGAATCTTTCGGTTATCTCGTTTCTTGTGAACTCATATAAATAGGCGAAAGTTGCCTCTTTTGCTTAGTTTTACAGAATGAGAAAACTCTAGCAGTAGTGGATTTTCGTCTTTTCCACAAATCCAAATTCTGTAATTCTCACTTTGTTTGCTTGATTATTGCTGTTCTTGAGCTTTTATTGCTCTTTTATTTGTTCGATTGTGCTTCTTTACATGGTATCAGAGCAAAGCAGAATCTGACTTCTGCAACGCTTCTTTTGTTGCGTTTTTTCTCGAATCCTTGCTTGTTTCGAGTTTCTGTTGGCTATCCTTTGTTTTGATCTTGTTTTCTGAGCTACGATGGTCAATTCTTATCTTGAAGCGGTTACCAAGAGTGACGAATCCGGATTGTACAATTTTGCTCAACGACGGGAAGCTTATCGGCGAGCTCGTGAGCAGGGTCTTCAACTTGTGCTAATTTCTTTGACCCGTACTATTTGTCTAACTCGGATAATCCCAGAATGCAACTAGTTACTGCTTTGTTTGATGGAACGCGATTTCGTAGTTGTAGTCGAAATATAAAAACTGCTTTAGGGGCTAAGATGAAGCTTGGACTCATCAATGGTGTGTTTCCTAAGTCGGATGAGGATTCCGAGGAGTTTGATAAGTGGGAACGTTGCGATTGTATGGTTCGTAGCTGGATTATAACTCCATGACTAGTGAGATCTCATAGAACTTTGTTTTTGCTCCTAGTGCACAAAATTTATGGGATCAATTGGTTGAACAGTATGCTGAATCTAATGCTCCTATGATCTACCAATTACAGCATGAGCTTACTAGTATTAGGATTCCGAGGAGTTTGATAAGTGGGAACGTTGCGATTGTATGGTTCGTAGCTGGATTATAACTCCATGACTAGTGAGATCTCATAGAACTTTGTTTTTGCTCCTAGTGCACAAAATTTATGGGATCAATTGGTTGAACAGTATGCTGAATCTAATGCTCCTATGATCTACCAATTACAGCATGAGCTAACTACTATTAGGATTCCGAGGAGTTTGATAAGTGGGAACGTTGCGATTATATGGTTCGTAGCTGGATTATAACTCCATGACTAGTGAGATCTCATAGAACTTTGTTTTTGCTCCTAGTGCACAAAATTTATGGGATTAATTGGTTGAACAGTATGCTGAATCTAATGCTCCTATGATCTACCAATTACAACATGAGCTTACTACTATTAAACAGGTTAATCTGAGTGTTACAACTTATTACACACAGTTGAAGAGAGTTTGGGATGAACTCCAATTAGTTAATAGTGTACCACTCTGTTCTTGTGGAGCTCTCACTCACTGTGGTTGTGCTTTAATGGCTCGTATTGTCGAGCGTGAAGAGACTACCAAACTGATGTAGTTCCTTATGGGACTCTCTGATGCTTATGAAGGGGCAAGAAGCACTATTCTCTCTTCTACTCCTTTGCCAAAGGTTGGCATTGCTTATCACGCTATGTTGGGCATTGAACGACAAAAACATATTACTGGCACATGCCCTATGATTCATGATGCTCTTGTAGTTAACAGACCAGACCATGGTGGTTCTAATGCTAATCGTTCCTATTCTACAACCAACAAGGCAATGGGTATGGAGGTGGTTCTATCATTGGGAATTTCGAGTTTCAGAAGAACAATGGGAAAGATACCAAGTCTGATTTTGCTAGAGACTTCAAGTAGGCTTGGCAATTTCACCCGCACCTGATGGGTACCCGAAAAACCGACCTGAAAAAAACCGAAAAAACCCGATTAAAAACGGGTGACGGGTGAGCGGGTGATGGAGCGGGTACGGTTTCGGGTATAGCCTCACCCGACCCGACCCGACCCGATCACCCGACCCAATCACCCGACCTGACCACCCGGTTTTTTGTCCCACATCGGAAAATTGGTAGAAGGAAAGGAGAAGAGGAGCTTATAAAAAAGGATAGGAGAGGAGGAGAGGGTTAAGTGTTTGAAGTCTAACCATAGAGATGGGTTTTGAGACTTCTAATTAAATCTATTTTTTGGCTAATCCAATGGGTAGGCCCTATATAAATAGGTTTAAATTTTAGTTTATTTTGTTTACGGGTCATCGGTTGACCCGTTAATTTTAGTTTATTTTTTTACGGGTCATCGGTTGACCCGTTGAACAAATAAACTTAAGGTTAATTTATGATTGAAAATTGAAAATTTTAACTTTTTATAACACCCGAAAAAAACCCGACCCGACCTGAAAACCGACGAGTTTTGGGTGGGTCGGTTTCGGGTGGAACCCGTCGGGTGAAAATATCGGGTCGGGTGGGCGGTTTACAACCGCGGGTCGGGTGGTGGAAGTAGTCCACCCGCACCCGACCCGACCCATTGCCATGCCTAACTTCAAGAAAGCAAAGTATGACAGGAAATGCACCTTTTGTCATGAGAATGGCCATGTCAAGGAAACATGCTTTAAGATTGTTGGCTATCTCGAATGGTGGTGTTGGAACAATAGTTGTTCCATGGTTTCTCTTAGTTTTGATGATAACAAACTTAGTTAATATAAAATGCTTCTACATGTAAGTGTTTCAGGAAAACAGGTACATGGTCACGAGTGACGGAACATCGTGAGGAACGATGGAGGGAACGAGTGACCGATTTAGGAAGCGCGTCTCAGAAGGAACGCGACTTTCTATAAATGGCAAGTTACCTTATCTTTTGCGAGCGATCTTCTACGAAGATTTCCAGCTGTAGGCGGTTGCTTAAGGAGATAAAAGAGAGGATAAGATCAATCTTCACACGATCTTATCTTAGGAAATCCGAGATCATTCGGTTTTGGGAAGAATCGGCATGGTTGAGGATCCGAAATCACAAACAATCTTTTTCCTTATTGTGTGGGATTTGTTAAGTGGAATATCAGCGTAATTAGGCAAGAATTACGTGTGAGATCAGACTTAACTTATCTTATAAATAGCTAGGATTAGCTAGGGTTAAAAGTGTGGTTGAACGAGTATTGAAGACGAAGAACTTGAAGAGAGAGCTTTTCAAGTGTATGAGTGTGTGGCTTTTTCCGGTGAAGAATCCACAAGTAAGTCAGTAGTTTACTTTGTATTAGGTTTACGCTTAGGGTTGTAGAAGTCTAGTTGGTTGAACTTTGATCGGTGCCTTAGTTACCAGGGAACTTGACTTGCCTTGTAATCGTTGAAACTTAATAAAAGTATTCTATTGAAAATCCTCTGAGAAGGAGTCTCAGGGGTAGAGGTTTTTCTTTCTACGACTTGTTGGTCGGACAGAAAGTTTTCCTCTCTAAATTATGTGTTCTATTGTTTATTTCCGCTGTCCAGGGAACCTTACTAGTTCCCTGTATTGTTACTAACGCGTCACGATCCAACAATTGGTATCAGAGCAGGTTTGCTCTAGATTGTGTGTAAGTGCAGGAATACAGAATGAATTCAAACAACACTCCCAACGTCGGAATTGGAAACAACAAGCCTCCACTTCTTGTTCCTGGAGAATACGACCACTGGAGAATCCTCTTCGCCACTTGGCTTAAGAGCAATGACTACCAAGCATGGTCAGTCATTGAGGATGGAGACTATGTCATTCCTGAAGCCAAGAAGAACAAGAAATCTGAATGGGGACCAGCTGAGTGGACGGGAATGGAGAAAAACTTTAAGGCACAAATGCTTCTCAACAATGCCTTGGGTGCTGAAGATCTGCTAAGGGTGGTGAACTGCAAAACTGCCAAAGAAGCATGGGCGGCCATTGAGCAGATGCACATTGGTAGCACGGATCTGAAAGAAAGTCATCAGAAAGAGGCTAAGAAGGAGTTCTACAACTTCAAGATGGAGGATGGAGAAACCATAGCAACATACCAATCTCGGTTTGAAGCCTTGGTGAATCGCATCAATCATCTAGGTATCGAGAAAGCCATCACACAATCAGAAAAGGTCTCTGCGATTATTGATGGTCTCGGTCCTAAGTATGTTGTTACCAGAGGCTTGTTGAAAGAAAATCCAATCGCGAAGACTTGCACTCTTCATGAAATCTTTGGAAAGCTGATGGATTATGAGCGATATGAAAAGATCAAAAGTAGCATCTCAAGTTCCGGCAAAGGCATTGCTCTCAAGGTTGAAAAAGCCATTGAGAACATCACCGCAGGAAGAGAGGTGTATACTACAGAGGAGGACTCTGATGTGGCGCTCATAACAAAGTCAATGAGGGCTTTTTACAAGAAAAGCAAAAAGCAAGGAGCATGGAAGGAACAAGAGAAGATCAATTCAGAGAAGAAGGACATCAAGGAAGTTACCGGCTACAACTGTCAAGAGAAGGGTCACTATGCAAAGAGTTGTCCCAAAGGTAACGAATCTGGGAACGATAAGAAGAAGGCCTACATCACTGCATGGGATCTAGACTCAGATGATGAATCTGAACCAAAGGTCTGTGCCATTACTCTGAAGATCGAAGATGCTGATCCAAAGGTAACTCCTGAACAATTCCTTGATAGTTTAAAGAATGCTAAACAATCTGATCTTCTTGTCCTGGTCAAAAAGCTTTTTGAAGATAACTTAAAGATGCAAGAAGAAATAGGAGCCTCTGATGAGAAATGTCTTAATCTTGAAGAAAAATTATCATAAACTACTGTAACTAGTGTAGTTCCTTGTTCAGAGTGTGAAGATTTAAAGAAAGATATTAAGACTTTCACTGAAACCAATAATGAACTTAGATCAGATCTGCTTATCTTTAAACTCAGAGGAGATGATTTAGAGAATGAGCTTAACAAACGAACTCAAATTGAGTTTAATCCTGCTAGGTGTGGTATTGGTTATGGTAAAAACAAATCGGAATATCCTCCTGATGACCTTACCTTTGAAGAAAAAATGGAAAGAAAAGCTAGGGAATTGCGATCCGCTAGAGATAAGGTAACTCATCTAGAAAGTAGAGTCAAGATTCTTGAAAGTAATCTGAACAACAACTCTGAATGGTATTCTGGTAAAACAGCTCATAAAATATACTTAAAACAGTCTCAAGGGAACCAGCACAGAGTTCCTTCCAAGGAACATGCGAAGGAACGTACCCTCCAGAAACCACATCCTAAGCGCTATCTTGGCGAATATTATAGGGTGTGCTATCACTGTGGTGGGGGAGGTCATGTTCAAAAAGACTGTAAAGTAAGGTTAGAAGAGTCTAACAAAAGAAGTCAAAACCAGAACACAAGGAACAACAAGAAACAGTGGTCTGGTAAGAAAAATCAAGGGTATGACAAATCTCATCAGAATAAAAAGAAACCAGCTCCACAACCACAAAAGAAGCAAAACTCTAAAGCTGACAAAGGGAAAAACTATGTTGATCCCTCAAGTGTTGCTTCTAGTTCCAAGAGCTCACAGAAAGCTACTTTAGTTCAATCACAAATCTATCATTCTGTGAGCTATGCTAACCGACCCGGGAAGGCTAAGCAGGCATGGGTCGTTAAAACGTGATTTCTTTCTTGCAGGTTGAAGTGAGGGGGAACATCCGCTGGATCCTTGACAGCGGGTGTTCATGTCACATGACAGGGAACAAGATTATTCTGTCCTCACTTCAAAACAAAGCTGGAGGAAACATTTCCTTTGGCAACAACAATCAAGGAGAAATCATTGGAACAAGTGAAGTCAAGCTAAATGACAAGATCAACGTTAGAAAAGTAAGCTTGGTGAAAGGTCTTAGTTACAACTTGTTGAGTATTGCTCAGCTCTGTGACCAAGGGAACAACGAGGTATCCTTTACCTCAGAAGGCTGTATGATCAAGAATCTGAAATCAAATCTTGTGGTCCTGAAAGGAAAGAGGCGCAACAATGTGTATTTTGTCGACTCAAGTTTCCAACCACAAGAAGATCTTTTCTTTGTGACATTAGGTGACAAGACTGACCTCTGGCATAGGAGGTTTGGTCATGCAAATCATCGAGGAATTCACAAACTTTACTCACAAAACCTGGTGATAGTACTTCCCAAAGTTCTTACAGAAAAGGAAAGCTTGTGTGAAGAGTGTGCAAAAGGAAAACAAAGCAAGTCATCTTTTCAGCCTAAGTTGTCAGTCAGCACCTCTCATCCCCTTGAGAAGATACACATGGATTTGTGTGGTCCCATGTGGGTGAGAAGTCATGGTGGTAGCAGGTACATTTTTGTTATTGTTGATGATTTTACTAGATATACATGGACTCTTTTTCTAGGTTCCAAAGATGAGACGTTCATGGCTTTCAAAAGCTGGATCAAGAAGGTAGAAGCATCAACAGAGCAAAAGTTAAAATCTATCAGGTCTGACAATGGAACAGAGTTCAAGAATTCCATGTTCCATAGCTACTGTGATGAACATGGAGTTTCTCAGAACTTCTCTGCGCCAAGGACTCCTCAACAGAACGGCGTCGCTGAGAGAAAGAATGGAACACTACAAAACATGGATCGAACTATGATGTTGGCAAGTAACTTGCCTCGGTCCTTTTGGGCTGAGGCAGTCGGTACCGCTTGCTACATCATTAATCGAGTCACCATACGTTCCAACTTCTCTAAAACTCCATATGAACTAATCAAGGGCAGAAAGCCAAATATTTCCCACTTGAAAGTCTTTGGGTGCAGGTGCTTTATTCACAACAACGGAAAAGACGAGCTTAGCAAGTTTGATCCAAGGAGTGACGAAGGTATCTTTCTGGGATATGCATCCAACAGCAAGGCTTACAAGGTGTTCAATAAGAGGACTAAGAAGTTTGAAGAAAGCATTCATGTTATCTTTGACGAGTCCAAAAATGGAGGGAATCTCTCTAGTAACGAGAATGTACTGAAGGTTCTAAATGCAGATTCAGATGATGAAGTCGATCCAGATAAAGGTGCACAGGCTCCAAATGATGATGTTATGCCTCCAAGTCCTGACTTGGATGGAGATAACATAGAAAATGCCCTAGTTCCTGAGGATGATACTTCACAAAATGAAGAAATAGAGGAAGATCATGGTGAAGGAACTTCACATGGAACGACAAGCCAACAGGAACAAGAGGAGTCAAGTACAGATCCCACTCAAATTGAAGTCAGGAATTACCATCAAAAGAGGGATCACCCTGTTGACAACATCATCACTCCATACGATAAAGGTGTGCTTACTCGTTCCTCTATTAAGAATTTTTGTGCTTTCAATGCGTTTATCTCTCTTGCAGAGCCGAAGAATGTGAAGGAAGCATTAAAAGACCCTGACTGGATAGTTGCTATGCAAGAGGAACTACACCAGTTTGAGAGGAACAAAGTATGGAGATTAGTTCCCAAGCCAAAGCACAAAATGGCTATAGGAACAAAGTGGGTATTCAGGAACAAACTTGATGACACTGGAGCTGTCACAAGGAACAAGGCGAGGCTTGTAGCAAAAGGGTACAATCAACAAGAAGGGATTGACTACGATGAAACGTACGCTCCTGTTGCAAGAATAGAAGCCATCCGTCTTCTAATCGCTTATGCTGC